>JACVVK020000004.1:4972500-5382500 GCA_018292915.2 Batillaria attramentaria
GGTGGGTGTGATGGTGGTGGTGGGTGATGGTGGGGGTGTAATACATAATAAGCAACTGATATACCGGTAAGTATATATATAAGTTTTGGTGTGTGTGTGTGTGTGTGTGTGTGTGTGTGTGTGTGTGTGTGTGTGTGTGTGTGTGCAGCACAAGGACACGTAATGAAAGCAATGTTTTTAGAATGCTCGTGTTCTTGTTCTAGTGAGGAGTCCAAGCGGCTCGGCATCACTGTCCTTATAGACAGTCGTGATGGGTCTTGGATGAATCTTGGTCCACTGTATGGATGTCTCATGGTAAGAAGCTTTACTATAATGTCATGCAGGATCTACTCTGCTTGATTCCGAGTATTTATACAAGTCTGTGGGCTTACTTTTAATAAATGTATCCTCATTTTTTCAGGGCTGAGGACAGTAAATGGTCATGAAAGCATTTGTTCACACATGAGCCCTGTGAAAAATCATAAAGTGTAATGAGCTGTAAGTTTGTTATAAGGACAGTGAGTGTGCAATAAGTTTTCTCAAACATGGTTGAGAAGATATACCCTATATATGTTTAACTTTTTTTGTTCTGGAGAAGAAGATGAGCAATTAGTGGTTTGAAGTAAATTCATGGGCTTGGTATCTCAGGTGAAGGGGGACGTTTTTGCTGTCACACAGCTGTGCACACTTTCTACTCAGGTCAATACTGATATTTTGGTGTCATGTTTTATTTACAGCAGTCCCTGTCTGGCTACCTGAAGCAGGTTTTCGTGGTGCAACGGGAAGATGACCGCAGGAACAGCCTTCGTTTAGAGAACCTCCCCCCTGAGCTGCAAGTAAGAGCTGATTATTTTTTAAAAATCTTATATAGGTCTACGGTCTTGAAAGTTATTTGTATTGATCATGGACTGTTGTTCACAGTGTAGTTGCTAACTTCCTTATCTTGCTATTGCTTGATTCCACTGAAGACAATACACCTGCTAGCATAGTTGTTCTATTAGACTTAGATTCTACTCATTAGTGGAAATTTACAGTTCTGCACAAGGCAGTGTAACAGTTCTCTCCCCTTAATCATTGTTCATGGTTCATAGGGGCAACCCAGAATTGATGCAATCAGTTGTACCCTCGTTTGAACAGAAACATTGCAAGGTTATTTGACAATTTACTTGTCAAGACTGCATTTTCTCTATTCTTTTCTTCTTCTTTTTTCAGCCACAGTTTCTGATGGTCAGTCAGCTTCACATGGCTATTGATCCAAATCAGCTGACTGAGGATTTTGGAGGTTACCTACCATACATCCATCGCGCATGGCTTCACAACAGACTGGTCAGTTCTCTGCCTTTGTTCTAAAAAGTAAAATACAAATTTTCCCTTGTTGAACTGGGAGCATGTCTGTAGTGCCACATGTTACAGGCTCTCTATGTTGCCAGAGCTGTTGTGTTTCCAGAGCTGTTGTATGTTCCTAGTGCTCTGTGTTTCTAGCACAGCACCTTCTCTGTGTCAGTACATGTACAGTGTTTCAGCACTTGTAGTGCCCCATTCTTGTTTCTTTTGTGAGATGTGAGGTGCAAATTACTATGTAAGATATTTTGAATACATTAGAACCTTTTCAAACGTTAACCTGAGACTGTTTTTATCTGTGTACAGGGTCTGGAGAAGTTCATCAGGGATGCCCAGGCCACAGTGCAACACCTGGACACTGAAGAGGTTCGAATCCAACAAAACTACGAGCTTGGTGCTGATCCACAGGCTAGCCCCATTGAGGTCCTCCGCCAGCATCGCCACTTCACGGCATCCATCATGAGTTTGCCCACTGATGTCATTGAACAAGGTGTGTGTGTGTGTGTGTGTGTGTGTGTGTGTGTGTGTTTCTCTCTCTCTCTCTCTCTTCTGCATAGCAGGGTGTGAAGAATAAGAGAATAAAGTCCTGTTGATGTGTGTGTGTGTGTGTGTGTGTGTGTGTGTGTGTGTGTGTGTGTGTGTGTGTGTGTGTGAGAGAGAGAGAGAGAGAGAGAAAATGAATTCTGCATGCTCCCTTTATTACTTATCAGTATTATGTATGGGTCCCTATTTGCAGTCACAAGTGTCATTTGACAGGTGAGGATGGGACTGGAAAGCTCATTTGGTTTTGTATAATTGATTCTGAAAGTCCAGGTATGGCTTTCCAAGTGGTAAAAGGAGTTTCTGCAAAATTGTCATGCCATACTACATGATTGTGTCTTTTGCAGGTCGAGACCTACTGAACCAACTTCAGAGATCAGTGGGTCCATCACGCGGTGGACGCAGTGGTGAGGAAGAGCCAATGCCAACACTGGATCTGCTAGAGGCGCAGAAACAAGTGAAGCGTGTCATGCATTACCTTGAGCAGCGCATGGAAACACTGCGTAGCACACTGGATGAGCGAGACAAGCTGCTAAACCTTTCTCTGCAGTTCAAAGACTGGAAACGAGATGTCAAAACTGTGAGTGGAGAGCTTTTAATGCTGGCTGATCAACAAACAAAGTAGATACTGGTTTAGAGCAAGGCAGAGTTTACAGGAGTCTTTGAGCATGTTTGTATTGTTGTGTACAGTGAAATACAGCACATTGTACAGAAGACTGTTTAAAAAAAAAAAGAAGGATTTTACGATCATAGTGGTTTTTCCAAGTCATTCAAACTTTTTGTTGATCATCACATCTCCAGGTGGTGGATTGGGTGCTTGGTCCAGGAGAAAAACTTCTGTCATCCCAATCAGACATTGGAGACAGTTATGAGGCTGCTGAAGAACTGAGGAGGCGACATGAAGAAATGGAAATCAAGTGCACAGTATGTTTTGCATTTTTGTGTGTGTATACAACTATATTTGTGGGATATTTGCATTAGAAGTTTGTGAAAAGAAAAAACATTTTTGACACTAGCACTACAAAGCACCAAAAGTTTTTTTGTACTAGGAGTAGGAAATATTCTGAGGTCCCCAAAGTTGTTTAATATGCTATGTGTGCATAGCTCCTGTACTTGACTTCTTTCTGTTTGCTTTGCAGGATACGTACGGTCAGTATGCTGAGTTGCGACATACAGCAGAAGAGATGCTGCAAGAACCAAGTTCCCTCAGTGCTGACATCAAGGCAGAGCGAGACTACATGGACACTGTGTGCCGCAGTTTTGCCAACAGACTGGAACGCAGGCGTACCCTCCTCATCACATCTGTGCGATTCCATCGACTGGCAGAGGATGTAAGTTTGATAGTGGTTCATAATGAAGTTGATTTCCCAGGATGTGTATTTTTGCCTGTCAACACGATTAAGCCTTTTTGAAACAAAATTGCTGTAGTGTTCACAGATTTCTGTATTTGTGGAAGCTGAGTGAAACACATAGCATTTCGTTAACTTTGTTCTAACCAACGCTGTCATGAAGAGTGAGAGTTTATGAAGAGGACTGTGATTGCATAGTATACGGTTTGTTGTACAAGGAAGTGGCCTTCAGAATGCATACCCCATACAAGCTTCCCATTTTCTTTTCTTTACATGGTGGCTGTACTTTGTGATTTTGTTACAGTTTGGAAACCGTCTGGACGACCTTCTAGAGCTTGTCTGTAGCGATGTGGTGGGCAGGAATGTGGAGGAAGTGGAGGAGGCTCTACAGGTTCTGCAGGAGAAAACTGATGCCTGCGGTAGGTACACACCTTAGGCCACTTTATATTTATTTTGTATTTTTGTATTTCAAGGTGAGGTGGAAATGGGCGTTCTGCACAGAGATTTGCAACCAGCAAAGCTTTATTGCCTCCCTTTACCCATCCCCTCATCCCCGTTTGACACTAGTAATGAGGGCTTCACAAATTCTCATACAGCTGTCCATTTAAAGTTCACATGATTTTAATGTTATTTTTGGCAGATTCTGTAGCGGAACAGACTACTAGTGACGGTCAGAGCTTGCTGGATGAAATGTTGCGCCCCATCAAGAATGCATTTGGCAAGGACATCACACCCAACTACGCCCCTCACATCCAACGGATCAAGCGTGTCTTGGAGGAGCTGCAGGATAGAAAGATGCGATGTGATGAGTTTGCTGATGTGCGCAGGCTGAAACTGCAACAGCTTCTCCAGCTGCGGACTTGTGAACGTGACTGCGATCAGGTCAAAATTAAAAAAAAAAAATATCGCTCTGTTGGCCTCCAATGAAGAAAACAGCTATTGCCTTATGAAACACTTGGCAAGAAGAGTTCATCTTGATACTAACTCTTGCATACTCGTTTGTATCTTCCTGTGCTAAGGTTAATTTTGAGTTGGTTAAACTAATTTGCTATTCTGAGTCCCCTAAAATAGTAAAATCTTCCTTTGAACAACAATAGCAACAAAATTTCTGAAAAATATTTCCTGCAAATTGTTCCAGACATGAAGTTTGTGGAACAGGAGTTCAGGAAAGGACATCTGTATCACTATCGTTGGTAATATCAAGAGTTTTGTTTTGCAGGCCATTGACTGGATTGAAGAGTTGTGTGAGGTGATGGTTCGAACCCACAACAACATGGGAAACAGCAGTCAGGAGGCAGAGGCATTGCAGGAAGACAACCGCAAGTTTGAAGCTACTGCGGCTGTAAGTAGTTCACACTTGTATAGAGGTTTCATGCTTGTCTAACAAGCTGCATACAGTGTAGAGAGATGAAAAGAAGACCAGCATTTCAGATGATGTTTAAGTACTTGGTGAAATTATTTTCTTTGTTAGTTGATTTTTAAGTGGATTTCTGTGTGATAGCGTAAAACTAAAGCATGACCCATTATTTCATTTTGACCAACATATTTCCTTTGCTGACGGCAGGAGGGCGATGATTATGTACGGCATCACGTAATGTGTTTTGCAGGGAACTTATGACTACGGAAAGCAGTTACTTCAGGCCTCCATGGTTCTGAGGCGGTCACTTCGCTACCCAATGGAACCGAACCATGAACAGGCCCGCCGACTGGAAGAGGCATGGAAACGATTTTCACAGGGGGTGAATGAGAGAGCAAACCGCCTGACAGTGTCAGCAATGTTCCTGACTGCCTCTGACAAGGTATGAACTACAGTACTTTTGATTACGTGCATCTCTTACTGGGATGTGGGTTTCTTTTTATTGTTATGAGGAGTGGGACAGTCAAATGGTAGGGAATTGGACTTTCAGTGTTCGGGTTGTAAGTTTGAATCCTGGCTGGGAGCCAAATAATCATGCTTGCAGTTTCCTCATTTCCCTGTCTTTGATATCACCTGTTTGTGGTGAAGAAGGATTTCAAACCCAAGCACCCACCCATATCCACCCACACTTTTTGTGATCAGTTTTTGTTGTTGCTGTTTTGTTGTTTGTTTTTTAATCAAGAAGTGGTCAAGAAGCAGACTGCTTTTGCTGTACTCAATTCATGTTCTTCCCCAAAACAACTGTTTGCATTCTTTTGTTCTGCCATACTCATAAGCATGTCATATTGTTTAGGTATTGGACAGTATCGACAACTTGATTGGAGTGGTGGCCAAGGCTTTGGCAGGAGAGCTGCCCATTGAGACCACAGCACGCAACTACACGCTTCCACGGGACCACCTGAAAAAGGAACACCAGGACACAACCCAGATGGGACAGGCTTTACTTGAACGCCTTGCCTTGCCAGTCCTCACATATGAAGGGTGTGTAACTTTTTTTAATGAACGCACTTCATGCCAAATGTCAATATTTTTTATGTAGCTTGTCATAGGGTATGAAGTTATGGAAGGCGATTCCCTCCTCTCAGCTCCATACTCTGCTTCTTTACATTTAGGACCCATTACACTGTTGACCACTGTGCATTTTTATGACTTTAGACCAGTCTGAACATGATCTTCAAATGTTGCTTTGTGTTGACCATATAACAGATGTTGGTATTTTTTTTCCAAACACATCAAGAATTGTAACCTTCATAGTTCATCTTGTTTCTTTTCCTGTGACACAGCAATGAGAAGAGAATGAGCATAGATGAAGAAGGAGCATCTGAAACTGTGAAAAGTCGACTGAGGAAACTGGATCGTAAGATGGGAGAGGCTGACATGTACTGGTCAGAACTGCAGAAAGCTGCAGCAGATCCTCACTACCAACCTCAAGCATTCGCTCCTCGTCGCCAGCCGTCTGAACGCAGGAAGGAAAGTCCGCGCAAAACAAGACGATCAGCTGAGGCAGAAGAACGGCGGCGAAGGAGCGACCCCCTTGGGTTCTCGCGACGACGCCCGGGTAGCCTTCGTTCCAACCAGGGTGAAGGTGTTGAACCTCCGGTGCGCAGAGGACAGGGTTCGGTGTCCAGTGACACTGAACGTGTTAATGGTTCTTTCGATGGGAGCAGCCCGGCCTCATCAGCAGTGTCCCCACAGGAAAATGGCATTGTCCCTCAAGAAGCTGCCACCCTTGCTCGCGCACTGCCTGTGGAGACAGCACCTGTGTACATGAACCAGTACGTTGGAGCAGGGACGGAACCCAAGCGAAGTCTGTTGAGTGGAGACCTTGCCTCACCACTCCACCATCCATCAGCTAGTCTTCCACAACAGCTTGAGCAGGTGGGTGCACTTTTTGACAGTCATTGCTCTGACCCTTCTTTCATTGTCCTCCATCTTCTCCTTTGTGGGGGAGCCGGGGTGGCCGAATGGTAGAGCGTTGAACTTCCAATGCTCGGGTCGTGAGTTCGTATCCCGGCTGGGGCCAAATATTTGTGCTGGCCTTTTTCTCGCTGCCCCGTCTTTGATACCACCCTTATGTGGTGGAAAAGGACAAACTCCCAAACACCCACCCACCCACCCTCTCCCTTATGACATGAATAATAATGATGACAATAACATGATGTTGGCACAAGATGCCTTTATGGGCTACCAGTTCCTCCATGTGGTCGTATATAACCTCTTTTGGAATACCAGGATGAACTGAGTTTTATGATATAATGTGGTACAATCCATAGCTGAGTCGGTTTGGCGTGTGCTTTTGTTTGTGTGTGTGAGTGTGTGCGTGCATGTGTGTGTACATAAGACATTAGCCAAGGTAACATTTTTCATGTTTCTACACAGAGCAGTCTTCCAAAGCGTGTCATTGGTAAGCATAATGGAGGGCTTTTGCATGGAGTTGATCCTGTTCTCTTTCGCTGCATTGTTCATGAACTGTTTGGTCGTACCTATGAGTCAAATGATCAGCATGAGACCTGCATCCTCTACTTTCAGCAGTGACGAAATATGTGTTTTCTATCCATGGCATTCATTTATCTATTGAGTTTCTTTTTTTTTTTCTTTTTTTTTGCTGCCCCGACTCTTTTTGCCAGCTCCAGTGGTGTTCCTCCCTGGTCATGGGTGGAATCCACGGAGGGCTCGAAGGCTGGGGCAATTTTTATTATGCATGATGATGGAGATGAGGATGATGATAAGATGATGCTATGGAGGTCCATGTGGTTTGGGACTGCGGGACAGGGCCGCATTCCACGCTTCCTGTCATAAATATCCCGGCGTTCACCAGGCCCGGGAACTACGGCACCTGCGGTGCCGGCCGTGTAATCATCCACATCATAAGATGTGTCATACAAAGGGAAGCACCCCCAAAGTCGCACCCGTGAAGTGGGTGAATCTCGGCTGTGTGGCAACAGCCTTCCCATTGGGCCCATAGCACACCCGCTCTGGGTAGGAGCCGACCTAGGTAGGAAAAATCCCGCTTGTCTCGGCTGGGATTCGAACCCGGGTCTCCCGGTCCATGATCCGAAGTGCTAACCACTACACTACGGGGGCCGGTATCTATTGAGTTTCCTTTTGGTCGTTTGGTTTGATTGTGAACCTCAGTCAAGTCGCATGTGTGTGTCAGAACAGAAGTCCTGATTTGTGCAAGTTGTATGTACTATTGTAGGCATCTCGACTTCCCCCGAGTCAGCTCCTTTTTGTCGGTTATTGTTGTACAAGATTAAGAATTCATCTGTTGTGTTTGCATGACTTCATCTGTTTCTGTGTTTGTACGGTTGCTAATGTTCTCTCTCCAGCATTGCATGGATGAGAAAAGCATTGACTGAATTTAAGACAAGCTATTTTTAAACTACCAGTTTCATTAATGACTCAGTGTTGAATTTGCCTTTGCAGCTCAGTAACAAATCAGTAACGAGGGGTTTCAGTGCAACATCTAAGCTGTGATCATTTCTGTGATAGCTTATGGAACTTTGTACAAAATTTTTTAAATGATCACGAAAGCCAGTGTGACTGCTCTGATTCACATGTAATGGCCCTTGGCAGTGTTTAGAACTACATGTATTATTTTTTTTTTAACAATGATTTTGAAGCACAGAGCAGCAAGGCATCTCCTGTTAAAATATTTGAAAAAAGAAAAGGTGAAAACAGATCGCTTCTTGGCATGGTCTTACAGAAATTGCAGGTGTTGAACTTGAAGATACACACTGTTTGCTGTTAAAAGTTGACTGGCGGCACACGCCTGAGAAGCATTACCTTTTTTCCTGGCAGACACAGGTGATGGAGCCGCCATCCGGCAGTCTGTGCTGGGATATTTTTAGCTACATCACCCCACCTCACTCTCTTAAACTTACTAAATTTAGACGCTTGTTCCTGTATTTCCTGGAGTAGGAGATATTTCTCCGTATTTTGGCTGCCTGGAGGAATGCTTCTCTTCCTGGTTCCTAACAAAGTGGTTACCAGTATTTGGTACATTTACTTATAACAAGAGTTACAAATCAAAAGTGAAAACGCTAGGCAGTTTGTTTTGACTTTTAATTAAGTTCAGACTATTGGCTTGGGTGCAAATTGTTAAATCATAGTTAGGTACATGTACATGTAAATCTCTGCCCGTATGAGACACCAAAAAGTTGGCAGCTTTCTTGGTTTTTTTTTAAAGGAGAAAATAAAAATGGCATGTGCCTAGTAACTTTACTATGTCAAGAGTGGATAGTACATGTACTTATAGGATGGGCAGTTTGTTTTGTAAAACTTGTTGCTATTTTTTAAATCTTGCACTCATGCCAAGAATGAGGTGGGGCATGTTGATTGTTCAGTCTGTCCATGTAAACTGCGCAGGTGAACCTCATAGCAAAGCTTTTTTTTTATTTTTATTTTTTTATTTTTTTCAGTTCAACTTCCAAGTTCAAAAGTTATTTCAGTGACTTTGAGTTTGCACCTTCGGTCAGTAGCCATCTCAACAACATCACCATTTCATTTGAAATATATGTGTGGATTGTCCCTCAGCATTGTGTGATAAAAAGCACATAGCTGGAATGACTCATGAAATGGGATGGAAAGAAAACAAATTGATGGAAAGGTTAGCCGTCTGAGAAACACAGCGGGGGTGGATGGGACGTTGCATGGAGTGCGGAATCGCTAAAGGTTATGGACAGGTGTACGCAACTTTGAAACGATGGCATTTCTCAGATCTGTTGTGAGTTTGTTGTCTTCCCCTGTGGGTGATGTCAGGGTGCATCTGCACATGCACTGTACTGGAACTAGTCACTGCATGACCTATGCAGGTATGGGAACATAGTACTCCCAAAGAATTTCCTAAGAATGATAAGGATATGTTGAATTAGTGATGCTAGAAAGTCCTGTTACATAAGTGTTCCCAGTGTATTTATTGTGGATACTTGACTATCAAGACTATACATTTGTACATTAAAAAACCAAGGAGCCGTCATCAACACCAGCTCCCTCCTACACACACCTTGTGACACTGAAAACACAAAACAAAAACAATAAAATCAATCCACACGCATGCACACACACACACACACACACACACACACACACACACACACACACACCAACCTTCCTTCTCCATCAGGTTACCCCCCCCCCCCTTCCCACCCACCCCCTAAATCCTCCACCAGTTGACACCCGCCCTCAACCTCCCCCCCCCCCCACACACACACCTCCCCCTGACTCCACCACCAGTCCCTCGATGCCCCCTCTGCACGGCTATCCCCGCAGCAACTTCTCCTACGTCCAGATTAATGAATTCAACCAACCTTTCCTAAATCAGTCGGAATTCTGGCTAGTGTACAACTGCGACGTCTGTATACCTGGTGTGTAGGTATGCCGCTTGCTGCAGTGAAACACTCCGAACCGGTGGTAGATCACTAACCGGTTACCTGTGCTGGCATCTTGGCACTGTATCAGGGATGGGGCAGAAGCGGCCGGGAAGGAGGGATTAAAATATCCCGTTATCGCCGCTAGCAGCGACGGGTCTGCAGTACAGTCGGGTTAGGTCATCGCTCCGTGAAGGGGAAATGGGCATCAGTCTTCAAAGGTTACTCAGAGAGCCTCGGCGGCCATAGTTGCGACAGCTATGTTGTGAATGAAATTTTGAGAATAAAAAAGTGATGTATTGCCTGTTTTGTGCTTGTAGAAACACTTCATCTGTTAGGAATTAACACGAAGCACATCAATGACTGAAAACTGAAAAAGAAGAACGTGGACGGCAACCGGTGGACAAAGTCAGTTGGTCATCTTTGTATTCATTGAGTGGTGAAAAGAAAAAATGCCTCCAAGAAAAAATCCTCACCAAACTGAGATCAACCAGCAAATGAAAAACAAATAAAACAGGCATCCCAACAACTGAACATGCTTTTAGAGAAGAAGAAAACTGATGAAGTGTGTATATATGTCAGTGTGTGTGTGTGTGTGTGTGTGTGTGTGTGTGTGTGTGTGTGTGTGTGTGTGTGTGTGTGTAAAGTACAATGAATGAAACTATGGAATGACACATCTCAAACTGCTTTACTAGTAGATGCCCAGTACAGTACATGTATTTTCCCTTTGTAAATTGCTCTGGACACTATATTTCACTCAGTCACACTCTCTGTGTTCACCAAGTCTGTAAGCATAATTGGACATGATGATGCATGTAAATGAATGGTGGAACATTAAATAAAGCCTGACATGCATATATTCGTGTACCGTCTAAGTGTAAACTTGAACTACATTGCGCTGAGAGCTGTCCGAGATTGAAGTGCCCAAGTTAGATGTAGAATTATACCCACATCAGTATACCAGCAGGACTATACCTTGATGGCGTACTGTAATTTTTTTTTAAAAAATGTGACAGGAACTCAGTTATCATGGATTTTTGATTCACAGAATAATTGTGTAGAAACATG
Organism: Batillaria attramentaria; assembly: GCA_018292915.2. Taxonomy (NCBI): domain Eukaryota; kingdom Metazoa; phylum Mollusca; class Gastropoda; family Batillariidae; genus Batillaria; species Batillaria attramentaria. The sequence continues at coordinate 4,983,564 of JACVVK020000004.1, forward strand.
AGATCCACGTTTTGCTCCATACTGTATGATGCGCATGCATTGAGTCTGGTGGGCATTTGTCCTCTCAGTTCCGGGTGGATGAACTGATGTTCAACATTGTCTGGAGCGGGCTACTCTGATGTATTATCACCTCTACTTATAAGTTATTGGTGTTATTCTTGTCAGCTGAGATTCAGTGCAGATCTTTAAATCGATGGAATGGGTGCTAACGAGCGGGACGGACTGACCAGCTGTTTTCATTTTTGCTGACGGTTCAAATGGGATGTAGCTTTCAGCAGCTTGGCTTTTTGTCTCAAGTCTGTAGATCATGACGTCTTGTTTCTACGGTGGCCGAGTTTGTTCAGTGGAGCAAACAGCTGTGGTCGCTCAGGTTTGAGTGAAACAGACTGCATGTGATCACTAGCTTACCAGCAATCGCCTTCGTTATCTGTGATGCATCATGGTGTGATAATCAGTCTACCCCAGTGTGCATACCCTTTGCAATGGACCAATTTACAGCGATCTTGCTGGCAGACGGTCTCCATTTGGTTTTGGCACCAGTCAGTTTGGGCATTTAGCTGGCCTGATAATAATATTATTTATCTCTCAGGATTAATTGTGTGTCAGTGAAACACCGACTGAGACTGAGAAGGTTATTTTCTATGCCAGTGTTCTTATTTTAAGTTTAGTTGAAACCATGGCTGCAGGCCATTTATTGATTTGGGTTTTATTGAACTTTTTGCCATGTCTATTGGACCAGTAGTACTGAGTTAGAGAACAGGGTTTAAAAAAAAAAAAAAAACCAAAAACATTTCAAACTGCCAGAGTAGTATACAAATGAATCCAGGTCAGTAATTTTCCTGGCCGTGAATTAATCACTGATTACTGATCCCGCTATGATTTTTCTGTCAAACCGGCTTTGAACTTGATACTACTCAGCAGCACCTTTGGCACACCTGCCACACCTTTCCATCACATTGTGAAAGTCAGAGCGCCCAGACACAGAAACGCTGTAGCCCAGTACACAGTCTAGCCAGTCCTGATAGCTGTGAGGGAAAAACTCTGAGGTAGTTGTTGCGCTGTACAGGAGGGAGCCTGGTTGTGTCTGGTAGTACGGCAGCGCTGTGTGTGCGCCCTGCATCGGGGCTGGCAGCGCTTATATTGGTATATGTTTACAGATGAGCCCTTGCCTTATTTGGGAGCTCCCCTCTCTGCTCTGGGCACTGTGGGCCATGCTGCAGTCTGGTGCCGCTTTGGACGCGGCCCTCCTGGAGGGGGTGCAGGTTGGGCATGTCTGGTGTGGTACCCCTTTGAAAAGTTTGAATAAATCTTCAATCAGGTTTCACTTGTGAAAATGTCACTCATTTTCATGTCCAGTGTTTCTGTGAAGCATCTTTTACATGAGGTCTTGCATAGTTCGTCGAGTTCTGTCTGTTACATAGAAGTTCTGGACAACCCTCTCACCCCCATCTCGGTGGAAGCGGCCCAAACAACGCAGTTTCTATAGAGTTTATATGTGATGGTCCAACTTCCCCTCTGTTCAGTTAGACGTGTTGTTTAGAGCCGTCGTGTATTTTGTAGCTGCATGCATGCCTAACCATACCCAATGGTCTTCACACCAGCCGACCACCGCAAGAAATCATCGTCGCTTGACTTTGTATTCCTCAATATTGTCCTATGTGTAAACCTTTGAGAGCGAGAGCACAGGACGAGAAAAGAAGATGTCGGGGCGTTTCACAGATTCTAAGGAGCTCATGGAGTTCCCCCCTTCCACCACCACCATCAGTACCGTCGCCGTACAGGCGGGCCGGGCCAAGGTGGTGCTTGCCGTGCTCAGAGTAAGTAATAATTATAATGACAGCATGCAGATCAGACTTTATTCACTGGTTCGTTTACCTCATGTAGTATTGTCCTTGAATAAGTCGCCTGAAAGGTACCAGCCTCCGAGTCTTTGGCCGAACTCTTGGCCCAGGAGACCCGGACTGACTTCTCGTCAGTGGTGCTTTATGTTTTCATAGCCGGCACGTAATATTAACAAAACTCAAATCAAACTAAGTGAATCGGTGAAAAAATAACCGAAGCGTTGTCCAGAAAGCATCGGTCTTCAGTTCGAACTAAATCGGAACCAGAAATGGCGGAAGCCGGTCAGTGTGTCAGCGTGCCATGTTATTGTTTTTCAATTAACGCTCTTGGTATTTTGTCACATCATGGGGTCGCCACTGGCCAGTGCGATATTTGACCTCACGGTTGGTCACCTGGCACGGTACCAACCCTTTGATAGCGAGGTTTGTGTGTTTTGATTCGATCGTATGCTCCGTCTTCAGTCATAGTGTGACTGATTAAACACTTTAAAACGTCACGTCAAGCTCTGGAACAACCGAGCAGTCAGCCCCAAGAGCCCACTTGTTAAATATGAGTATGATGTCCGACCGTGTGTTTCCGTGTTTAGTTTTATGGTTTCCAAACTGAGGAAAGAACTGAGGGAGAACAGAGAAATTCTTCTTTGCCGTTCCCCCCCCCCCCCCCCCTTTTAACCGATTTTATTGTTTTTAAATCGGGTGGGCCCTTTCTCACCGTCGACCGACCGCCTAGTCACTGGCACGTGACAATGATTGATCTCGAGTCAGTGCGGCCCTCTTTCTCAGGTGAAAAGAATTTCTGTGTAGGTGGATGAAGCCCATATCATCGTCGAGACTATTGTTTCTGTTTGGGCTGAGTGGTTTATCTACGAAGTTTATTTTTCGGAATATACAGAACTGCATTTGTAATCAGTGATTCCGTCCACGCAACACAACTCGCATGATGTTTTGGCTAATTGATGTTGCGGAACGACCGGTCGGTCTGAGCCGCGTTAATGACACATAAGTATGGTTAGTCACATCCAGAACATGTGACCTCATTCGCCCTTCCAGATCCATGGTTACAAAACAGGGCTGCTGTACTGTGTACATAACACCGGTCTAGCTTCACTTCAGTTGTGAAATAACTTAGTGCACTGCAGACAACAGAAGAAAAAAAAATGATTAGATGTCAGATTTAAACAAAAATTGATTTAATCTGTGATAGAGATTTGGGATGAAGTTCTTTTGTTTGTCCCGTCTGGTTCTTCTGCTGACGTGCTGGCAGTACATTTTCTCTGACCGGTTGTTCTCTCACTTCAGTCGCTGGCCGTTGTTTAAAATTTTTTTTTTTTCTTAGTTCACCTTTTATCGACACTCTGATCCAACGTTTGACCCCTCCCCCTCCCCACCCCCAAGTCTCTCAGTGTCTGACACACACACACACACACACACACTGTCACACACACACACACACACACACACACACACACACACACACACACACACACACAGAAGCGAGTTTCATGGTTTTATATGAGAAGGACCTGGAGCCTTGTTTTGTTTCATTCCAGGCTGAAAAAAATCTTGTCATGATTATGTGTGTGTGTGGGGGGGGGGGGAGGTGGGCGCAAGGAAAGAAGAACTTAAGGGGAAGGGATGCGGAGGCCGGGTTCGCAGACAGGACTAAGTGGATTAGTATTACGCAACTGAACAAACTTCTTGGCGTTTCAGTCTTCTACGCTTTTCCCCTTGTTTTTCTCTGCCTGTACGACGCTTGAAAATCTTCGACGCGAACTTCTAGAGCAGTGATGAGTCAGTCAGTGGGCGCTGAAATTGGAAGCAATGAGGTGTCAGACAGGAGTGGATCCACAAGAGTTGGCCACTTGCCACTGATGCTGCTGCCACAGACTATCAGGAAGGCCGCAAAACGCCGGAGATAACGTAGTACTGTATCCCTTTTTCAGTTCCCGATCCGCCAGTACTTGCTGCTTCATGTGCCGTCAAAAGTCTTGCCGAAGATAAAGCACCTCTATTTCAGTCTCCGCCATCGTTACTTGCTACTTAAAGAGTGTCGTGAATAGCAGATAAACACACATAGTGAGTCCGAGACTGATCCGCTGCTGTAAGGTCCAGTACTGTGTTACTGTGTATCCTCATAAAGATCTTTCCGTTTGACCGTCCGTTGATTCATTCTTTGATCAGACATCTCGGAATTTTCATTTGATCCGTGGGGTAGAATTTGAGCGGTAGACGAGTACAGTCTTTAGTGGTGAATAATGTAAGCCGTGGGGCCGGCATTACTCACAACTGAAACAGAAGCTGACAGACACACCCGAAGTTCTTGTTAGTTTGGATTGCGATTGAGAAAATAGATTGCCGCCCATATGGAAGAAAGAGAAAGCCGTTTCAGTGACATAAAATTTTCACCAGCGTCCAACACCCACCCCCCGGCCGCCACCAGTCTACTTTACCTCCCCACCCCCTCAGATCCCAATCCCCCGCCCCTCCGCGTGTGTTCCAGCTTCATACAAAGATACGGCCGTTACAGTGGGATTCAGTTTGTGTTGTGGGATTGGATAAAAACAAATTTCTAAGGAAACGTAACACGCTAGAACGAAGATGAGACAGTTTTCTAGACCCAAAATAAATGTTATCTAAAGTTGTATTCAAGTTCTCAGTGAAGAGACAGATCTCAAAAACAAGTTCTCCGTGGTGTCAAAGGGAACAAAATCGCAAATTGAACGTACTTTTCGCTGCTGCAATTGCTACGTGTTCCTCGGTTTCAGTTTCAGTTTTGAAATAAGAACACATATCTCCTTTTTTCCGCCTTCTTTTTGTTCGTAACAGCAACAGTGAGCATGGAAGTCCGATCTTTCACATAACCAAGAACTAGTATATTATCTTCCTGCCTATGGCCAAGAATAAATCCCAAGAACTATTTCTCTCAGTTTTAGTTTTGAAATACCTCAGTTTCGAATGCAGGTAAAGGCAGGTATGCACCCCCCCCCCCACCTTTTTTTGTTTTGTTTTTAAAAACGACGACAGTGAGTAGAGAAAATCCCGATCTTCACCTCTTTCACGTAACCGTTATCTCCAGGAGTTCTATTCTTGCTCGCGTTTCTGTATCTGTGCTGGCTCAGTTTCCTTACCTTCGTCTGGCTGGCCTGGAGACGGTGCTGCCTGGGGGCTGTTATCTGTTATTGCTTGGATTCTGGCATACCTGGCATCTCGTCGGCATGGCAACAGCCCCTCTAGACTTATCTTTCAACCACCCGGCTTTACTGTCAGTCTGATGTCAGAATTACCTTAACTCGGAAAGTTTGGAGTTACAAGATTAAAGCTCTTTAATTGGGCTAGGGGGGTTAAACTTCAGCTTTAGTGCGCGTACTTCCTGTTCAAGTGAAAAGTTTGTGGAAGCTTACGACGGTAAGCCAGTATCAGTTTGTGTTCAGCTTATAACTAACAGGAAAGCTACCGGGCTCAGTTCTGCTGGGGGGTCGATCTAGAAAGACTTTTCAACTCAGTTACTGGAAGAGGTAGCCGTTCATGGTGTTCTCAGTGTGGCGGGTCATGTATTGAAAATATATCATTCCGGAGTTGTTCCTCAGTCATCATTGACCAACCTGAACAGGCTGAGGACGAATATCAGTTTATTGTGCGGTTGGTTATTCGTTTTCCATTCCGTCACGTATGAAGTAAGATTGTTGACGTGCGCACTGTAGCCTATAGTATATTCACGCGTGTGTGTCTACACGAAGGTGAGATAGGTACCGTAATCAGTCACGTCTCAGTGTAGGACTCGATTCAGTGAAGAAAAATCCCAAATAGTTGTACAAGAAGCACACCTCACACCTGCTGGCTATCAGCGTTCCTCATCGCTGCTGTTTGTGTGCAGTCATTTGTCATCTTGACTCACTTCGCGCTTGAGAAAAGAAGTGCAGATGTTAAAATCGAACACCTAGTCCTGCCCAGATGAATAATACCCGCAGGTAGCTACCAGGCACGCAGTTTCAGGAGGATCGTTGTACTGTTAGGCCCAATCCTACCTTCCTGTGGTGGGCGGCGGGAGGCATTTAGATTACACTAGACAGTAGACTCCCAGAAATGTAAACGGTAGGTTACCTGAAGTACCTGGGGGTACCGTTAGAGTCTTGACCTTCCCAAGGTGAAGCTGGGCGCCAGCACTAACAGCTTCCTTTTCCATGCAAACACGGATGCTGAAGGGGTGGCGGTGCAGGAGGGGGGAGGAGGGGGGGGGGGGGCGCTGTGTACTTGCAATGGAAAATTTGGGTGGTTATTGCTGAAGGAAATACAATCTTTTCTGTTCGTGATTCAACCTCGGCGAAAAGGAGTAAACCACAATCGAGAAATTGTTGGATAGCGTTTGCTACAGATACCTGAGACAAAGGGCGTTTGTAAAATTGTATGTAGATGAAGGGTATATCAGTGGGGAAAGCGGAGGAGGGGGGGGGGGGGGGGGCGGGATGCAGGCTGGAAGTGTGGCCGGCTTTTCAGAAACCAATCGTTCAGTGCCATACACGATATTCTTGCCCCAAATGAAACTTGATTTTCGTTAAAAATCACCTCAGTCAGTACCACGTGGCACCATTATTTAATTGCGGTATTGTACTTGCCATCACTGGAGTGAACTGGGCAAAATCCCGGAAACTGGTATTAGCTCATTTTAGCGGAACCCCCGCCAGTAAAGATAATTAGATTTTCATTGAACTCAGTGAGGACCACAGCTGCAGCTGGCCCAGAGTAGCTTCAAAGCTGTTTCTGATTATCGGCCTCAGTATCTCAACTCCTGTGTGCAGCCACAAACAGGGAAAGCGGGTAGGAGGAGGGTTACTGTGACGTGTACGTCACACACCGGGTTTTACCTGTGTATCTGCTTCCAGGGTTACCCTGCCAGTTCTCACATTTCACTTTTCAGTCCTTATTAGATTACTGGTAAAGTTAGCCAACACTTTTATGTGTGCCAGGTTCACAGGAGGTCAGTGTGGTTCACAGTATGCCAGTGTGGATTCGTGCTTCAAGAAACTTGAGACTTAGAGATAAGGGATATTGAGGACTTGTCAGTGGCGATAGTATTTCCTCTACTTCCACCCCACCCCTCCATCCTCAGGTGACTCGTTGGTGGCTTTTTTTTATTTTTTATTTTTAGTCTGGAATGTAGACATTCAGTTTATGTAAGCCGCGTAAAACGCGTATGCGCATTTTTTTTTTTTTTTTGAAGCGCCATGTACTCAGTGCTTTTTTCCCCCGATGGCCTGCATAACGAATTTGTAGGTTTCAAACTTTCAATACATGTATAACATAATATTACTGATTCTCTGTTGATACCCCTCTACGACTTTGGCTTTCTTCTCTCTGGTATTTTTTTTTTATACTAGTAGTAGTGGTCATGCAGTGGTCAGCATTATTGGATGTTTTCAGTTTCTGTTCTTTCAGACTACCGTTTATTGCTTGCCATGAGGTGTACCCCCTTATCACCCACTCAAATGACGTCCGCACCAGCTGCATTCACGAGATTGTTCGGGACTTAGAGTGGGGCCTGCGTTCGCGGTTTGCTACTCATGCATGCTGCTGCTGCCATTCGAATGTGCAGTTGTAGCTATTTTTCGGGAGCGCCAGACTCGCGGCCCATTTACCGGCACCTGCTGAGAGCAGTTTACCTGTAGCAGCCCTCTCTCTCTCTGTCCGCACACGGCACAGGTAGTGCTGCCTGGTCAGGTAATCAGCGAATCTTGAAGGGTTCCTGAAAGTTGGCGTCGGTAGAGCGTAGTGTGCGTGCACTAGTGCGTCATGTGGGGCGATTGTGCGAATGTCAGGTCGCGACGTGATTTGCATTGGACAGTAGTTAACGGTTAGCATGTCAAGTTCATATAGTCCAGGCGACTTGACAGAGAAAGACCCTATGGAAACGCACGCACGCGCAAACCGTTGCCGACATTGACACACACACACACACACACACACACACACACACACGCACACATCACTAGTTCCGGACCGAGTAATTAGCGTTTTAAGAAATATTCTAAATCTTACCCCCAGTTTGAGTAATCGTTTCATGACTAGAGGACAAACAAGATCAAATCTGAGAGAAACTTGACATATCCTTTACATACGCCCCCCCCTCCACCCCCCCCCCCCCCCCTTAAAAAAACAAAACCAAAAACTACCAAGCACCAGCCTCTCTTTGCTTGACTTATGACGGTTACACTCAGATGCTCATGCGTTTAATTCAGTGTTTCGATTTTCACTATGAACGTGGCTGCATCTTTTACTTGTTTTGTGAACGGCCTCCTACCTAGGTTTTCTACATTTATTGCACGTCCTGGTGGCAAACGCCGGATATTGGTGGTGTAGTGTCGGAGTGCCTTTGGTTACCTACCTTAATGATAATCACGGAGATTTACAGAGAATGCCACACTGCATTGCCCGAAAATTACCGGTGCGCCTCATGCCGGGAATGTATGTCGGTTGGTATCATCGGCATTAGCTATTTTTAGCAAACCGTGTGTGCAGTCTGCTGCATGTACACCTGTACTGCCAGCCTACCTCCGTGTTGTACGCACCTTGCGTGTGTTGAGGTAACGTTGCACACTGCGGCAGACAAACTACATGCAGATGTGCCGCAGTTTCTCCCTGGACTCTAGATGCACTGAGCGTCTCGCGCGATTCAGTTCTGCCCCATGTTATCTACTGTTGAGGATGCTGGCAGATACCAGTAGGGCAGGAAATAAAAAGAATCCATCTATCCAAAGAGATATAGGGGGTGCCAACCTACGGTGTGTAGCCACGGGTTAGACAGTTACCTGGCACCCTGGCATTTAAGTAGAGGGTCCCGTGCAGAGAGAGAGAGAGAGAGGTGTCTGCTGAGAGAGCCGACTTTGATATGGGCACATTGCCAGGTGTGTTGGTTCCTCACCGGTGAAATTTTGGCAGATGCAGCTGCTTGAGCCGTTTCGCTCCGGCTTTGACTAGTGTTCACTTGTTTGTGGTGTTTACGTGTGCAAATGCATGTAGCACTTTGCAAGTGGGTGTTTTACAGTTACCGTCGCAATACGCAGAAGAGAGAGAGAGAGAGAGAGAGAGAGAGAGAGGCTTTCCAGTGCACACCATCCATTTAAGATATGATACTTACATCACATATTTCTAGCTGTTCTATCTGTAGCGGTGTTCCCGGTTAACAAGGGTCTTTCAAAGCAGAATCTCTCCTCGGTGTCCATCATTGTACAGCTGTATCTGAGTCTTCATAACCTTCATGTATCCACAAAACCTAAGAGACCTGGAAACTCCTGACATGAATACAAATTCTGTGCTTTTTTATGTGTACAAACTACGCCCAGAGGGTCATCTTGTACAGTTCTAGCAAAAACAATGTGTTCCACAGATGGTATATGTATTACAACGTATATTTACATATCTGCAGCCAGCCTGGCTCCTGTTATGACACACCCAGTAAGCTAGACTGCAGGCGCCCACGAACACGGTTGTTTTTCTTAGAGTAGGAATGGAGATGCTAAGGAAACCTTATTTCATCCGAAAACTTAAAATAGTGCCCCACATAAGCTGTTCTTACATCAGATTGTGTGTGTGTGTGTGTGTGTGTGTGTGTGTGTGTGTGTGTGTGTGTGTGTGTGTGTGTGTATACAGTGTGTGTGTGTGTGTGTGTGTGTGTGTGTCTGTATGACTGTAGAATCAGGCTGTGCACACTTCATTACATGTACATGCACATGTTCTCTCTGTCTCTCTGTCTGTGGAGCTTGATTACTGAGCTAGTAGACCACTGGACTTTCAGCGTTCGGGTCGGAGTGCGATTCCCGGGTTGAAATCAATTTGAACTGGCAGTGCTGGCTTGTCTTCGTCACCCTAGATACTTGACCCCCCCCCCCCCCCCCCAGCTCTTTTGTCTTTTTTTTAATGCAGATAACATCCCCACAAAGTTTAGCCAACCTCCTCAGTTTTTTTTTCTCGTCTTTCCGACAGCCGTCACTGGCCAGTCTGCCTGTTGACAGAGTGAAATAATCAGTGACTAATGTGCGATTGTTTGTTTGTTTGTTGCAGAGCGCAGAATGGATCCGTGTTCGCGTACACCAGATGGAGCCAGACCTCATGGACGTTGGGTCCAACCTGGAGGAGGCTCTACAGTTGCAGCGCGAACACGAAGAACTCTTGGCCAGATTAAAGGTGCGAACTTTTGAAAACTGATCACTTAACTCCAGGCAGGAAATTTAAGAAATACATTGGCGTATGGTCATAAGAGGCTCATGCATCTTTATAATAAACAAACCAAAAAAACCCAAACAAACCAAAAACAGAAAACAAGACACGGACAAGCCAGCCGAGAAGTAACAAAATTAATGCTGTGCCACAGAGTGGCAGAATTTGGCGTGTGTGTGTGTGTGCATGTGCGAGTGAGAGAGAGAGGGAGAAAGCAGTGGAAGGAATTAAACAGGAAACAACTGGTTGGTTGAATGACTCAGACTGTGACCTTGAATAGGCGGCGTTTTTCAAGAGCAAACGCAAGACGCAGAATCCTGTCGAGTGATTTATGACACATGAAATTCTGCCAGCAGAGCAAAAAAAACAAAAAAAAACAACCCCAAACAAACAAACAAAAAATAAATAAATAAACATGACATGTTCACTTTAAATTCTTGCAAAAACGTGAAACTTTGTTTGAAGGTTGACATCTTTTCACGTATGTGCAGTAGCCATGTATTTGTTTAGCCATACTGAAACTGCACAAGCAAAACAAACAAATAAACAAAACAAAAACTAGGTTGGACTGTCAGGGTGATGCGCAGTCGGTGAACGTTGCCAACAGACATGCTCAGCTACCCAAGTTGGCTCCTTTACGTAACACCCACCTTGATTTTTTTTTTCCTTTGCTCCTACAGCGTCTTGGCACAGGGATTCTGAGCAAATCTTTGGCACTTGACTGGCGTGTAAACAGACTACGGCATGCAAATGTGTAGAGAGCTATGAGCCAGTAAATGCCACAGAAAAAATTAATGAGATGGAAGAAGAAACGTCCTCGTGCCCACCACCCACTCATACCCACCCCCTCTCACCTCCCTCTCACCTCCCCATCCCCCTCTCACCTCCCCCTCCCACCTCCACCACCACCACCACACACACACACACACACACACACACACACACACACACACACACACACACACACACACACAACTTTCCAAGCCATCAAGCCTGGCGCTGACATGAAAGAATATGCCAAAGGTACAGGCATTTGGCAGTGACTGATAGATGTAGGTTCAGTCTGTATTATTTTTGTTTGTGTGGGAGGCTGAACAAAAGAGATTTGAAACACACCCACGCATTACATGCATTCTTTTTGTGCAATTCTCCTCACGAGACTGGAAATGATACCAGTTCAGAGGTCTGATAATGAGTTGATAGCTTAGAAGCGTACTGGTATAAGCCGGCATGACTGGTATCGAAGCATTCAGATACATTTACTGATTTAGATGGTTGCTTAGATTTGTGGATACAGAGAGGTCCCTCTAAAAGTTCTTTCTTTGCGCTATCTCTTTCTCCCATCTCATGTATCACCTCAGCTTCTGCTGGAGATACAAAGTTTCTACATGTATTGAAAAAGTGTAGGTGCAGCTGAAGATGCAGTCGTTGCCAAGAACAGGAAATACTTGGCCCATCTTTCATGCAGACCCATGTTTCGTATGAGATAATGATGGATTTTTGCCAGTTCCATCTGTCTCACGGAAAAAAAGAAAGAAAGAAGTGTAGCTTGCCTTCATGGTTTGTGCTCTTGGAAAACATATAAACCATGCAGGCCTTCACATAAAGTTTATTCAGTTATTCACATCTGGGTGTACACCATTAAAGCTTCTCTGATCCCATTAGAGCCGGAACTTATTAAAAAAAAATTTTTTTTAAAATACATTTTTACACATGGCACATCAGGTCACAATTAGACCAGTTAAGGTCTTGGCATCCTACCTCAGCCACCTTAGATTGTATTGTTCTTGTATAATGAGAGCTGATTGTAATGAAGTAAACAATTTTTTTTTTTCAGGCCAAAGAAGGAGAGGTCAGCCAGCTGCTTCGCCGTGCAGATGAATACGCCGATACAAACCGCTCCCAGACAGACGTACATGGAGCGATGGCGGACACACTGGCGGAAGCTTGGCGAGACCTCAATGAGAAGCTGCAGTATCGGAGGACGCTGCTTGAGCAGAGTGTCACATTTCATCAGAGCGCACAAGACGTGAGTTGACGACAACATGGACTGTAACTAATAGACATGGAGAAGATCACAAAAGCAGAAAAAAAAAATAAACAGCAGCAGCCACCACCACCTTCACAACTGCTGTGTCTGATTCAGCAAGATTCCTCCTCCTCTGCAGTACTTTTATCAAATTTACAACAAAAAAAAACCCAAAGGAATAAAACGTGTGAAATCGAGAATGTCTGATAATTATCTTTTCAAAAGCAAAAATCTTCAATTTTTTGTACTAATAATAGTCAACATTTGTTTTGAAAGTTCCGTCATGTGATTTTCTTTAATACCGCGGTAGCTAGAACATTCATGTTTTTGATAATTTTAATTTTCTTCTAGTGACAGTTCACCCTATACTTGATCAAATCTCTGTTCATGAAATGCCATGTGTGCTTGTGTTTGCAGTTATCATCAAGACTGGAGCAAGCCCAGGGCAACTTCACAGGAGTTCCCCTGGCCTCTGATGTTGATACAGCTCGCCGCCTTCTGCAGCAACACAATGACATGAAACAAAGTGAGACTCAGATCTTTACCAGTAGCAGTAGACGGTGTGTGTGTGTGTATGTGTATGTGTGTGTGTGTTTGTGTGTGTGTGTGTGTGTGTGTGTGTGTGTGTGTGTGTTTGTTTGAAAAAGAGAGAGAGAGAGAGAGAGAGGGACAGAGACAGTGGAAAAACAGAGAATAGATGAAAACTTAAAATGAGTGAAAGTTGATTTTGCAAGATTTTCAGTTTAACCAGCTATTGCTCTCACTACACAATAGCTGAGAAATTCATTTCAATCAAGAAAGGCAAAAGAAAGCTGTATACGTATCACACATACATGTATACATATGCAGATATACACACACACATGTATCAGTACACACACACGTGTACAGAGAAAAAGAGGTATTACATGTATCACCAGTATTCCAGTTTTAACCAGTCTTAACCAATAACCATAATGTGTGCTGTGTTTGACCTGTGTTGTTGATAATCTTTTCCAGACATCCTTGAATCGTCCAAATACACCTTAGACCTTGGGCAGTCTCTCCTTGACCAGATCAAGGAGATGGGTATGCATGCGGACATACAAAATCGCCATGCCACCACAGCAGCCTGTTACGGAATTGAACACCTACTAGAACTTCTTCACGACAAACGCAGACACCTGGAAGAACTTTGGACCCAACGAAAGATCCAACTCGAACAATGTCTACAGTTGTGTCAGTTAGACCAAGAAGTGAACAAGGTTTGTAAATTTTTTCCCTTTTTTGAAGTGTGCATGCGTGTGCATGTGTGTGTGTGTGTGTGTGTGTGTGTGTGTGTGTGTGTGTGTGTGTGTGTGTATTATGTTTTATTGTTTTTGTTTAATCTTTGTGTACTTTGTGTTTATGTGTTAATTTTAAATGAGAGTCACTGGATGCTTTGTGTTTCCTTTTGTGTTATTTAAAGAGATGCAAGTGTTCAAAGTCTGTGTATGTTTTTTTGTGATTTTCAGATCCTGGAATGGTTCCGCACAGTGGGAGCATCCTACTTGCAGCGATCACAGCTGGGCGACTCATACGCAGGCGCCAAGTACATCCAGGAACAGCACAGTCAATTTGAAGCTGAGGCTAGAGTAAGATACTTTATATACTCTGTGCCATTGGTTATTTTAACAGAGCAAGGACGTGGTATATTTTTTAAAATGCTCATTAATCGAGTTACAATATTTCACTATACAAAGAACATTTCAGTTAATGCGTCATAGGAATTTTGTGGCCAAATAATTGTGGTCTTTGAGTGTTTCTGAGGACTTGAAAGACTCCGTTAAAGAATGCAAAAGTGAAGTAATTTACCCAACAAAGAAGCCGTCATTATTGAAATAAATTTTCCAACCCTAACAGGAGACCCAGGAGAACATGCTGCGACTTCTCCGTACAGCAGACGGTCTCTTGCGGCGTGCCAGCGTGGATGCTGAGGGAATACGCCAGCGCCTCATGCTCGTTGACCAGGAGTGCGAGAATTTCATGGTCAAACTGGACAACAGAAGGAAGAACATCACCATGGCTGTATCTTTCTTCAACCTTGCAGAAACGGTTAGAGCCCTAATGCATTTTTTCTTCTTTTCTTTTTACGTACTTTATAATTCTGTATGGATTTTGGTGAACATTAATATTTTTTGCATCTAACTGAGCATACTGGTCAGCAGTGAAGGTGGACATGGTCTGGTGAAGGTCAGCGTTATTTTAGCATGACCTACAATCTTAGTCTGACTTCATTTAGTGTCTTAGTTGTAGGCTAACAGTATTATTTCTTCCATTGTAGTTTAGCCACAGGAAGTTACAGCATGGCACTTTGGGCAGATACCTCCACGTGAAAATAGAGAATTACATGTACAATCATTTTCATTGTTTTACTTATTTTGTGCAGGCTCTAAATAAGCTGGATCAGATAGAAGTCCAACTGAACAACATGGACTTGCCAAGGAATAGCACAGAGCTGGCGGAGCAACACTCCCAGCTGTCTAACGCCATCGTGGACGTGTCCACAGAGGCCATCCATGACGGACGACTGCTACTAGAGAGGGTCAGTAGCGTCGATCCTGGGGCTGATGGCGTCAGACGGAAGGTCAGTGTATTCTATGCTTTTCATCTTTTTTTTCTGGTTTGTGTGTGTGTGTGTGTGTGTGTGTGTGTGTGTGTGTGTGTGTGTGTGTGTGTGTGTGTGTTTCATTTTGTTTTTGGCTTTGGAAATAGGGAAACAAGCATACCATGCATGTTGGGCGAGGGGGGGGGGGTGTGACACATACTATGAATTGCGAGCAGTTACCTTGGGATGAACAGCCAAAATTTCCCTTCCTGTGATAGTGGAACAAAAAATGTACCAGTGTCCCCCCCCCCCCCACCGCCACCATAGGAATGAATTACTTACTTACTTAGGCCCTTGGCTCCACATGGAGCATAGGCCATCGACAACCCTTCGCCATCGCACTCTGTTCTGGGCTAGTCTTGCCACTCCAGTCCAGTTGGTCCCCTGCTTACATAGCTCTGCCTCAGTGTCCCGCCTCCAGCTGTTGCGAGGCCGGCCTCTCTTCCTTTTCCCCTGCGGGTTCCATGTCAGGGCTTGGCGTGTGGTGCTGGATGCTGGCTTCCTGAGGGTGTGTCCAATCCAGCCCCACTTCCTCTGCAGGATCTGCTTGGCCACTGGTTCCTGCCCCGCTCGCTCCCACAGCTCTTCATTCCGGATCTTCTCTGGCCATCGGATGTTGAAGATGCGCCTCAGACAGGTGTTGAGAAATGTCTGGATCTTCTGCTGCATCGTCTTCGTTGTCCTCCATGTTTCGCATCCGTAGAGCAGAACTGACTTCACGTTGGAGTTGAAGATGCGAAGTTTGGTTCTTATGCTGACAACTTTGGATGCCCAGACGTTCTTCAGCATGACCATTGCTGCCCTTGCCTTGCCGATTCTGGCTGTGACGTCTCGGTCTGTGCCTCCCTGTCCATCAACCACACTCCCCAGGTAGACAAAGGACTCCACCTCCCTGATGGGCTCTCCACCGACTGTGACTGGTGTGTTGGCAGTGGTGTTGATCTTCATCAGCTCGGTTTTCTTCCTGTTGATCTTGAGCCCTGTTCCAGCTGATGTGGCTTCAAGGCATGTAGTCTTGTCCTGCATCTGGCTGTGGCTGTGAGACAGGAGCGCCAGGTCGTCCGCGAAGTCGAGGTCGTCCAGCTGCGTCCAGAGTGTCCACTGTATCCCGTTTTTCCTGCCTGCTGTAGTGGTCTTCATGATCCAGTCGATGACCAGGAGGAAGAGAAACGGGGACAACAGGCATCCCTGGCGGACTCCGGTCTTCACCTCGAAGCTTTCTGACAACTGGCCAGCATGGGCAATCCTGCAGCTCATGTCTTGGTAGGTGCACTGGATCAGGGAGATGATCTTCCCGGGAACTCCATAGTGCCTTAGCAGCTTCCACAGTGCCTCTCTGTCTACACTGTCGAAAGCCTTCTCATAGTCTATGAAGTTGATGTAGAGGGGGGAGTTCCACTCCAGTGACTGCTCCACAATGATGCGTAGGCTGGCAATCTGGTCAGCGCAGGACCTGTTCCTGCGAAAGCCCGCCTGCTGGTCTCGGAGCATGGGGTCGACTGCCTCTCTCATCCTCTCCAGTAGAATTCTGTTGAGAACCTTGCCTGGCACTGACAGGAGCATGATCCCTCGGTAGTTGCTGCAGTCCCTGAGGTCCCCTTTCTTTGGCAGCTTGATGACGATCCCTTCTTTCCACTGGGCTGGCACCTCTTCCTTCTCCCAGATCTTGCTGAATAGGCTGTGCAGCATGTTGACGGCTGTCTCTATGTCTGCTTTGATGGCTTCTGCTGGTATCTCATCCGGCCCTGCAGCTTTCCCATTTCTCAGTGTCATGATGGCTTTCCTGATCTCCGCCTTAGAGGGCTTGTCGCAGTTGATGGGTAGTTCTGTCTCTGCTGGTGGGATGTCTGGTGGTGTTTCAGGGATGGGGCGATTTAACAGCTCCCTGAAGTGTTCTGCCCATCGCTTCAGCTGTTCCTCCGTTGTTGTCAGTGGGTGCCCGTTCTTGTCCTTCACTGGTTTGTCTGTCTGCTGAAATTTGCCCGCGAGCTTCTTGGTCACCTGGTACAGGTCTTTTAGATTCCCTTGTCGGGCTGCTTCCTCTGCTTGACTGGCCAGGTTGTCGATGTAGTCCCTCTTGTCCTTCCTGGTGCTCCTCTTCACTTCTCTGTCAGCTGCTGTGTATTCCTCTTGTGCCTTTGCCTTAGCTCTTCTTGTTCGGCTCGTGTTCAGTGCAGTTTTCTTCTCTTTCCTAACTTCCAGCTTCTGGATGGTATCAGCAGAGATCCATTCCTTATGTTGGGTCTTTCTCTTGCCAAGGACCTCTTCGCATGTGTCGTGCCAGAGTTTCTTGCTGTGTTCCCACTGTGTCTCGATGTCCATTTCACTGTCTTCTATCAGGTCTTGCAGTGGCTGGAACCTGTTGGAAAGGCTGATCCGGAATGCTGCTTGTGTGTCTGTGTTCCTGAGTAGTCCAACGTTGTACCTGGTCCGTGTGTTGTTGGCGTTGGTGTGCCTCTTAAGCCGAAGTCTCAATGTTGTTGCAAGAAGGTGGTGGTCTGATGATACATCGGCACCCCTCATCACGCGCACATCCCGCCACGATCTCCTGAACTTCCGGCTGATGCAGATGTGATCAATCTGGTTCTCCGTGACATGGTCCGGCGATCTCCATGTGGCCTTGTGGATGCGCTTGTGTGGGAAGATGCTGCCTCCTATCACTAGCTGGTTCAGGGCACAAAAGTCTGCAAAGCGCTCACCATTTTCGTTCATCTGTCCCAGTCCGTGTGTTCCCATGGTGTCCTCGTAGCCTGTGTTGTCTGATCCAATCTTGGCGTTGAAGTCTCCCATCAGTATGGTCATGTCCTTGGCTCCTCCTCTATCTATCACTGTCTGCAGTTGTTGGTAGAAGTCATCTTTTTTCTCCTCTTCCGCATCATTGGTGGGAGCGTAGCACTGGATGATGTTCAGCTTGATGTCTTTTTTCTTGGTGATGAATTTGGCTGTGATGATGCGGGAGTTGACAGGTTCCCAGCCGATGAGTGCCCGCTGTGCCTCCGGAGCCAGCATCAGGGCCACGCCCTCAGTGTGGGGGGCTCCATCCTCTGTGTGTCCAGAGTACAGCAACTGCTCTCCCGATGAAAATCTCAGCTGTCCTGTCTGTAGCCACCTTGTCTCACTCAGTCCCAGTACTCCTATCTTGTAGTTCTTCATCTCTCTTGCTACTTGTATGGTCCTTCCTACTTCATACATTGTCCTGATGTTCCATGTGGCTACTCTCGTTGTTGTCCTGGGTGTTAGAAGGGGGGTCGGCCTTGCAGCTTCCTTTCGGCTTTCACTGCAATGCGTCATAGGTCTCCGGGATGGAGACCCTTCCTTGCCCAGGTGAATGTCTCGGTTTGTTGCTGTCGATGCTTCAGTAACTTGGTGTTTTTTACAGGTAGGGCTGTTAACCCTACGCAAACCCGTTTAGCCTCTTGGAGAGGTGGTCCACATTCGTCTGACCTCTACCCTTTGACCTGTCCAGCTTGGGTGACCCTGCCAGGAGCATGTGCTCCTGCTGGCATAGTTCTCTGGGTCATTGAGGTACACAAGCCACTACCCCACGACAAGGGGTGGACCATGTAGGGGCATAGGAATGAATACATTGATCTAATGTTCTCTGTCTGTTCTCTCGCTTGCATCAGGCTTTTGCTGCATTCTTGTTGACTGCGTGATGTTAACCTTGCTTTATTTGAATTTCTACTTTGAGTTGAGTCAGTGCGCGGCACATGTATTTACTTGGAACACTCTGTGTGTTGTTTTCAGTTGGATGAGCTCCACAGACGCTGTGCACACCTTGAGTCACTGTGCAAGGCACGACGGGCAGAGGCGTGGCAGAGAAGCCAGGCCTATCTTCACTTCCAAGAGAGCTACAACAGCGTAAGTCAGTTGTCCCTTTCCCCTTACTTCCTCTCCCAGTCTTGCTCCAGGGGAGGTAATAATGCGCTCAGTCACAGTCCAGTGCCATCAGAAACTGCCTGTGAGCCATGGTAGAAAGGACGTGCACATTGATTGTGCTTAATTTGTCCTCTTGATTAGAAGTACTGGAAATGAGTGGCAAAATGAATATGCAACATGAAATGACACAACATTGTCAGCTTGGATTCAGGGGAGATAACTTTCTAGAGATGGTAACATGCAGTGTGTGTGTGTGTGTGTGTGTGTGTGTGTGTGTGTGTGTGTGTTTGTGTGTGTTACTGTTTAATTGTGTTGTTATTCTATGTTTTAGCTGTCAACATGGCTGAGTCAGATAGGCCAGTCAATGCTTGCCCGCCACTCCAGTATGGGATCCAGCCTTGCCAGTGCCAAGGACTTTCTTGAAGTACACGAGCAACTAGACGAAGATATCAGAGTGAGTGCTCCAATTTTTTAATTTTTTTAAATTTTAACCTAATGCTTGTTTTCAAGTAAAAAACAAAACTATGCAGCTTTGATTATTGATGTAGTATTTTTTTCAATATTCTTATTTGTTATGTTCGCAGTTTATATTTAGCATTTTCAGTTTACATCAGTGAGGTCTCTTTTGCTTCCTAAAGGCCGTTCTTAACCGGGCAGACTTTTGGTTCGCGAACTAGGTTCGGAGAGTACGGCGAACTAGGTTCGCGCACGTTGTTTCTTAACCGACCAAATACTTGTGCGGAAACCCTGGTTCGAAAGGTTCGGCGAACTAGGTTCGAGGACTGCATAGCGTGTCGTGGGAACCCTCGCGATCCTTTTGCCGATCCTGCGCTCTGATTGGTTGCTCGGGGAGACTGAGCTGTTGTGCGCATGTACAAACTTGAGGAAAATGGCGGACGGCATTGCGGCTATCGACTCACTTCACATTTCCCTCTCTTGCGCTCTTTTCCTCTTATCTCCTCTTCCTCGGCTTCCAAGAGTTCACTCAAAACGATAACTACCGCAAATGCCTGGTCGTCTCGATCTACGAAGGCGGCCATTTTGGTTGTTTACGATTGTCTCAACTTCCGAGTCCGCCGGCTTGTTCGGGCGATGACGTATGCATATCATTAACGGTCGGTTAAGAAAGAGAACTAGTCCGGCCGAACCTCTGGAACTATGTACGTGTGTGCGCTTGCCCTGTTCGTATACAATACACAGTTCGCCGAACAAGTTCGCCAGACTGGTGGTTCGCCCGGTTAAGAACGGCCTTAAGTGACATCTTCTGGTAGAACTATCCCAACTTTTAGGCACATTTTGAAATCGTAGAATTTGTGTATATCTTCATTTGAAAATAGTGCATCTGAAGTGAACAGTGCATGTCATCGTGCGCTTTTCTTAAAATCCAGCCATACAAAATTACATGACAATGTCCAGTGAAAAAATTAGTTATTTATATTCGAGCTGGTCAGGTTTTGGATGAAACGTGAACAATAGAGTTCATGTAGTCGACATAAAAATATTTTTGTAGTACAAACTGACAGAATTTTTCAACCAATGCTTTATTTCAGGACAAGAATGCGGATCTGGAGGCGCTCTCTGCGGCTGCCATGGAACTGGTCAAGTCAGGGGACCAGGAGGCCAAAAATGCCGCCGAGAGGGCCGACGCTCTGCACAAGCAGTTCTTCAGACTGCAGCGCATCGTAGAGACCCGCATTCAGCTCGCTCTGATATACGTCTCTTTCCTTAAACAAAAGCAACAGGTTAGTCTTTGTGATGTTTGTTGTTCATTTGTATTGTTTGCATTCACTGATTAAGAGAGTTTTTCCCAATGATGATTTGTGCACAACAGTGAAAAGAACGTTTGATAGTTTTGTGCATACTTTGAATGAGTGATAAAACAACAGAGATTCAGTTTGTGCCTGGCATTCCAGATTAATCTGGGGGAGAAAAAAAAGAAAAAAAAATGTTGGCGAATGGGACTTACATCTTTTTAAAACTTCCTTACGTCTTTTCAGCATGACGGTATGCTACAGGATTGTTCCTTAGTGTTCTTGAAGGTTTATAGTGGATGATAATTATGATTACTAGGACATTTGTTTGTTCCCTATACACTCAGTCTTGTTTGTGCAGAGCTGCTCATCCTTACAGTGTTGATAATTCTGTTTTTTGTTTGTTTGTTTTTAGCTGTCCACGAATATGGACGGCTTGCAGCACATTGTGCGCTCCGAGACTGAGGACCTTCAGGACGTCACAGACGTCGCTCTACAGCAAATACAGTCCATGTACACGCAAACGGAGCAGCTTTTCGCAGAGTTCAGTGCAAAGGGAAAACAGTTCCTGCAGAACTCCTCCACGGTCAGTGGCACTTTCATTTGTTATATTCAGGATTTGATGAAATGTACAAATTTATAAAGGAACAATAAGAAAAGGAAACCCAAACTCTACCTACCTCTAAGATTTACTCTGTGCATTTTATGAAACTCAAGACTTCCACAATTCACGTAGCTTTTTTATCTTTTTTTCATTGCAGTCAGTGATATGTGAACTGTGGTGACCTCTCAGTCTGTCTGAATTGAATAGTGTCCATTTGGACTGCCCCATAATCTGCCCATTAGGGCCGTCTCTAAGCATGTACCTAGATGTTAAACTCCAACTAAACTATGCTGATCACACTGTGTTCCTTTGGGGTGAAAACAAAACAAGTTGTTTTTAGCCTATACTGAGAAGAAGATGCATTCTCATTTTCAAACTGCCTGACACCCCATTACTGAGAGTTAGAGGGAAATGTGTCCGTGCACATACTCACTGTTTGTTGCATTGGTTGTTTTTTTCAGATCACTGATGACTCCCGGCTGGAGGTTCGTACAGCCATCAACACAGTGGAGTCATTGCTAGAAGAGTTTAGTCAGCGAATGACGATGCTGACTCAGCACTGGGAGGCATGGCAGCAGCATGTCATCACCAGCAAACAGTTCAAGTCCCAGTGGCATCAGTTCATCCAAGATGCCAGAAGGGTACGTGGACACCGTGGATCTTCCATCTATGTTACAATGTGTGGAATAGCAGTGGGGGCCAATGAAGAGGAACACTTAACTTGTTTTCCTTTTTTTTGGGAGGTTTAACGTATGTGCACGGCCCATTTTTGGATGTTATCAAATTTAAATGTATAATTTCTGATATGTTGTGTCACAGAGTTGTGTCTTCAGGTACATTGCTCGGGTTTAAAATGCCTGCTTTCTTTTTTTGTGTGCCTCATAATGGTTGCAGAATATTCAAGGGATTGATTCTGGTGATTGTTTCTAGATTTGCGTTTTGAAGATGGGCAATATGCAATGTGGGACAGATATTGTCTGCAATAATAAAAGACCAACCAGCAGAGACCCAGCTTGTAAAATAACAGTATTGGTGGTGTATCTCTCAGCTGTGGGTGTGCAGACACAATGGACAACAGATTTTAACAGTTAGACCAACTGGTGTTTCTATTTTTCCAGACTATTGACTGGGTCATGAAAATTGAGCATGACTTTTTCCCATTCATTGCTGGTGAGCTGGGCTCAACGAAAGAGATGAGTAAACAGACGCAGGCTCGCCTTGATGAGTTTCTGCCCCTGTATAAGGTACATAACATGCCATGACCTATGCACCAGGCTCCCGGAAAGGCTTGTAAAGGTGTTCATACTGCACTGGTGCCAGAGTTTTCAGTCTGTCCTTGTGCAAAAAAAAAACAAAACAAAAAAACCCCAACAACTACGAAGCTTGGCTTTGGGAAATTTGATTACAGTGTATTTGTCTGATCATCAGTATTTTTGGCTTCAGCAATTTTATGGTTGAACACCTTTAGCAAAGCCTGGAAGGTGCCTTTTTTTACGCATGCCCCTTGTTAACAGTAGTTTTTCTCTCCTACCTGTCTTTTAGACAATTGACCATGTAATGAAGATTGAGCGGGAGTTTTTCCTGCCCTTCATTGCGGGTAATCTGGGCAGCTCACTGCAGAAGGCACAGGAGTTACAGCACAAGCTCACAGAGTTTGCTCCCATTGCCAAGGTAGCCTCCCTTTCAATGTTTTCAATGTTGTCTGGTGGCTTTGCTGTAGCAGAAAATGTAGTGGCTGTGCAGTGATGTGGTGATTTGCTTTAAGAAAAAGAAGTGCTGTTAAGACTTGAAATTTTATGGGGAAGTTTTCAGCAGAAACGCTTGCATGTGCATTTGCTGTTATTTGCCAGATACTGGCTTCAGTGGCAAAACAACATTTCATTTTGAAGGGACTGAATTGCCAGATATTGTCTTAGCAGTAAAACTTTGCTGAATTTGATTTGATGCACATTGTGTGGTAACTTAACCACCACCCCTTAGAATATGCACCCTGATCACCAAAGTAAAGCAAAACACACCCACACACACATGCACGCACACACGCACACATACTTTAAACTTGATGTGAGGATGATTGTCATTAACCCTCATTTGTTCTTTAAATATTCATAAAAAGTCATACTTATTGTTTTCCATTTGCATTCACATTTGTCTACATTTGTGCATATGTCCCGTCTGCAGCAAGCCCAGGAGAAGATTGAGGAGCACCTGAAGACAGCTGAGCTGCTGTCCCTGAAGGGTGATACGCGAGGCCAGAAAGAGCAGATCGTCAACGAGCTGCTGCGCGTTCACCAGCGATTCCAGGCTCGTATGCACGAGTACCAGATCCTCATCAAAATGACAATTGAATTCTACAAGAACATCAGCCAGGTATGAGATTCTGTTGATGGTAATATTCCATTTTTCACTTCAGTGTTACTTTCATGTGGTGCTGGGTGTGAGTGTAAATTTTGTCCCATAGTGAACTACTTGAACAGACGATGTGTATGAGGATGGTCCAAAGCCTCAAACACTAACTAAAGAAAATTGCTCTGCATGTGAAGGTGTGTGTGGGTTTTCGTTCTGTTTTCTCACATCTTACCCTTGCATTTGCAGCTGGATGAACTGATTGAGAAGACTGAACGTGAGTACATGCAGTCACAGCTGCCAACAGACCTTTCCCAAGCTGAATCGATGCTTGAACAACATAAGCGAAAGAAGACGGAGATTTCGCAGTTTATCAACTTCACGGCTGAGGAAGGTGAGAACATCGTGACCCGCGTCCGTCAGCAGGATGCGGAAGCAGCAGCCCGTGAAGATGTCCAGCAGGTACTGGACGTAGTGACAGACTACCGGCGCCGATGGGAATCTACCTGGGATGAGCAGGACCGGCGCCTCAGGCAGAATCTGCAGATCTGCCAGTTCAACTATGATCTCAGACAGGTCTGTAGTCACAGTATTTGTAGTTAAGGTTTATACTGGGGCTGATGTACTGTTGTGAGACCTTGTCAGATACACAAGATAGCACCATTTCTTTCTTCTTTGTATGAAAAGAAAAAGTGCCTAGTTTGATTGTGGCCTTCTTAGACCCCAGACACAGAATCATACACGTGTTTCGGCAATTACCCTCACAAAAAGTTAGCTGCAAAATAGTCTTTGTTGTTTGCATGGCTGTAAGCCCTGAATACTTACATACTTTCATTTCCAGAAAGATGGTGTTAGATTTGAGCTGCTTTCACCTTTTTTCTTATCTGATTTGAGTTGATGATTCTTTTGCTGTGTTTCAGATCCACTCTGAGATCGATGAGTTGCATTCACATCTGCAGGCCAGGCGAGGAAGCTACGGCAACTCGCTGCCAGCAGCCAAAATGACAGCACAAGCTTTCATGCAGTTCGAAAAGACTGTTGAGGTAACCTGTTAGTGAAAGCTCAACCTGTACAGAAATACTGAAGTGCAAGGGAACTTTGTGTAAAGAGATAATTTTCTATTTGAAATGGAATGGTCTGTTGTGGTCCTAACTATAATGTCTTGTGTATGAAAGAAAAGGGTGCGTTGTGGGCATTTCCTTATCAATGTTGTCATGGATTTTTGACAAAATGCGATTCTGAGAATAGCCCAGGATAATACACTTTCCTTACTTGTCCACTTTTTCTCTACTTATGCCAAGATGACGTTGACATGTTGCTCAACTAGCTTTTGAACTCTAAAAGTTTTCTGGCCAAGTCTGTGTATGGAGTCATGATTTGTATATGTATTGTGTGCAGCTGATTGAGAAGAAGATCAAAGACTTCATCAGCACCGCGGAGCTCATGGTGCAGGACGAGCACTACGACTCGGCCAACATCCGCCAACAGATCGACGTGCTGAAGAAGAAATGGAGTACATTCCACACCAGCGTGCGTGAATACCGCTCGCAGCTGGACACTTCCATCCTCTACTTCACCCTTATTGAAGAGGTCAGACATCACTGATTTAAACACTTTTATTAAAGTTTCGCCACCACACAGTGATTACAAGGTAGAGCACACCAAGTGAGAACTTACGTAAATGCTGATTCAAACCAAATTACATATGTGGCGGAAAAGTTACACAGGTCAGCTCAAATGTTACAACTGCTCGACCAAGCCACTGTTTTTCTTTTTCAGTTGTTTGGTTTTGTTTGTTGCTTTCTTGCTAACATCTTTTCCCACCTCATAAGGGTGTTATCAAGGCCTGGGCAACAAAGAAAAAGCCAGTCCTAAGTTTGGGCCTCCAGCTTAGATTTGTACTCATGACTCACCCTGACTCCCCGATTTTCAGTAGCCACACAAGAGTAGTAACATACATACACACTAACCTTTTACCACATACTACCTGTGAAAGGCATTTTTGAAAGTTGACACAGTTTCTATGTACCCTGTTTTGTTTTGTTTTCAGTGTGAGATGTGGATGCGGGAGGGAAGCCAGTTACTGATCAACATAGGTCGACGCGCCCCTGAGTGCCGCAAGCCGCAAGAGGCGGCTGAGCTGATCCAGAATCTGGAGCGATTCGTGGAGCAGGGCAAACCACACCAGGAGGAGCGCCTGCAGAAAGTCTCAGAACTCGCAACACAGCTTTATGGTAAAGTTTATTCACCTCAGAACATATTGCAGCATTCGCGCCATGCACACACACATGCAGCAGACTTGCATCACCCGCACACTGAAACACAGATATAACCTCCGTCATTGTAAGCATGTGCACACAGAAAAAAAACATGGAGAAAATCATAATGTACAAAAATCTTCAGGTTTAAAAAAAAAGTGCTCATCAAACTTCAGAATTGTTGTTTCTCCATCAGTTTGCTCAAGTGTAACCTCTGTGCTTCCGCTATCCAGGTGACCAAGGACCCAGCAAGGTGCGTCCACTGGTTATCCAGTACCAGGATATCATGCAGTCCTTTGAGCAAGCTGACAACGAGCTCACCATGCTCAAAGACAACCTGGAGGGAAAACAGGTTTGCCACGTTTCCTCCTTACCATTAAGCTGGAGAACTAAAGAAGAGACATGATAGGAAGGAAGAAAACATCTTTCTTGTTAGCATAGTGTCAGTGGTCTTTTGTTTGTTCAGTTCTCTCCACCTAAAAAAAAACAAAAACGAAAAAAAAACAAAAAACAAATTACATGTTGCAATTGCATCCTGTGTCTGTTATAACAGCGTCAGCCTGTAGAAGAAGAGATGGCCAGACAAAAGGCAGCAGCAGCAGCCGCCCCACAGGCAGCACCACGACCACCCCGCATCACTCAGCACCTCAAGAATGCTGAGGTTGTTGAGGGAGTCAAGTGAGTTGTCGTTTCCTTAGTTGGTTACCTTACATGCTCCCTGCTACACCTTTTGATGCCGTTTTAATTTTCAAATGCATAGTTCAGCTGCTATAAATGGTAGACAGAATATTTTTAGATTGCGGTATGAGACCACTCCACTGAACGTATTTCATAAAAATTCTTTTTTATGAATTTTTTTCCTTGTACAGGTTCACCTTTGAGTGTCGGGTGGAGAGTGAGACAATACCCAATGTGCAGTGGTTCAAGGACAACTTGCCGCTGACCAGTCCCGACTATGAGACTCGCTATGATCGTGGACTGGCTACGCTGACCATTGAAGAAACATTCTCAGAGGACACTGCTCGCTACACTTGCCGTGTTAGCAACTTGGCCGGCATGGCTGAATCGTCCGCCTACCTCACTGTTAAAGGTTAGTCTCTCTGGCTTTACAATAAAGTAGTGTTTTTGGTGAGTCACTTGTGGCGTTAGTGAATGGGATCAGTTTAGATGCGTAACATCCCACTGTGTACAAATGGGCTATCACTATATCTGTAAAGCATAGAGGTACTTGTTGTGTTTTTGCACTGTTGAAGTGCGGGATTGTGGAGGTGTTAGATTCAGAATGGAAAGGTTTGTTTTCTTCAAAACACCACAAGGTACATGTAGCTGTCTTACATATGCGCTCTGTAAGTGCGTGTATTGAGATGAAAGCCATTTTGATATCCTGCAGAGACACACCAGCAGATAGTTCCACCAGAATTTACCAAGAACGTCAAGTCCCTGGAGGTTCCCGAGGGGTCCCCGTTGGCCCTTGAGTGCCACGTGGTTGGCATCCCCTCGCCCACAGTGTCCTGGTTCAAGGACGAGCTCAACGTCGACAACTCCCCCGATTTTATCATTACCAAGATCAATGGGTCTTGCTGCCTGAAGGTGCGACAGGTGGCACCACACCATACGGCCAGATACACCTGTCGGGCCATCAACCCTGGTGGAGAGGCTGCGTCCTCGGCCAGAATTTCTGTGATACGTAAGCCCGGCGATCTTCTGTCTGCTTGGGCATGGTCATTTCCTTGTTGTCTTCCCCTGCATGAGCTGTTCCATCCAAAGTGTGCCTGATTTCCGAACCTGGCAAAGGCAAAGGAATTTAGGTTTGAACGGATGGTTTAAGGCTGGCATGAAGATCATCCTTAAGTTGGAGTCTTACCTTCTGAGCAGGCAGACATTGCAGACTTGACCTTTAAAATACATGTATTGTCAAGAACATACTTTTTGGTGTTTGCTTCATGGAGGAATGATGTAGTTTTTTTGTTTTTTTTGTTGTTGTATTTTTTAGGCCTGGCTAATGTTCATTGAACAATCCTTTTTGTGTCTCTTGGGTATGCTATGCTGCATGTGTGTGTGTAGATTCAGTTCTTCCAGGTTCTCTTTTTGATGTAGATTCCTTTCCCATGTGTGTGTTTGTGGGGTTTTTTGGGTTTTTTTTGCCTTTCCTTTCCTAGTGTTGAGTGATTTTAGTGCGTTTTGTCAAGAGGTTGCATGTGTTCGTCTGGTGCCCTTTTCAGTTGTGCTAAAGAAATAGTAAGCCATTCAGCTGAATTGCTTTTCATTTTTTTTTTCTCTCCGTTGTTGGTTTCCACCCGACTCAGACCCAGCCTACAACCTACATCCCCGCAGAACCTTCTGTCACATTTCTTTCTTCTTTTCTGTGCAAAGTATTGTGTATGACAGGATTGAAAGTGATAGCTGAGGTTATGTAGTAGATGTGGATTCTCTTGCTGTGGTAGTTTTGCACGTGACAGTCTCTCCTGATGTACAGGTCAGTTTGTACTACAGGCAACATAGTGCAAGTTTGGCATGCTTTGTTGTAAACAATATGTGCTTCATTTAAATGTTAAAATTAAATAAATGCCACCAAAATCAAACGTCTTGATGTGTTTCTATGCAGCTTTTTTTTTTTTTTGGTGGTTGTTTTTTTATAAGAAGAACAGATAGGAAAATATAGTGATGAAATTCCTTCAGAAAAATGTAGGTTGCAAGCACTCTCTAATTGTTCAAAAGTGTTAACTCTCCTAGATATAACAGGTTAGTATTTCAAAACTGTGCAGCTAGTCATAACTTTGACTTGTATGTTTTGTTGTAGCCGTGAGACCGCCAGTCTTTCAGCAGCCTCTGCACGATGTCACAGCACCAGAAGGAAAGAGTGTGCACCTGGAGGTGCGCTTCACTGGCTCCCCCGCTCCCGACGTCACATGGTTCAGGGGCAACACCCGCATCTTGCCAAGTGCCATGTACAAGGTGTGTAGTCTGTAGTTTTCGTGCTTTGTTTTCACTGATGGTTGTGGTTGTGTAGATGTTTCCAAACAACATCTGGAGAGGGCTTTGTAGTGCTTGTGGATATTCTTGTGGATGATATGGCATCCAGTTGTCTGTTGATTTGAACTGTCATTTTGGTTTTGTCACTCTAGTTTATTCTCCTTGTGCAATTTCTTGTGAGTGGATGGGTGGATGTTTGGGAGTTTAACGTCCTTTTCCACCACGTGTGGGTGATATCAAAGACGGGGCAACGAGAAAAAGGCCAGCACATATATTTGGCCCCAGCCGGGATTCGAACTCACGACACGAGCATTGAAAGTCCAACGCTCTACCATTCAGCCACCCCGGCTCCCCGCAATTTCTTGTGAACATCCTTATTAAATGAAAAGGGAAAGAAAAGAAAAAATGTATTTGCACATCTGATGCAGATCTTCAGCAAAAGTTTGCCATTGAAATGAATCATACTCACTCCAAGCACAGTGTGCATTGTGGAAACATAATGGAATTTGTTCTGAATGCAGGTTACGATAGAAGCAAGCTTCTCTTCACTGGACATACGAGAGGCCTACACTGAGGATTCAGACACATACACAGTCGTTCTCAGAAACATGGGTGGTGAAACACGCTCCTCCTGCAAGCTCACCATCGAGACTTTCTACTCAAGCGCAGTGTGAGTGGTTTGAGCATACGCATGTCAAATGACATCAAACTTCTCTATTCAGTGTTCAGGCATGCAAAATTAAAAATGAAGATTACCTGTTCGTTGGGGCAATTTGAACCCAGTGGTATCAGTACACTGGTTTGGTTTTTGCTGTTTTGGGAAAAAAAAAATCCAAAAAAAACCAAACTACATGTACACCCACAGACTTGATAGTCATCATTTCAGGACTGTGTTTTCTTTGCTTATTTGTTGTTTTGTTTGTTTTTTTTTCTGTGTGAATGTGGATTAACATTGAGAATGTCATTCGCAACAGGGAGGAGATGTCCCAAGTGTCCACAGATGTTGAGGCACACCGACCTCAGCGTCCCATGTTCACCCAGCTGTTGTCCCCCACCAAAGAGGTGCCAGAGGGGACCAGAGTACGACTGGACTGTGTCCTCGTTGGACGGCCAGAACCAGAGGTCAGCTGATGACAGTGGCTTATTTGAACCATTTTAAGATTTTTCCCCTTCTTTTTTGGACAGCCAGTAACACCTTGACAAAAGCATAAAGATTTTAAATTTTAACATTTGTCTCATAATACTTTCGTGGATGCTGAATATAGGTTTGGTAGTTCACTATTGTGATGAGACTGATTACAGTTATGTATGGAATTCTTGTTATTGTATTGGTGCTTATGGTTTCAGTGTTTAATGTGTAGCACAGTTATTACCGTTAAGGTATCCCTTTGTCTTGTTTCCAGGTGATTTGGCTGAAGAATGAGAAGCCAGTCAAAGAGTCGCAGGACATTCAGTTGCTGTTTGAGGGAGACCGCTGCACGCTTGTGATCCGTGAGGCCCTTGCAGCAGACAGCGGTAGCTACAAAGTGGTGGCCCGCAACCCACATGGTGTAGCAGAGAGCTGTTGCAAGCTTCATGTTGAACGTAAGTTGAATTCAGTTTCCACTGGCATAGCGCAGAAGTGCTCCATGAAAACAGTTCATGCTCATTGGGTTTAGAGAAACATGGGACGTGAGTGGATGGGTGTTTCGGGGTTTAACATCCATTTTCACCACACAAGGCTTATATCAGAGACGGGGTAACAAGGAAAAAGCCAGCACAAATTTTTACTCCTAGCAGGAAACAACAGAGGAAAAAGAAAAAGTTCAGTACAGGTTTTTTGTCCCAACACAGTTTAGTTGCACTGTATTGGCTACTATGATTCCATAACTTTGTATTTAAATGTGCTTGCGCGGCGTTAAGCTAACTAACTAACTAACTGACAAACTAACTTGTATTTAAATGTCAGGTACAGATATATAATAGTTGATTTTTCATTTCAGCTGTCAGTGAGATGAGCGATGCGTCAGTGGGAGAGCTGACAGCCCCCAAGATCACACAGCCTCTGAAGGATCTGACAGTCAAGTCTGGACAGCGCGTGTGTCTGCAGTGTCGCGTCTCTGGCCATCCCTTGCCAGAAGTTCAGTGGTTCATGGACAACAAGCAGCTGGAGAGCTCGCCTGACTTCCAGGTAACTTTATTTACCTGTTGGTCGTTTTGTGGAACACATGTGACTTTCAAATCATTTTAACTGTGTCAGTCTTTTTAGAAAATTGGTGTTCTCTTGGTGGTGAAATATTTAGAAGTTTTTGTGATCATCACATTGAATAAGGTATAATTTCGTGCTGCTAAATTTTTGTGTGTTTTTATTTGCAAGACTTTTTGCCTACTTTTAGGATCAAAATCTTTCAGACAGCAGAATGTACAGATTAAGACCATTTGTACTCTGTAACGTTTAGTTCTTCTGTATCAGGATTACTTCTGAATGAAGAGAATAAAAACAAAACAAGCATTTAACCCTTTCTTTTTCTGTTTTCAGATCACAGCATTTGCAGATGTCCACTCCTTGACCATCCCAGAGGTGTTTGAGGAAGACAGTGGCAGCTACATGGTGCGGGCGTTCAACTCAGCCGGTCAGGCCACCTGTCTGGCTCGCCTCACAGTACAGCCATCACCAGAGGAAGTCATGGAGCAGCGTGTGGCTCCCAGACGTGAACGAGTGCCTCAGAAACCACCAGAGTTCACCAGACTGTTCCAGGACATCAACGCCAAGCCTGGAGACTCTGTCACCTTCGAGTGTGTCATCACTGGGTCTCCTAAACCCAAAGTGAGTTGTCTTGTTATTGAGGAAGCTGTTCTGTCACACACACACACAAACAACACATGCAGATGTGCGCATGCACACACACACACACACACACACACACACACACACACACACACACACACACACATACACATCTATGTGCACCCATGCTCTCACAAGCATAGTATGCGCAACGTGTTCTGTCTTTAAAAAATTTGGATATGTAGGGAGATTCCCACTGGATTTCTTACACTTGAAAAACAATAAAAATTATGGTATAAACATGTCTCTAAGAATTTTCTGTTTGTTGTTCTAAACAGGTGTCATGGATGTTCAATGGAGAGCCACTGGTGTCTCAGGACTACCAGGTCTCCATGGAGGGCGACAACTACCGCCTCACCATCCCTGAGGTGTTTGACGAGGATGCTGGCCGCTTCTCTGTCACTGCTGAAAACCCATCCGGAAAGGCTACCTGCTCTGCCATGCTGACAGTGGCACCACCTTTGCCCACAGCTCCTGCACCAGGACCAGCTGTGCGTCCAGTGAGGACAGCATCCATTGATCTCCCTGATACCAGAGTGGTCAGCACTCGGCCCGTCGAGGTTGTGCCGTATGGCCCAGGGGTCACAGTCCCCACTGGTGTCTTTGAGCGAGAAATGTGAGTGTTTGATTGATTCTTTGCTGCTGAATTTCTTTTTAATTATGCTGAACCATAGATGTTAAGTTCAAAGTGGTAGACAGGATGGAGAAAGGCTGATGAGACAAGATAACAGTTCACGTAACGGTTTTTATTACAGTATTTGAGCAAAAGAAATTCAGGGAGAGCTTTTATGTTTTTCTGCAAAAAGTTTTACATGTCATACTTATGTTTACGATGCTAGCCATTAGCTGCTCAATCTTCTACAAAATTAACATCTTGTCTTTGCCTCCTCAGGGTACACACAGTGACTACAACAGAGAAACGTGTCAGTCGTACCTTCACCACCTCAGAAGATGAGTACTTGTCAGGACGAGAGAGCCATTCAGAAACCCTCCTCACAGAAGTCAGACCAAAGAAGAAGGTGAAGACAGCAGAGAAATACTCCACCTCTCTGACAGCTGACCTGCCACCGAAATTCCAGCCTGTTGACCTGACTATTGAGGTGCCTGTGCCACCCAAGTTTGTGCAGGCTCTCAAGTCAATCACGGCCATGGAGGGCACCAGAGTCACCTTCGAGGGTGTTGTTACAGGTTAGTCCAAACAAAATATTACCTTGTTCCATCATAAAAGTCTTAATATTTTTGTGCTTTACACCTACAAGGAAGGTTTTCTTTTACAAGTTTCTGTTGGAAGGTCTGTCTGCTGGCTTGACAATACAAACCATGAAAGCAGAACATTGGTTAACTTTCTGTTCGCCCATATCACTTCCACATTTTGCTTGCGTATAGGGAAAACAAATCTGAAGTGCTTCACTCAGTGGCTTAATGTTTTTTCTTCTGTCACAGGCAAGCCAGAACCAACCATCAAATGGTTCCGTGAGGGCAAACAGTTGACTGACCAGGCCGACTTTGAGATCTCCTACAGAGCTGGCCGTGTGTCTATGACCATACCTGAGGCATTTGAGGAAGACGCAGGCCAGTACATTTGCTCTGCTGAGAACAAGGGAGGCATGGCTTCCAGCACTGCAGAACTCATTGTCAGAGGTGGGTAGCAGCTTCTACTGACAGGGCATGTGCAAGCTACTGGGCATTGTTATAGTTTGTTATTCTCCAAGTACCTAATCTGTGGCTTTGTGTAAATTGGACTAAATTTAAATTCTCATTTTCTGTCACAGCTTCCATGACTCCACCAGCCTTCACCGAGAAGCTCTTTCCACAGTACCGCCGTGAAGGCGAGCCAGTCAAGCTGACAGTCAAAGTGAGTGGCCAGCCCCCGCCGACCGTGACATGGTACCGTGATGGCCGCCGCCTCATCAGTTCACCGGACTTTGAGATCAAGCAGGAGGGCGACATTCACTCGCTGTATATCCCAGAGGTTTTCTACGAGGACTCTGGCAAGTTCAGTGTGCGTGCTGAGAACCCTGCTGGTGAAGCCGTCTCTGCTGCCAACCTCATGGTCGAACGTGAGTACTTAGTATTTGCCTTTCTCCTGCATATTGTCGTGGTGCGATGCCAGTGAAACTGGATTTTGAGAATGGCTTAGGATGGCACCTGTTTTACTCTTCTTCCCAACTATTGTAAGAACTGTGTAATGCCAAAATGCCACCATAACAATTGAATCCTGTTTGTCTTGAATAGCAGGTGTTCGTCAGCAATTCATAATTTTCGTTTAACAGAAATCACACAGATTGTAAGTTAAAGGGTTGGGCCTGTGTTTTCCTGAGAAGGAGGGAGTCCTGCAGTCATCTTCTTTGATTTCTCAAGTATAGAGGGCAGATTGATGGTTGCTTGTACATATTTACTGATACTAGAACCCTCTTTCTACACAGAACCAGAAGTTCAGCCCCTGGAGCGTGCCCCAGAGCGCAAACCAGTGTACGAGTCGGTCACCCCAGAGAAGGTGCCTCCAGCAAAGGCACCGCGGCCATACCCTGTCAAAGAAGAGCCTGTAGCCAAGCTGCCCAAGCTGCAGCCACAGCCTGAGGACCGATACCGGGCAGAGCTTCAGATGCAGGTCGAGGGAGAGAGCGAGCTGCCTCCATTTGAAAAGCGTATTGCTTTGTTCGGGGCTGCACCACCTCCAGAGCCCCCAGTCACACCCAAAAAGCGTACACCATCAAGTTCACCCCTGATGCCTCGCAAGCAAGTGCCAGCACAAGAACCTCCGGCGTTTGTCACAGGCAAAGAGAAACCAACATTTGCCAAGGTAAAGGGATATCTCCGTTGTCTTGATTTCCATTTAAGGTTGTCTCTTCTGTTGTTTTCAATGGCTACTGGTCAAGTGAAAACTGGTTGTGTTAGCTTTGGTAGACAGGAAAAAATGAGAAGAGCAATACATGGTAAAAGCTGAAGTGTCCTATAAGAGATTGAAAGCAAATGAAACATTGGTATAATGTGCAGTAATCTGCCTTTATTTTTATCTTATTTTATTTTATTTTCTTGAACAGCCTCTTCAGAGAGACATTCCTGCTCGACAAGGCCAGCGCGTGGTGCTTGAGGTTACCATTGAAGGTCACCCAGAGCCCATAGTGAAGTGGTACCGTGAGGAAGTTGAGATTGAGAACTCACCTGACTACATCTTGAGTCAGAGAGACAAGACTTACATGCTCACAATCGCTGAGGTCTTCCCAGAAGATTCTGGCAGATTCCGCGTGATAGCCACAAACGCTGAGGGCTCAGTCACCTCCGAAACATACCTGAGAGTAGAAGGTGAGTAACTCTGCAACAACTCATCCTATTGTGATTTCCTTTCTGGTTACAGGTTGCAGATTATGTGAGTTTTTTGTTGTCAGAGTTCCCACACACAAAAAAAAAAGAAAAAAGAAAAAGAAAACCATCATCAAAAACAACCAGTAAAGACAGATTCTGTAAGGCATACATGTTGACTTTAAAATCCACTTCAACCTTTTTCACAGAGTACTTTTAGAAGCTGTTCCTGTGTGAGCACTGTGCACTTGGTACACATTTTTTTCACATTCCTCCTCTCTGCAACCTGTGATTTTAGGTGCCCCTGAGCCAATGGAAGTCCAGCCAGATGAACGCTTCAAGGAGACCCTGGAGCTGCAGGTGGATGGCAAGCCACAAGAACTGGCTCCCTTTGAGAAGCGCATCCCACTGTTTGGTGCTGCTCCAACTCCATCTGCACCACCACCACCTCCACCTGCCAAGCCGTTCGTTGCTGAGCGCAAGAAGCCAACATTCTCACAGGTAAGCATACCATTTTGCTGCTCCTTTGAAGCTATGCTTGGTACATGTACTTGTTTTCTGAGACCATTTTCAATTCCCCTGTGTTCTTGTACGTATTCGTAAGGTTACGCCTATTTTCCTATTTCCTTTTTATGTATAGGGACAGATGAGTAGCACTGTTTTCATGTTTGTAATTGGTTATCTTGTCTGTGAGAAAGGCTGTTCAGCTATAAGAATTTGTTTTGTCTTGTTCTTGTGTTGTAACTTTTCATTCACTGTGTGATGATTTGTGGTCCATTTTTGAGCTTAGCAAAAACCTTTCGACTAGCATGCACATGAGAGACTGACATTTTTCTCTCCATTACAGCCACTGAAGAACCAGCGTGTTCGTCAGGGAGACAGCGTGAAGCTGACAGTGAGAATTGATGGTCATCCTGAGCCTGTAGTGCGCTGGTACCGGGAGGGATTCCTCATCGAGCACTCGCCCGACTACCAGATCTCACAGGTTGACAAAGACTTCTCGCTGCTCATTGCTGAGGTCTTCCCTGAGGATGCTGGTACCTTCAAGTGTGTTGCCACTAACGCTGAGGGAACCACTACGTCCGAGGCTCACCTGGATGTTGAACGTGAGTTTTTTGTTGATATATCAGTTGAGCTGTAGCTGTTGGATCTGTTAAGTGTTGGGATAAGTTTGATGTGAAATGTCGTCAGTGCTGTCAGTATGCATGAATATTATGTGAAGGTGCAAGGACTGAAATGCCAGGGATAGGGTAGTAGTAATTCCAGTAATTTTGCTTCAGTTCGGTAAACAGGTTTGCTAAGTTGCTGTCATTTTGTGGACCTGAAAGACTGTTAGTTACAGTTGTGAAAAACAACAACTAAACAACAAGACAGTAACAGTAACCAACAACAACAAAACACAATAAACAAAGAAAAAGGAAAAGTTAATTTCAAATTAACTTGATTCCAAATCTCATGTTGCAGCTGTTCCTGTGCCCATGGAGCAGATCCAGCCAGAAAGAGCACCAGTGCCAGAGTATGCACCGCCACTTCCGAAAGCTCCACCACCACCACCACCTCCAGCGCCAGCACCGGCACCACCACCAGCCCACATCCCACCATCGTTTGTTCAGTGTCTTCCAGACCAGCGACTGGTGGAGGGCACCAACCTGAAACTGGAGTGTCGCGTGCTGGGCAAGCCATTCCCACAGATTGACTTCACACGCAATGGATATCCAGTCTTTGAGGGACCCAGGTAAGACTGAAACTCGAGGTTTAGCTATTCACAAATTTATGTTGTGGTCTGATTAGTCTGTTATTATTTGTAATGTGCTTTTGTCCCTCCATGGCCACATTCCATGATGAAATTCTAGGTTATCTTCTCTCATTGTAACTCTTATTACTTTTCAATTAAAACAAGACAAAAAAGGAGGAAAATTAAACATGTATACAGAAAAAACTTATGGCAGAAATGCAAATGCCTGAGGGAGCGTTAAGAAACATGTAAGCAATCATACCCCAGTTACTGCAATAGCCATGATATTTCTGCTGCATGATTAACTGTATGGGATTGATGTTTTTTTCCCCCATAGATCACCAACATACTCTTAGATAACAGCCAAAGGCATCTTTCCTTGTGAATTGTTGAAGATGATCACATTTGCTGTTAATTTTTCCAGACATAAAATCACAGTTGATGAGAGGACAGGTCGTTGCACACTGCTGATCTCCAAGGCATGTCCGGAGGATGAGGGTCAGTACACATGCACTGCCAGCAACCCATCAGGCCAGGTTTCTACTACCAGCACCATCCTGCCAGAGGGTAATAATGTCTTACATCTGCTTGTCCTTTACTTATTTATTTACTTTATTTATTTATTTATTTATTTACATTTACATTACAACCATTTTGAAATGATGCACTTCTCTGTACTTAGCAGTTCTGTTGGCTCTCGAGCCTTCTCCTACGCTGGTCCAAAAGCCTGGAATTCCCTGCCTCTTTCGCTCCGCCAGTCAACCTCCCTCGAAACCTTCAAAACAAATCGAAAAACCTACCTGTTTTCATCTCAAAGCTCCGTCTAACCTCCCTCCGTCTTTCTCCATCTCCTTATTAAGTACCATACATGCAGTTGCCCTGGCCCTGAACCTTCACGTCTATCTGTCTCTTTACCTGTACTCTAAGCGCTTAGAACTACCTTCCATATAGATTAAGCGCTATATAAATAAATTATTATTATTATTATTATAGTTGTTACTTTGTTCTTGTCAATCCTGTTGGAATGTTGTACTCTTCGTAGGGAAGAAAGGAAAGAAACTGCTGCAACACTCGGACTACTTTAAACAGATGCGCATACTTATCACTTGAATATACTCCTGACATTTTGTCTCTTTTTTTTGTGAGCAGCTCCTCGTGTTCGAGAAGTACAAGAGCCTGAGCTGTCAGCCGTCCGCAAGATGGTGGCAGAGGAGGAGAGGCCGAGGAGACCTGAAGACGAGGGCAGGATCAGTGACACTGTAAGAGCTTGTCATATATCTTTAAGAACCATTCCTCAAAGCCAAAACTTACTGTATAGCAGTTTACTTGTGGTACTTGTGTTAGCACTTTTTTCAACCTGTTTTTACACTAAGAGTATTCTTGTGCATTTCGAAAATTTGTGTTTTTTTTTTTTTGGTTTAATATTTAAACAGTGTGTTGTTATGATTGTATCAGATGTGAGCTTCCATAGATGTTGATAGTTTGCATGTGTTGTTGAACAGGAGTTCAAGGTGTCTAGCTTTGAGCAGCGCCTGATGCAGGAGATTGAGTACCGTGAGGGCAAGGTGCGACTTGCCAGTGAGACAGAAACCGAGTACGACTCAGAGCAGCCAGAAGAAAAGGTCACGCCCACTCAAGCGCAGGCCCCACAGATCCAGCAGCCGCTGAAGGACTTCCGCCTCATTGAGGGTTCGGACGCGACCTTTGTCTGCAAAGTCTCTGGGCGACCAAGGCCAAAGGTAATGTCTGTGGCAAAGAGCATACATTTCTGTTTTGACTTGCTGCATTTTCTTCTGTTGTTACTTTGTACATGTAGCCGTGGCAAGTTGCAGTACTGTGCTGCTGATACAAATTCCTGCCTTTGTAAACTGAAGGTCAAGCATATTTGCTTTCATTTCTTCTGATACTTCAATACGACAGGCATTGCAGTACTCAGGTCATCTCCAAGAACTACTTTTGTGATGTGGAAAAGAAGGTTACAGTGTGAATTTTGACAGAGCTGTTTATTTTGTTTTCTTTCAGATTGCTTGGTACCGAGATGGCAAGCGCATCAAGCGCTCCAGCCGGTACGAGATCAAGTACACCCAGGATGGGTACTGCACACTGCGTATCCGCTTGGCGCTGCCTGAAGACGCTGGCCACTACACAATGCTGGCGGTCAACTCTGCTGGAAAGACCACATGCTCCAGTCAGCTCTACGTAGACCGTATGGGCAACATTGACGCCACTTCCTTTGTTGCACCTGACACACTGGACAGAATCCTCAGAAGGTAACTTATTGAAGTTTGTTTCGCAGTACATTCTGAAGAGTAAAGGTCAGACTTGTTTAACTGCTCAGCAGATTTCTACATTTGTCTCATGGCTTTTCCAACAAGCAAAAGGCCATCTCACCAAAAAGAAAAATCGTGAGGTACAAAAACCATTGAGGATGATAATTTTTGTTTATGCTCAAACAGGGACTCGGTTCGGGGCGAGCGTGGCCCAGAGGACCAGGGTGGCATCTTCGAGACCAACACCAAGCCTCAGTTCAAAAAGATCCCAGCTGATCTTGAGGTCAGGGAGGGCAATCCAGTACGCCTGGACTGCGTTGTCAGTGGCCGACCCATACCAGAGTTCTTCTGGTACCGTGATGAGGTGCAAGTCCACAATGATGACAACCACAAGGTATCCTTTGTTTGTGGTGTTTTGATTATCATGTTAGACAAGCATCATGTCTGTAATGTTGACAGTGTTTTGATTTTAGCATCTGAATTTGTTTTTATTCACTACCAAATTGTAATTAGATAGAGTCACATGCGTTTGCATGTAGCTGCTTACAAACTGTGGACTCAGATTGATTTATAAAATAATTTAATTAAGGAATTAATCCATATCGTTTTTCGTTCTTTTTTAGGAAAACGGATTATAAGATTTCTTTCATTCATTTTTTCACAGATTGTGGTAAATGAGGATGGAATCCACTCTCTCCTCATCATGTCAGCCACACGACAGGACACTGGTGTCTACACCTGCATTGCCCGTAACAAGGCTGGGGAGGATACGTTCAACGTCACCCTCACTGTGCTTGGTAAGATAACATTCTCTCTGTTTCTCTGGGGAGCCAGGATAGAGTGGTGGACTTTCAGTCGTTGCATCATGAGTTTGAAACCTGCCTGGGAGCCCAAAAGATACGCTGATGTTTTCCTTATTGCCCTGTCTTTGCTATCACTTTCATGTGGTGGAAAAACGTTTTACTTACAACCACCAATCAACTGATCTTGGTTTCACTTGAGTATGTTGAAAATCAATTCTTTCGTTTCTAGCTCATGTACTTCCTCATGCATATTACTTATTTCAGGCTTGCAGTGACCATTTACATTTTTTTTTTTTCATTCATGTTAGTTTCAAAAGACTACTTTTGCTTACAGTCACTGCTTTGTCTGAATTTCAGAGCGGCAGCAGATGCAGCCTCCACGTTTCACCGAGCGCATGAAGAACTACACAATCGTGGAGGGCCAGTCCGTGTCACTCACCTGCCATGCCGAGGGTGTACCCACCCCCATGATCAGCTGGCAGAAGAACAACAAGATGCTCACTCCAGACAAAGACTACAAGTAGGTTCATTTGAAGGAATCACTAAGGAGAATGATGTACAGGCTGCAGTGATAGAATATCAAGAATGCTGCTCGGGAGCCAGGATAGCTCAGCTGGTAGAGCATAGGACTGTGAATCCACAGGGCATAAGCTTGATTCCTATAGCTTGAAGCCAGAAATATTTCATATTACCATTATGTGTTGGAGAAGGATGTTAAATCCTTGAAAAACCAACAAACCAGGACTGTTGTAGTTCCTCATACCCATGGTTTTTGCTTTGTTTGTTTTTTTGTTTCATGAATAATGTGAATTTCATGATTTAGATTATAAATAATGTGAATGTAATCATACAGGCAGAGAAAGAGTGTCGCCATTTGGTTGTAGGTGTTGTTGGTGTGTTTGTAATCATGAGGTCTTTTTGATGTTGCAGGATTGAGACTGTTGGAGGTCGCTCCACTCTGCACATCACTTGTGCCAAAATGGGCGACTCTGCCTGGTTCCAGTGCTCAGCTGTCAATGTAGCTGGCACTGCCTCCACCCGCTCCAAACTTGTGGTCCAACGTAAGCATTTCCACATTCTCAGCTTTATTCATTCTAATTTCATACAGTAATAATTTGTGGTGTTGATTCATACAGAATTTCATCAGCACATGACTAACAGGAGTGAGGGGTAGGATGGGTTTGGGATGGGTGTGGGGTCCTGAATTCCTCGCTGCATATTCATTTTGTGCCCAAGTTTGGTGCCTGTGTGTGAATTTTATTTACACGCATAGTTTGTTTTGCTTCACGAGAGCTTTATCTTTTGCAGCTGATCTTTCACGCTTTGCTCTGACTGAGGAGCCTTTGAAGAAAGCTGTTACGCCAAAGAGAGCAGAAGCACCTCCACCACCAAGAGTTACCTCACCGTAAGTAATAAAAAGATTCCTCTAACAGTTCTTTTATTGCTTTCATGGAATTTGCCGGATCTGCTGACATCATACTGCAAGTATGGTGTATCGTGAAGTATGAACTCCCTGATTGCGTGTGTTTGTGCAAGACAACATCACGCAACACAAAGCAGACTACGATGAGATTTAGATGTCAATGGGCAGGTAATCCATTGAAGACTGATAAAAGTGTGAGGTTACTGCTTGGAACGTGTGACTTGTTTGTGTGTACTTGTCCACATCATTACACCACCAATTGTCAACTGAGTCCAAGAGTCGACATATATGCCAGGATCCATCGCAGGCATGAAACACTACCGGCCATTACAGGTTTTAGACCCTTTGAAGTGAGACTTTGTTTGCATCTGTCTGGACATCATTTCATCATCCAATACTTTTTGCTGTACCCAGTCATTACGAAATCCAGCCTGAAGGCCCAGTGCAGCAGATTTCATACGTCACAGAGAAAGACAGCGCTCTGCTGCGCTTGATCAAAGAAGAGGACTTGCGCAGGTCTGAGCATGCTCAAAACACGCGCATGTTTGTGTCGCATGCTTACATTTTCAGAGTTGTTTTATACTTTGTCATGTCACTGATTTGAACATTGGAGCTGTTAAGTGTTGGAAGCTGCTTTTTAGGTTCATTCTGCATAGACTGGGAAAAGTGCAAGTGTTTCAGCTTTGATTTGGTAGAAGCAGGTCATTCTTTGTCTGTGTATGATGTAGACGGATTCAAAATGAAGAGGGCTGTTGTAGTTGTTTGGCGATGATCTTCATTCAAGGAACAACACCAAGTTATTTTGAGTAGGGAATATGATGTGTGCTGACAAATTTTAAAATGATTTTTAAGGTCACATGTCAAAATCAACATGTGCATGCTTGGTGTACTTGCCTTGTGTTGTGTGTACCACTCCATGCTTGTCCAATCAAAAAGCCTGATTCCATTGTGCCTGTCTACCAGTTTTTATGAAATTCACACTGAGGGCCCAGTTCAGCAGATTCACTTTGCCTCAGACTCGCAAACAGGTCATCTCAAAATCAAGGCCGCTCGAGAAGAGCTCAGGTGTGTCAGAGGTGTCCACTGACAATGGAATGTCTTTTGTATATTAGTTCTAGGTGAAGCGTTTCACTTTGACACTGCACCTCTTAATCTTTAGCTCCAAGAATATCTAAAATTGAATTCGTTGTATTTTTCTCCTGCTATGTCGCTCTCTCGGTGCACTCGCAGAGAAGACACGGGATACAACAGGCTAGAACTCCAATACTTTATTAACAGAAGATGCGCAAGAACAAACTCATGAAAGAGGAAGAACCCAGAACGCTGTGCAGTGCTGCGTATATACTAACAGGTCAGATCTAGAACATTCTGTAACATACTGGCAAGTACGGAATCTTTCCAAGGTTACGTAATCTGCTGACGTTACTGCACTCGCATGTTCTGGGATGGTCTAGAAATTTCCATCGAAATGCAGTGACTTTTCGCGATCTCTACAACAGAATTAGTATCTAATTATAGTTGTCGCACAAATTCAGTATTGTTCTAAAAACAGTAACTGCATCACATGCACATTACTCACCAGTGTAAATGTTTGATTTGAGGTACTAGTTTCATGAATGATGGAAGAAACTATGACGGAAAACTTTGGTTTTATTTTACATTTTTTGTTTACCTCAGACCTCAGTTTATTTCAGTTGGCACCTGCACACTGGCTGCACACACACTTTGATGGAATGTTTGGCAGACAAGAACACTGCATGAAATTTATTAATGCTCTTCTGCTCTTATTGACAGCTACATTATTTGTAACAAACTGAAAGTAATAAACAATTTGAGAAATTAACTTCAGAGGTGTCTTGCCATGTAGACCAAATATTACAGCATTTTTATGGTCATTGGTGCTGAAGTAGTAACTAAAACAGAACAAGAATGTGTATCAAAGAACAGGAATGCATATTTAAAAAAAAAAAAAAAAAAATTATTGTATGGCAGCATGAATGTTTAACTGGAAAAAAATAAAAATCATCTTGACTGTGTCTTGGCAGTAGACTTGCATCAACTCCTGCATTTTATCAAGCTAAAAGCACTGAAACTGTGCTGAATATAGTCCAGTTGGAATCTAACTTACAACATAGTAGATGAATGAACTATGCTGACTATAGTCAAACTGTGATCTAACCGATGTAGTAGATTAGAAGGTGTTAGCATTTCTTTAAAATTTATGAAATATGAAATGGTAAAACTTAGTTTGGAGCTGGAAAAGATTTTTGTCCATTAGTACTGAAAGAGTTTAGCAATATTTACAGGCTTGGTTTTTATTGTTTTGAGCATAGAACACTGGTTGCCAAAAATATAAAAACAAATAAGAGAACATGATTGTAAACTTTCACAGCAATAGTAGTTTACAAAAATGGTATCAGCTTTGACAGCTTGTTATCTGGATAAGAGCAAGTCATTTCATTTTACACGATTCTTTTGCTGTTTCTTTAACAACACCCTTCACCTGCTTCAGCCTTGACCTTTTTATTGCGACCTCGACCCCGCACAGTGTGTGTGATGTCACTCTTTCCACGCCTTCGATGTCTCTTTCCCCGACATCGCTCATGTCCGTTGATTTGTCCTTTGATGAGATGGATTACTGGAGGTTTGTTATCCTGCATGGCCATTTTCTGCACTCCGTCTTTCTATACCGTCTGCACTGTCTTGTTTAGTTGTTGGGGTGTTTTTGTGAAAGTCTGTGCAGTGTGTTGAAGTGCAGTGGTTCATTGTGCTTGATGGTTACATCCTACCTTTGCTTCGGATGTTTCTCTTTTCCAAACTGTTCCTACAAAGTTTTAGAGGATATGGGAAATGATAATTTTTCAGAATTTGTCGATACTTGATCACACTGTTTTCCTCTTGTTAAGGACATCTTGCCTGCATGAAAGCTTTAACTTAACCTTACTGTTGCCGTTGAGGTTATTTGCCATTCGTCTGAGAACACAGAATTGTTTACCGTTCTGCATGCTGAAAACACCAAGGCTAGGGTAACTGCCAGTGAAAGATGAAAGAATTCATAGTTACTCACTGTGATGGACCTGATTGCTGATCAATCAGGCCTGGTGCCCGCCCTGTGGAAGAGAAAGTACCACCACCACCACCACCACCTAAACCAGTCAGCAAACCACCTCCACCAACCCCTGAGGTTGTGTCAGAAGTGGAGATGGCTGAAGAGTTCAAACCGCCAAGTGTGTCTCAGGCGAAGAAGCTGTTTGATCGCCCAGAAGAGTACCAGCCAACTCCAGCCAAAATGCCGAAACCAGCCAAGGCTCCGACAAAACCGGTGCCACCACCAGCACCACGCCCACCACCTCCCCCAGCGCCTGCTCCTGTGGCGGCTCCAAAACCACTGCCGGAGAAGGTTGCTCGAAGGGAGATGTCACCAAGGTTAATGCATTTCCTCATCTGTTTGTCAGGATGTCTTCTGTCATCCTGTTGGGGTTTCATCTTGTTTTCCCTATTGCAGAGCAGCTCATTAGTCTCTTTACTTTGCTTATGCAGCATATATTGAATTGCCAGTGTCCAGTCACCCTAAGCTGGTTTGTATGAAAAAATAATGGCTCCTTTACTTTTTTTTGTCTCGAGGAAGCACATCAATTGTTAAAACAGTTATCATTTCTTTTTGGGTTGTTAGTCGGATTCATTTTCTATGCTGAACACATGTATGTCTTTGCTTGGTGGAATTTGCACCTCCATGAAGTGTACATGCTCAAAAATCACCTTTCATCATTCATGGTCACTAGTTATGAGATCCAAGAGACGGGGCCTGTTCAGCTTATCAGCTATGCATCGGACACAGAGAGTGGCTACCTCAAACTGGTGGAAGAGGAACCTTTGCCAAGGTTTGTGGGGTGACCCATGTGGGTTGTCTGCTGCACGCAAGGCTGGCCGTCTGTAGTGGACTGACTCACTGTAGTGGGATGAAAGCCCAGAACTCACTGCGGATTGTTTGATGTGACTTAAAGTATGAACGTCTGTGTCCTGCATGGCTGTCACGTGTCAGTGGTC
Source organism: Batillaria attramentaria (assembly GCA_018292915.2). NCBI lineage: Eukaryota > Metazoa > Mollusca > Gastropoda > Batillariidae > Batillaria > Batillaria attramentaria. The sequence goes on from JACVVK020000004.1 coordinate 5,028,490, forward strand.
TTTTATTTCCTTTACAGCAATGCAGTCTGAATACATGGATTTTCTTATGACGCCCAGGTTTTTTTTCTTTTCTTTTTAGTTGCTGTGGTAACAGCATGTATTTGTACTTAGCGTGTAGTATTACTTATTTTAGTTATGCAAGTATTTTCCCTTCTGCATTTTTTTTTTGGTTTGACATCAGAAACTGTAACTCAACAGTCCTTCATGAATGTCATATTTTATTTTTTGACTCGAAGCTGTAGTAAACAACCCTGTGTACTTTGAGTTGATTGTGTTGCTTGATAAATGTGATAATCTGCTGTTGTGTCGTGATACCAGGCATCAACCCAAAAGTTGCAGGCTTGTGTGTATCAATAACCTCTACAGGACTACAATTTGATGTCGTTCTTACCACAGATTGTGTGTGTATGGATGTACCCTATAGTGTACATTTAGTTGCCTCTTACCTTTGCTGATTGAGAGATTGCACCTGTACCGTACTGAAAGTGCATGGAAATCATCTTTCTCCAGTTTACAAAATGAAAACATGCACATGTATCTCTTTTTTTCTGATGTTTGAAAAGGATCAGGAGTCTTTTTTCTTACTCCATTGTGTCCATTTCCTCCTTCGGAAAAAGGTTTTGACACCACAACACCTTCGCCGACCCTGGAACACCAACAGCAAATACAACAGCAATAGAATTAATAAAAACACACACACACACACACACACACACACACACACACACACACACACACACACACACACTGTTTGGGTCATGGGCACGGACTCAAAAAATCTCTCACCATGGGCATGACAAAGCAGAGAATGGTGGTGTGCAATCAGCTGATGTGTACTTAATACCATGGAGTTTTCACTGGCCCTGCTATATCTGAGAGTGCATGTGATTGGGAATCACTCTCAAACACTTTGTTCAATTTGTAAAAAGGTTATGGATATGTGGCTGATGAAACCACCCACAGCAGTTCTGCATGGAGGGCTATAGAAGCTGTTGAATTGGCATGTGTGTTTGCTGGTTACCTGCATGCCATTTTTTTTTTTTTTTTTTAATTGAACTAGTTTAAGTGAACTGGTGTGAGTCAACAGTTGCACACATTTGTGCTGGAGTTCTTTTCTTATGAGAATAGGATTAGAGAGGGAGAGAGAGAGAGAGAGAGAGGTTGATAATCAAGGTACACGTATGTCCGTAGACATATTCTAATGTCACACTTGTAAAAATGCTGAATTTTTCTTTCTCTGTACAGGAAACTTCCAGCAGAGAGACCACTGGTTCCAGAGGAGCCTATGGCACCAGAACAGAGGTACTGTATGTTTTCTCTTCATTTTTTTCCTGATTTTGCTTCTGTAGAAAATCATGCATTTGTCCTCTGAACAGTTTTATCAAGCTCAATGTTAGCTCTTGCTTTTCTGACACTTTTTGTGAACTTTGGCCCGTCAGTGGTAAAATGATCACTGTTTAGAGGATAAGCGCTGATTTTTGCCGTTGGGCATCATTTATCAAATAAAATCTGCCCAGACTGTAACACAGTGGTAGTGTGTTGTGATGTGTTCTGCTGCTGGTTTTCAGCATTGTCTGCAGAGATGATTTCTGCTCTTATATATATATGTGTGTGTGTATACTGAATGTACTGACCATTCATTGTTGTATGCATACTCTCACATCATTATGACTTCTTTGTATCTGTGAACATCATATTGACCACACAATATGGTATAATGTATGGGAAACTACTACATGAGTATTTATTCTCGCATCATCATGCCTTTCGTGTCCTGTGTTGTGAACATAACATTCACTGTAGAATATGGTGTGATGGTGGTATAGGAAACCAGTACAGGTCCCTGTGCCCCCACCAAAACCAGTACCACCACCTGTGCCCCCACCAAAACCAGTACAGGCACCAGTTCCTCCACCAAAACCAGTGGCTCCGGTCAAGGCACCACCAGCGGTGGCACCTAAGCCTGCTCCACCCAGGTACACACGGGCATGGTGTGCTTCCTTCCTTTCCAGGCAGTCTGGAATGCTTCCCAGTTGTTCACATTTTTCTCCACTCATTTTTTTGGGGTTAACTTTGGTACTGTTTCAAGTGTCACAGTTTTGACTATTCTACATTGAGACTTTTTCTCCAAATCACTAACAATGTTCACTTTTTTCCTTGTTGTGTTCACAACAACTGTAGTTTTCTGGGGAACTTTGGTTTCACTTTGTCAATTTTCACTGCTTACTTCAAAGTACAGGTAGATTTCTTTTTCACTTGATTCACTTCGACACTTTTAGTGGTAACAAACACTTGCTTAGCAATATTTGTATGACATCCCAGTGTGCATAGATATCTGGTTTAGGTGCCGCAAAATTGTGTCGGTTACTGCTTTGATTCATGGGATCATCTAACATGGGTATGGTGGCTTTTGTCAAAACTACTCACTCAGTCCCATGGAGATCGAGCCAGAAGGGCCAGTGCAGATGATCAGCTATGCCTCTGACACTGAAAAAGGTTCTCTCCGACTTCTCAAGTCAGAAACGATGATGGAGAGGTTTGTTAAAGTGAACAGAATTTTGGGTGTGCAGTGTGGCTTCTGTAGTCTACTTTGTAGCTGTGCTTATGCAGAAACTTACACAGGGGTGGAATAGATGCTGTGTGGGGGAGAAAGATTTTAAATGTTCCCCACAACAAGTCTGTCAAGTTTGAACTTGAGCTGATGTGAGGACTTGGAAACTGGCCTGCTTTATGGTAAAAGACTGCATGTAGCAGAAAGATTGAAAAGCACTTTTATTGTGATTTTTGGTTTTAGTGTACAATACCAAACCATACCACAGTGTGTGATCATAAAGACTTTCCCTCATTGCATGTGTGTGTGTTTTGGGTTAGTAGCTGGGTGGGGTGGGTGGGGGAGTAAGATGTTGAGACGGGGAATAGAAATGATGGTACAGGCCATGCATGATGCTGAAATAGTTTTTAATTTTGTTGTTGTTGTTTTGTTTTGTTAAGTGTTTGCTCATTTTGCGTCTGCAAAAGAAGTTGCGATCTATTTGGTTGATACAAAACTGTGTGTAAGATCAGCATGTCATCAAAAGGTCAGACTTGAAGTCAGTAATTAAGAAATGTTTGTGCATGTACATTTCATTTTCAAGTAGTGCTGGAATTTGTTCTGAGTGTATATACAATATATTTTCATGCCAGGATGATTGTTGCACCAACACGACTTCCCTCTACCCATGCTGTTTCAGCTTGATTTACACAGCATATATGTTGCTGTATTTTGTTTTTTGAATATTGCTACTGTTTTGATTATGAAGTCATTGTCAAATTGTAAAACCTGAGTCAGAGAGAAGCTGTATGTGTGCGTTTTTGTTTTGTTTTGTTATACATGTTGCACTGTCTTCCTGTATTATTTAAAAATCATATCTTTCATTTCAAATGACATCTTGTCACAAATACATGTCATGCTCATTTTATCCCCTCACCTAATCTCCACCCCTCTCCATACACATGTATTCTCACTTCCCTGAATTTTGCCTGATGTAACAGGCCAGCTGTGAAGCAGCTACCTCCACCACCACCACCTCCACCAGAGCCGGTTACCACAACTTTGCAATTCCAACCAAAAGAGAAGGAATACAGGTGCTTAGAAGATTTGTTCAAAACATTTTATTTTTGTACTTCTCTTAATCCTCAGAAGGCTTCATATTGCGCACTGATGTATCAAACTTCTTATAATAATTTTTTTTTAAAATTAGGTGCTTGAAAATCGGTTGTCAGTGTCCTGATATTTTTGATTTAGAGTTCATTCAGTTTTCATATCAAGAAACAATGTGAAACGAAATCTCATACTGCTACCTGTGCACAGTTTGGAACAGTATTCAAATTCAGTGGCGCTAGATTTGACATGGTCAGTTTTGGTCTTAGGCCTGTGAAACCACCTGAACCAGTAAAGAAAGAGGTGACATTCACAGTCGCACCACCTCAGCCACCACCGCCACCTCCAAAACCAGCACCACCCAGGTGAAACAGAATTGCTGTGGTGTGCTGCATGGACTTTTCCCCCAGTGATGACATGGCACCCTGCTTTTTATTTTTGAAAAGGGGGGGGGGGGGGGGGTAACCAGCCACTTGCATGCACAAATTAAAGATTCGCTTCAGCTGTTTTGGAGAATTAATTATGCTTATTGGGGTTACAGCCTCTGAACACGTGCAGGTGATGAATGCTGCAGAGTGTCAATAATTCTTTTCTTTAGCACGCTATGCAGTGATGACAAGCATCGCTGTTGCTTTACTGCCCACACTACCATCTCCCTCCTTCCTCACACACACACATCCCAATACCCTCATCCCTCTTCTCCCCACCCCAAGCTTGAAAAAATATTAAACAATGCTGTTTTCCCTGTAATTTTTTTTTTCATTCTGTTTTTTCAAGTGCAACGATTCAGCACAAATTTTTGTTGCTTGATTTCCATCCTGTCCAGAATTCCTTTCCACTTTCCTGTTTGCACTAATGACAACACGCTGTTATTTGCTCTGGCAAGTGAAATACTAATGATGTCAGTAAAATTGTGTGTTGAAAAAAAATTTCAAATTCAGGTTCGAATAAAATGTTTTGTGTAAACTAGATAATTTTGCTTTTCAGATTTTGTTACCAGTGTGTTTTGGGAGGAGGATTTTTCAAAATTAGCTCACATCAAAAATAGGTTGAGTCTGTTTGAATTTGTCTGTTGGTCTAAGCTATGAATTTGAGCCATGCAGAGTATATGCCAGTTGTTAATTCGTTACAAAATCAAAGTGGTGCATTCTGTTTTTTGTTTCAGTTTTGGGTATTTTGTGTACATGTATGTGTTGTGTGTGTCTGCTGGTTCTAACCCCTGCAGAAGCTTGACATGTCTCTTTGCCAGACAGGCGTTTGTCAGTATTCCAGGTGTGTTGTTTCCTTCTCAAGCTTCCTCAGCATACCCCAGAATGTCTCTGGGGGGTCTGATCCATTTTATTTTCAGGCGGTTCATATGTGAATATATACACATTGTGTTGCAGTGCTCCTGTGGCCGCACCAGCACCCCCTCCCCCTGCCCCCAAACCCAAGCCTAAGGCTCCAAGGGTGCGCGTACGTAAGCCACCCTCTCCAGAGCCCAAAGTGCCCATTGTTCTCAAGCAGGAACCCACGCCATGGTGGCCTGAGCACATTGATGTGCCCATTGCTGTTGACACGGTTGAGAGGAGGTTCGTTGTGCATCATGCATGAGCTGACAGTTGTGAGGGATCGTGCATTCCTGGCTGCATTTGTGGCGTGAATGAATGTTTTCCATGCTTTTGGTCAGAGTTTTGACATGGAGCTGTGACTTCCCAGACAGGAGGATTGCAACTGGATTGAAATTTTCCACAAATCTTCCTATTTTCCACATTCTGTTGTGAAATGCATGTCTTCTTCTGAGATGTGATACATGCCTATATTCCTGCGTGAATCGTCTCACTGAGAAGCCCAGCAAAAATGAAATCATTTTATAAATATTCTTAACTCTGTCCCTCCTTTTGTTCCATTTTGGTGTTCCAAACTACATTTGCCTGTGGTTGTCCTTGCAAGTTTCAGTCAGTACAAGTCGGGCTATGCTTCTCACACCCAGACTCACAATGGTAAAATGGATCCTTAACATGTTTTTTGAAATCGTAAAATTGGTCTGAGTTTCCAAGTTTCAATAGCGGAACATGATAGCAGCTTCAGGGATATTAAAGCACCTTTGGTTGCCTATACCAGTTTCCTCCTGTTACTTCCTTTTTTTTTCATGAACAGCTTTGTGGTGTGTTCCCTTTTTTATGTACCTTCCTTTACCGTCTCCAAAGTTCTGTTCGACCCAGTTGATCATGTGGTCAGTCTGCCCCGTTTTCTGTTGTGGCTACCTGGTCCCTGTGTGCCGGCTTTGCTTAGGCAATCTTCCCAGCTTCTGTCATCCTGCCGCAGACTTTTGGTCATCCTCTTCATGAATGGAGTGAACTCTGCGTTGAAGCACATCATTTCACTCTCATACCATATTGTCAGCTTGGGAACTTCTGGTCCATTGCATCATACAGAGCAAGGAAACCGAAGGCCAGTCTTCCACAGGAACTTGTAGCTAGATTTGGTGTACATGTCACTAGATTGCAACAAAGATCATGTGTGTATGTTACTAGAGTAGACTGCAGTCCTGAAGGATGTCATACATGTAGAGAGGTGTTGTGAAGAATGTGCCTACCTGTAGAGATATATTATACATGTTGTGATGCAGACATTAGACTGTATGTAAGTTTGCCTTGTATTTTATCCCCAGACCTCAGCCAGTGCCTGAACGCCAGATCTCCAGCATTGCAATCAAACTTTCAGATGCCAGGTTCGAGTAGTGTGGGAATATCATTCTGCACGGATGTGATTTTTTTTTTTCACTCCACAAATCATGTGTCATCAGATTAACAAGCTTTGGTTTCCCTCAGCTTTAAAATGACTAATATTTCATCTGAATGCATCTGTGATTTGTTGATCATTCTTTTTGTTTTGTTTTTCAGTGAACATCCATTGATAAAAATGTTCTTTCACTGAGCACCACATTTTCTCTATTGACTTGATTCATCTTTTTGGATAAAGGAGCGCTTGAACATCTGAGAAACATTTACTCCTGTGCCTAATTTTCTTGAAATGAACACCCACAAATGCTAAAATTCCAGCTTTGGTAAATCTTTTTTTTGTGATCTGAAACCTGAACTACTATGAAGTGTAGAATTTATTTGGCAGGGTTGCACATTTCAGTCGGTCCCAGGACACTGACCTATACAAATTTCTAATGTCCTTTTTTTCCCCACCTCAAGCGGACATTTGTCCTATTAAAATTTGTATTGCCACTAAGTGGCCAGGACACTATGTCCTATCACTTTGCTGTTTCCAGGACACTTTGTCCTATAGAAGCTGTGGAAAATGTGCAACCCTGATTTGGCATTTAGAGAAACTGTGGTGGTACATGTATTGGCAATTCATGTTTTTGTTGTATTATTTTAATTTGTGTGGTTTTCTTATGTTTGAATACATTCTTCATTTTGATGATTCTTATCATCTCACTGAGGTTTTGAAATTTTTAAATAAGAAAGATTGTTGTAGACTTCATCAGTTAAGTCCATTTCATTTCATGTGTTTTTTCAGCTTTTGTTTTCTTGGGTCTGATATTTCCGATGCAGTTAAGAAATGTAGGTTTGGTTATGTTTTTGTGCAGCCAAGTACAGTGTACTGATAAAAAACAAAAAGATAGAGGAGAGAAAGGTTGTTTATTAAACAGAGATGTATTCTAATGTGTAATGGTCAGGCCTAAATCATTCTTCTGTGAAAACTGTGTCTGTAACAGTTAAAAGGAAAAATGTTTTGTCAATCATGTTGGTTTTTATGTGTGTGCTGAGAGATTGATTTCCTGTCATCCCCAAGAAGCTAATGATTGCCTCGTGTGTGTGTGTGTGAAACTGAAAACAAACAAAAAAAGAGGTATATGCCAGAGACCTTGTTTCACATTAGTCATCAATTGTTGCATTACAGAGAGGCCTGGGACCAGGAATCAGCTGTACAGGAGTACATCCGACGTGAGGGCGAGGCTCCACCACCTGAAGATCTATATGACAAGAAGAAACAGCGTCCACCCAAGTTCAAGACGCAGATCAAGGACCTGAACCTGAAGGAGAATGAGCCAGCTCACTTTGAGTGCAAGCTGATCCCACTGGGTGACCCCACCATGAGGGTAGAGTGGTTCAAAGATGGAGAACCCTTGCACCATGGTATGCACACCTCTTTACTTTGCTTGGTAACCAGTGGTTGCAGATTTTTAACATTTCCAGGAACATTACCATCCTCTGTTTTACATTGACATAATAACAAGAAGAGGAATTATGTGGTTTTACCCAGCTGCTTGGCTCAAATCATCATGAACTGAACCCAACACACAGATAAACATGAACTACCAGGTACATGCATTCTCTCACACACTGTACACCAACACATTACAGTCATATGGTGTGAAGGGTCAGTTCAGCTATTCATGTTTTGGAATTCAGATCAGTAGATGTATGTCTCCTTTCGCAAGTGCTATTATGTCTTTAATTTTACCCTTACGAGTACAAATATCGACACTAAGCCCATGACCAAACAGCCAACCAACTAATCAGATTTCTTACATGCTTTACCTTTACTGTTTCAGGTACACGCTACAAACCTCAGTATGACTTTGGCTTTGTCAGCCTTGACATGCAGTGGGTCAACCCAGAGGACTCTGGTGTTTACACCTGCCGTGCCACCAATGACTATGGAGAAGACTCTACCTCTTGTACTGTAAAATGCAAAGGTAAGATACCAATCTCTTAACAACAGCTACCAAAAAATGAAAATATGAATAAATAAGTAAATGATATTTTTTAAAAGCCTCGGGTACTTGAATGTGTCCTTGCTATTTGCAAAATCTGATGTTCATTTCCTTTTACATCAGCTCTGCGAGCCATCATCATGGACACTCAGCTGCCTGGTGAGGGTGCTGCCCGCCTACAGGAAATGGAGGAACACTGGCGCAGGTAAAAGCAGATACTCTGGACATAATAACAGCATAGCTGCATGTTGACTGGTTAACTAAGAAGAATTTGAATATGTATATATATTTTTGGATCAGCTTTTGTACTAATTGGCTTTGTAAACAGCAGGCATTGTACAGAACATATGATTTGTTCTGTTTGTGGGCAATGCATTTATGTATTGAGATTTTAATTCTTCTGGGTTTTATTTATTTTAATTACATGCTGTTTTCTTTTTTCAGCCAAATGGTACTGGATGAGCGCTATGTGGAGGAGCCACAGACGCGCTCACCACCGGTGTTTGACCTGAAACCAGAGCCAGTAGAGACTGGTGAGGGTGAACCCGCCAAGTTCCTGGTGAAAGTGGGTGGTTATCCACGGCCTAGAGTCAGCTGGTGGATCAATGGCAGCCTTGTTGTCAGTGTAAGTTTGAACACTGAATATACACTTTCAAAGACAAAGTTTCCTTCATTGAGAGGCTAGATGGAGTACTACTCCATAAAGAGCAATTCACTGTAATGCACTGCAAAGTAATCGTCATACATTTTTTAACAGGGCACTCGGTTCAAGCTGACGTACGATGGCATGATGCACCACATGGAGATACCCCGTGTCCGCGAGTACGATGCCGGGCAGATCCGTGTCGTGGCCAAGAACTCACAAGGAGAAGCAGACTGCAGCACATCGCTGCTTGTGATGCCAAGAGAGGACTGGAGGGCCCGCCTCAGGCAGGCGCCTAAAGGTAAGCACACTGTACAATATACAGTAGATAAAGAAACAGTATACCTCTGAAGGGTGAGTACCTTTAGCCAAGCAGAAGATGGCTCAAACTTCAGTCCTGATGTAACTCTCTGTCTTTATGCAGTTGGTATTTTATTTGTGCTTTGCAGGTGAACTGGTGATCGAACTTGAGCGGCGCAAGAAGATCGAGCTTCGCAGCGTGGAGCTCGAGAAGGCCTTCAAGAAACCAAAGGCCACTGAGTTTGAACTGCGCCAGCTGGAGAGAGCTGCGGAGACCAAGGTCAAGATGACGAAAGATGAGGAGGTTGTCACCACAGAACGCCAGTACATCAGTGTGCACTCTCAGCTGCGTCACACTGAGCCCGGCATGCAGGCAGAACCTGTCTACATCAAACAGGTTACTGTGGATACCACAAAGAAGGAGGAACCGAGCTTGGTGGCTGAACAGCAGATCACACTGGAACGGGGTCAGCCTCCAGTGTTCACCAAGCCACTTCGGCCTGTCAGGGTGCCTGAAGGCAGCGGTGTCACGTGAGTGTTGTAACATTGGGTTTCGGTCTGAGGGATCTGTAAAAGTGTTATTTTCAATTATTGCCCTGTACAGTTAGATGAATGTGGTGGAGGAAAAATAATTTTGAAGGAATTCCATGTGATTTTAGTCAGTAGAGAGGAGGTATGCTGTCACTATTGTCAATATCTGTAGTGGTAACATGCTGTCTAGTACGTGTAGTATGTGTAATGAGACATGACTTTCATTTATAATCTTTGTGTGTTTTTTTAGGTTGGAAGTGAACTACACAGGATCTCCACCCCCTATCATTTCATGGTACAGAGACAGCTTTGAGATCCAACCATCTCGTGACTTCCAGGTTTGTAGAATTGTTCTGATGTAGCCTTGCGATCCATTTTAAAAACGAACACAAACAAAAAAATAATTTATTCATTGACTTTGTGCATTGGGAATTTTTTTGTGTGTGTGTGTAAAGGTTTTAATTGGCTTTGTTTATGTTACAAGCAAGAACCACTGACTTAGTGCCTTCTTACTTTTCTTTTTCAGATGTCAACAACAGAGACTACCAGCACACTTCACATTCCAGAGGTGTTCCTGGAGGACTCTGGCATGTTCTCAGTCAAGGCTTACAACAAGTTTGGCCAGGTCCAGTGCAAGGCCAAACTGACTGTTGTTGGTGAGAATCGGTTTTCCTTTTTCTTCATGTCGGCATAACTATTCAGTAGTAATATCTTGGAGCCATGAGAAAGACCAAAAAAATGACCATTTTCCTTCATTGTAGTTAAAAGTGGAATGGCACCTAGTAAAATGGAATGAATTCTAGCTATGCAGCAGAAGCTGTTGGTGAAATATGATGTTTGAATCCTTGCTGTGATAAAGCGTTTTGTGAAACACTGTTTGAATCTTGGCTGTGCAGAAGCAGAAGAGCCCGAACGTGAAGTGTCCCCAGAGTTCCGCAGCCTGATGCGTGACAGCGTGGTAACACAGGGTGAACCTGCCACCTTCGACTGCCAGGTGTCAGGCCATCCACCACCACAGGTCCACTGGCAGAAGGTGGGAAACATTCCTTTGAGTTCATCTCATGGGTTTTGACATTGATAGGTAAAAACTGGCATAATGTTCTTCCTCCAGATGTTGTCTTTGGCAGGTAAAATTGATAAAATGGTTTGCATTCAACTTTCAGGCTTTTGTCGTTGACGGGTAAAATCTGGCAAAATGGTGTGTGTTCACATCTCACAAGATTTAGTTCTTGATAGGTAAAAATGGCAAAAGCTTGGTCTGTTTGTTGTTCATCAGTGTGTAAAACTTTAATACAGTCTGCTCTGGTTTCAAAAACAGCAATTGTTTTCATCTTAGGATGGCCGTCCTTTGGGAGAAAGTCCTCGCTGGAAGTTTATAGACGAGGCAGAGAATCACACGCTGGTGATCTTTGAGGTGCTTCCAGAAGATGCCGGCCAGTATGCCTGCGTGGCCATCAACAGTGTGGGCAAATCCACCTGTACTGCCAGACTTAACATTCAGTGTGAGTTGACATGCATTACTTTCCATTCGAGCACTACTAGGTTTCATACCCATTTGCTGTATGTTTGCGCCTCCTGGACAAGTGTTTGTCTGTCAGTAGTATTGACATGCATTCTTTTAATCAAGTCACTATACATGGAATTCTACAGAAGAAAATGAATTATAATTATATAATTATAAGTCTGAAGCAGGAATCAAGCACAGAATTCTTTGTGAAATGACATGATATTTGAATTATAACTTTGCATTTTTTTCTTCTTTCTTTTTTTTTTTTTTGCCCATGTCACAATATGACCACACACACGCTCTCACAGAGACAAGGACACGTGTGCAAGGCATGTGTTGCATTGGCATATGTTTTCTTCTATTCGCTACATAACTCCATGTACTTGCAGCACCAAAGCAGCCTCAACAGCCAGCAATGCCAGAGGTGTCTCCTGATGGCAAAATACAAGCTCCATTTGTTGTGGAAGAACCAACCACCAAAGAGGTGGAGGAGGGTGAACCTGTCAAGTTCACCTGCAGAATCACTGGAAAGCCAGGTGAGAGCCATGAGAGACTTTTGTGCATGATTGTGAGAGAGAGAGACTTTTGTGCATGATTCACTCCGTTCCTGTTTCCTTGTATTCAGAAGTATTTACGATCACAACTTTTTCCCTTTTGTGCAGCACCAGTTGTGACATGGTACCGCAACAATCAGCTGGTCAAGCCATCCAAATACTTCCAGATGTCCTCCACTACAGAAGGTCTGCACACGCTGTCCATCATGGAGGCATTCCCAGAAGATACTGGCACTTACAAGTGTGTTGCCCGCAACAAGGCTGGCGAGGTTGCCTGTATCACATTCCTCAAAGTTCATGGTGAGTTTATCTGCTGCACTATTTGGAGATTTTTGCTACTTAAAGAGAAACAAGATGAATGTCACCACAGTTGGTAAAATTTTTGTATGTGTGTGTTCATTTTTCTCTGAAGTAACTGGTCATTTTGATGAATCCTTGGTTTTGTGCAGGCATGGAGAGTGAACCAGAGCCCAGCCAACCTATGGCTCTGGCCCAGCCACCCAGCTTCATCAGGCCCGTAGCCAACACTATGGTGCCTGAGGGAACACCAGCACGCTTGGAGGCTGTCTTTTCTGGACATCCCACTCCAGACATTTCCTGGATTCGAAATGGCATCCAGACTCTCCATGACTCTAGAGACCACAAGGTATGTTGTTGGCTGCATTTGAACTTACGTTGCTGTGTATTGTCTGTTATTGTTTCTTAGTGCAGTCCATGTCAACATCATTTTGGCATAGCTGAAGTTGGCATGGAATTTTGGCATAGATCAAGTTTTAAAATGGCTATGGAAAAGTAGAGAAAGTGTGTCATTCTTGGCTAGTCAGCTATTTGACTTCTACCAAAATTCCAGATGACGCTGATGTATGGTATAAGAATAATAGCAGAAGGCATTAGCAAGCAGACAGTCTGTCAGGGTAGGATGGTTTTATGTCCTGCACATGCTGGAAGCACATTGTACTCATGAGGGATTTCTTCTATCATGCAGATTGAGACCCAGGACAGCATGACAACTCTGACCATCTTCAAAGCCTTACCCGAAGACAGTGGCCTCATCACTTGTCGCGCCAAAAACCAGGCTGGCACTGCTGAGTGTTCTGCTGAGCTCTACGTCCAGCGTAAGCCACCAGTTTTTCTATCTGTTTTTTCTCTTAATTTGAAGTTTTTGAATTGCAGGTTGTTCATGCAGGTGTGAAACAAGTTTGTTCTGTACACACCCTGTGTTTGCTTGTGGAGGTAAGTGGTACAATAACCAAGAGATGACCATGTTCAGTGTGTTGCAATGCTTGGGTTGTGGTGGGTTGATTGAACGGGTAAGAATCCAGTGTTGTCATCCATTTCATGACTCGTCATTCATTGTCATGTGTACCCAACACAAGGACCATGTATATATGCACCATCATAACTTCTCATAAACTCATTACCAGTGTATGTCAGCTGTGCATGCTTTTCTATATTCAGAATATACTACTCATCTTGCTCATGTTCACCAGTTTTATTTCAGCTCTGTGTGATTGTGTTGTGTGTGGTGTGTGCTCTTGAAATCACACAGGTTACCAAGAGAGACTTTGATTTGAAAGTTTTAGTGACTTGTACATCCGCATGACCAATGCCTGTGTCCCTCTTAGTTTCTGGAAATAGTTGTTGACTATTGTTTTGAATTGTTGTAATTTTGCATGTTACCTTGTTTCCTTTTTCAGTGACATTGTAAGTTGTGTAGGTTGTGTTAATAATTTGAGTGAGCAAAAAAGAAAGCATGCTGTAAAAGGTGTGGCATGCCAGCTTCATAAACAGCAGCAAGGATAAGGAAGCAGCGGACAAGTGCAGGACATGCGAAGAAGGTGCCTGCATGGACATTGCCAAGACAGGTGGCAGTACTCCTGCATGTTGTGTGTGTGACCCAACCTACCTATCCCACACACACATCTGTCTACAAACTGAGCTCAGCAGAAAGGTGATGGTGAGCTAGCGCATGCACTAAGGGTCGAGTGCATGTGATGTCCCCCACACTTGCGGCAAGATGGCTTGCATGCATGTTGCTGCCAAGAGCTTGAGCTGGTGTGGCCTGCAATACCGCCCATCTGTGGTACTGATCGCCTCACACACCTGCCCACCTCTCACCTCCACCCCTACTGACCATCTGACCATGGGTGCTGCATGAGGGTCGGGTCTGCTGACCAGCATGAGTAACCGACCTGTGAGTAACTCTTTCTCCCCCCTCATAACTCACTGTTTTCTTGCTTTGCTGTCCCAGCAGTAACATTCACACATGAATTCAGGGGAAAAAACAACAACAAAAAAACCCCAGGAAATGGTCACCTGAAAGTTGATGATGGTAAATGATGTTCAAAACTTTATTTAGTGAGAACGACTTCGTGAACTGGCGCATATATTTGCTATAATATTGAATTCATACTTATGGTCTAATTTATAAATTTATTTGGACCATATGTAATTGGTAAACAGGCTGTATTTTTTTTTCTAGTCAGGATGTGCACTTTTGAAGACATTTACATTTTGGTTAAAGGAAGAAATTGAGTGCAGAGAGTGTGCGCATGAGTTTGTATGTATACCCGTAAGATACAGGGAAAGCCAAGTGTATTTCACAGTAATGACATCTGTCTAAAGCTTAACTGTAATACTATTCCCTTCAGTATTGTTTCAGTTATGAATGAAAAGTATATATATCTAACCGTAGACTCTGGTCTAACCAAGTGCTAATTGGTGCTTCGTGGCCAAAGTAAACTTTTTTTTTAATGTAACTGCAAAATAGTACGTCCCAGTGTGTATTGAATGGCATGCCAGAAATAATGATCACTGCACATCGTCTAAGTTACCAAAATAAATGAAAATACCCATTCCCACAGTAAAAGCAGATATATTTGCACTATACATAGCTGATAATGTATTTTAAATATTCCTCTAGGTTAACAATTTATTTAGATAGTGCAGGATTGTACTGCCATGCATCTGCATCATAACATCATCTCATCACATTCCCCTTTTGTACAGTTTTATTTTCCAGTTTTTATTTGTGTATGGGTTGGTTGTGAATATATACATTTTCCATTCATTACCTTCATTCTGTGGTGGTTGCTCAGAGCCTGGGGGTGTGTTGCATTGGGAAAAATAATCGGTGCCATTGATTTTGTAAACATCTTGAAAGTCAAGTGCATGCTTAAGAAAGTTTTAATTATTAAATCTCTTGCTTGAGGTACATGTGGGACGTTACTTTCTGGCATTTTTCTGCAGAATGTTCATGTATTGCTTTGGAACAGAGAGGGTTTTTTTTGTTAGCACTGGGAAGTTCAGAAATTATTATTGTGCATGTGTGCTTGGTGACGGTTTTTGGCACAGGGATGTATACTGTATTGGGTGATGCATTATGTGGGGATGTACATTGTGTGTGCAGGTGAGGAAGAGGTGCAGAAACTGGCTCAGCAGCTCCATGTGACTGTTGCCCAGCGTGCACCACCTGAGTTCCTCAGACCTCTTCAGCCAGTTGTGGAATTTGAGCCTGGACAGACTGCCAGGTGAGTGTGGCACAGTCTGGCATGATCTTAGGCAGGGCTGAAATGCAAGACTTCCAGCTTCTATTTCTAAGCTTTTCAAGTGTCAGTGCTGATACATAAACCAGTTGCTTTTCATTTTTGGTGTCCGTTGTCATTTAGTGTCTCTCTACTCATGACAGATTTTGTCTATCGACCAGTTTGCATGTTCAGCATTGTTGGTTTTTAATTTGTTTATTTCAATAAAGTGTCCACTGTTCTTGAATAGTTCATCTAAAGTCATATTTATACTTCTTCTGTCTTGTAGGTTGGAGGCTGAAATCACAGGAGAGCCAGTGTCCAGCGTGACCTGGTATGTCAATGGTCTAGAGATTCGTCCTACAGAACGTACCCGCGTAGTGCAGGAGGGCAAGACCATCGTTCTGATCATCATCAACGTTGGAGTGCAGGACTCCGGGGAGTACACTCTCAGAGTGCAGAATGACCTAGGTGAAATCACCTGCAAGACCACACTGATTATCAAGGGTAAGTGAGAAACACATTAAATCTGAGTTCGTATGTTGCTTGGAAAGTACAGATTTGTTTGGTTTGTTGTAGATGGTGTGTGTCACGCTCAACATTACATCACTTAACTTGACATATTACACATATGCAGTGCAGGATCAAAATGTACATAATCTCATATTACATGATGGGGATGTCATCAGGTGAGTCTAGGGAATCATTGGACTGGAAAGAAGGTTGTGCAGAAAACGATATTGAGATATTCACAACAGAATGTAAAGTTAAAAGATTGCGACTGATTTCACAGACATATTTTAACATTTAATGTGTTACATTGTTTTTGCTATATTAACACCTGAATATTGAACTTATTCACTGATTAACAAATTGTTGTTACAGGTCGTGAGAAGGTGGTTGAACTGCCTGACACAGAGTCCACAGAGACAATCACTGTGACACGCACTGTCACCACCGTCCAGCGTGAAGAGCAGGTGGTCACCCAGATGGTCAAACCTGTGGTTGTCGCTCCCCTGGAGCCAGAAATCTTTGTGCGGGAGAGAGGCATTGCTAGGTGGGTTTTAATCTTGATTATCTATTCACTGATATTTACATTGCTACAGTTTCTATTCTTCTGTCCATTGGTTCATCTCTTAACACAACTGGATATTGGCCAATCTGGCCTTTTTTAAAGTGAAGATGGGAATGAAACCTCAGTTTTTTCTTTAACCATCAAAGAGAGCACGTAGGATGGTTTGAAATTGTTATTGAAATTTGAGGATGTCTTTCTTGTCATCTCAGGTGTTTGGCCACAGTCTGAATGTATGATGATTGTTTCATTACAGACTTGAATGCCAGATTCAGTCACAGCCTCCTCCTCTGATCACGTGGTATGTGAATGGCATGGAAATCAAACCCTCACCGCACTACGAGATCCGGTATGAAGATGGCAAGAGTACCCTGCTTATCATCGAGGTCGGACCAGAAGACACCGGTGAATACACCTGCCGTGCTGTGTCCGAGCTTGGAGAAGCTGTCAGCAGCACCACACTCTATGTGCAAGGTATGTTCAGCATGTTTAAATGATAGATATTAGGAGTGATTCAAAACAAAACAAAAAACAACCTTGTTACTTGAAGACTGCATCTGCAGTGCCTGCTCAGCTGCTTGTGCATTGCTTAACTCTTTGACGACGGAGTGCAATTTCTGACACACGATTTCCTATAGGAAATCGTGTGTCAGAAATTGCGCTCCGTCGTCAAAGAGTTAAAAACTCGAGACCGTTCCAGTGTCCAGCAGAAAGGCATTAGTTGGCAGTTGTAACAGACAGACAGACTGGCTGTTTTGCAAGCTGGTGAGGAAAAATGGAAAAGCTTAACCTGCATGAAACTGTTTTAAAAAAAATTGATTTCTCTTGTGTACTCAACAGAGCCTCTGAAAGAAGAGTTACCTCCAACACCAGACACCTCCCTGACTGTCGAGCCATCTCCCATGATGGAAGCCATGGTGGCTCCACAGTTCCTTGAGCCGTTGCCATCCCTACAGGCAATTGATGGACAGGAGATCAAGATGACATGCCGTGTGGCTGGTGTACCAATGCCGACTATCTCCTTCTTCCATGACTCCAAGAACATTGATGAGGATGAGGAATTTGTCATCACCTACGATTCTGAGACTGGCGAGGCAAGTATTTTGGATGGCTGTAAAATTGACTTTGTTAGGGGGTGAAGGGGATGCATGCATAGTCACCAATTCCATGATCCGATATCTTTATTTTATTTATTTGTGTGTGTGTGTGTGTGTGTGTGTGTGTGTGTGTGTGTGTGTGTGTGTGTGTGTGTGTGTTCTTTTGTCTGTAGATCATCGGAGTAAGATCTTCATTGTTGCCAAAGGGAAACTTGTTGTGTGTGGTCGATACATAAAGACTAAATCATTTTCTTAAAAAAATTTGCATATTTTTGTGTTTTGTTTGCATTTTCATTATCACACTCTCGTCATACAGGTGAGCCTGATCATTGTGGAGGTGTTCCCCGAGGACCAGGGTCAGTATATCTGTGTGGCCCAGAACCCAGCGGGTCAGGCCACCACCTCTGCCTACCTCACCATCATGGAGTCTGAGGAAACCACGATGGAACTGGAGCCTCAAGCCCCAGAGGAGGTACCAGCCCCAGGCCCTGAATCTCAAGAAATCACCATCACCCTTGGCGCGCCGATTGCTCCAGAGCCCATGGAAGCTGAGGAGCCAAAACCGGTTGAGGAGGAAGTGATTGTTGTGTCTGAGATCGCAGAGGACGAGGTTGTCCCCACTGTCATAGACAGGCCCAAAGTGGAACCCTTGGTGAAGGAGGAACCAGTGGCAGAATCTCCCATCTTTGAGTCTCCCATCCCAGAGTCTCTCACTGGTACAGAGAGCTCAGATGTTTACTATACTGCTCAAGAAGAAGTGGAAGAAGAGGCTATGGAGCCGACCATGACAGCCAAGGTGATTGACCGCCCCAAACTGGTCCCTCTTGTGCCAGAGAAGATTCCAGAATCCCCGGAGCCTGAGACTCCAGTGGAGGAAGAAATGGAAGAAGAGGAAACACCAGAACCTGAGGAACCTAAGGAAGAGGTGCAGGAGGAGACTATCGAGAGAATCACCACAACACGAGAAGTTCAGATCCCTGAGCTGCCAGTTGAGGAGGAGAAGACTGTTGTCATGCAGGAGACTACTGTGGAAGAGACGAAGACAGAAACTGAGGAGGTGACTTTCACAATATCTGCAGAGCCAGAAGAAGAGACTGAGGTGAAAGTCATTGCTACTGAAGAAATTCCAGCAGAGGAGGTACATTTCTTTTGTATTTGTATTTGTCATTTAAACTTCTGTTGTTGTTTTTTTTTCTTGCTTGCTACTGTAAGTGTATTGATTTTTAGTAGCTGGAAAACTGACCGCATAATTTCCTTTGTAAAGATCTAAGCAATTCATCTGTTACGCAATGTCTGCTTGTACTGTTGAAGTGTTTGTACCTACAGTGATGTTTGGTTTTACAAGTTGGTATCTAAGAGGCAGCGTTTAATGTTTGTATCTGTTCTTGTGCAGGAGAAACCTGTGGCTGAAACTGAAGTTACCGAACCCCCAGAAGAAGGCAAGCCAGAAGAGAAGGTTGTGGAAGCAGTCATTGAAGTTGTTGAGGAGCAGCCCCAGATTCTGACCGTGCAGGCACCAGACGAGATCTCACCAGAGTTTGTTGAGATGCTGCAGCCCCTGGTGGCAACAGAGGGTGAGTCAGTGACCATGACCTGCAAGCTGATTGGATCACCAGCACCTTCGGTGACTTGGTTCAAGAACAGTGCCCAGCTGGAATCCGGCCCAGACGTCAAGCTGTACTACGACACCCAGACTGGACAGTGCACTCTGGAGATCTCTGAAGTCTTCCCTGATGATGCTGGAGAGATTGTTTGTCGTGCTGTCAATCCATTTGGAGAGGCAATGACTTCAGCCAATCTTCTAGTACAAGGTAGTTTGGTGTTCACTTTTGCCACAGTGAAAATATCATGTAATCACATATCTGTAATATAAATGGACAAAATAGTAAAACTACACTATGTACAAACAAGATGTACCTTAAATGTCTTCCAGTTACTGTAATCACACAGACGCACGCGCGCACACACACACACACACACACACACACACACACACACACACACACACACACACAAGAGTACCTAAAGTGTATTCTAACTTTTCAGTGGTTGAGGAGACAGAGACAGTGACCACAACGACCACAACAACCACCACGACAGTCACAGAGGTAGTGGAAGGTGAGGAGGTCCGCCTGGTGGATGAAACCCACATCACCACCATGGAGATGTCCCCCAACTTCACTCGACCACTTCTGCCAGCCATAGAGGCTGATGAGGGAGGAACTGTCAGGTAATCGTTTCCTTCAGTGTATTTTGCGTTGTAGAGGGCATTAATTTTTGCTTGTGCACAGAGAGAGGATTCCAATGGGAGGTGTGTGTGTGTGTGTGTGTGTGTGTGTGTGTGTGTGTGTGATATAGAGAAGGAATTGGTGTGTTATTCTTTTTTCAATGTATGGAGATTTTATTCTCATCAGCAGACTAGGAAAGAGAAAAAAAGGGGGGGGGGGGGGCCAAACGATACTAGAGTGTTGGTGTTTATCTTTGCAGACTGGAAGTTGAGCTTGAGTCTGAACCTGAGGCCCAGGTATCGTGGTTCATGAACGAGGTGAAGATCATGCCCACACAACGCACTCAGCTCTTTCGTGAGCGCAACACACACGTGCTTGTCATTGTGGATGTCACACCAGAAGACTCTGGCGAGTATGTCTGTGAGGCAGAAAACATCCATGGCAAGGTCACCTGCAAGACAACGTTGACTGTCAATCGTGAGTGCTTCTGTACAGGTTCCTAATCAGTAGTTTGTAATCAGTAGTTGATGAAACTAGAAGGTGTAAGGGCATGATTTTGACTGTAGAACATCCCACCAAAAATAGTTCATACTGAAACACATGAAGATTACCTGTCCCCCCCCCCCCCCCCCCCCAAAAAAAAAAAAAAAAAAGGAAAAAAATGGGGTGCATTTTATTTTAGGTTCTTGTATCTGAGACATGCATATTTGTGCTAGCCAAGAATAAAGAAGGATAAAAAACAAAAACAAAGAAAAACAATCATGCAAAGAAAACTCCATTTGGTATAGGAAAGTACTCATACCCTTTCTTGTTGTTACAGCTGTCATCCGTAAAGAGGTTGAGATCAAGCGGGAGGATGTGGAGAAGGAGCAGGAGATGCGACCTGTGGAGGAGGCCCCCACAGAGGCGGCACCAGCCCCCAAGCCAGAAGAGGTCCCTGCCCAGCCCACAGAGACTCCTCAAGCTGAGGAACCCATTGCTCCTCACTTCACCACACTGCTGCAACCTCAGCGGGTGGAGGATGGACAAAGGGTTGTCCTCACTGTCCGCTTCATCGGACGCCCGTCACCCAAGATCACTTGGTACCAGAATGGCGTGGAACTCAAGCCCAACCCAGACTTTGAGATCTATGTGGACTATGAGAAAGGGGAGAGCACTTTGATTATCATTGAGGTGTTCCCCGAAGATGAGGGCGAGTACACCTGCATCGCTGTCAACGAGGTCGGCGAGGCAATCACAACCTGCAGACTCACTGTGATTAGTAAGTGTATATTTTTTCCATACTCACATTAGTGAAAACTACAGTTAAATTGTTACATTCTTCATTTTGAATTAATTCATTTTCATTGGAAAATGAAGTAAGTATTAGATTAGTATGTTTAGTATTTGGTATGAAATTGATGATGACCTCTTTATAGTTTATATTGTTACTGATGACAAATATGTGATAAAAGGCTCAGAAGTGATGGGTATAACTGTGAAGTTTTTCATGAAAGGCCTCTGCATTTTCACACCTGTTTTACAGTGACAGTTTATTGTGGGCCAGTTTTGCTTGTTTGATGACCTACTCCTGTGTGTCTGTATGGTAACAGAAGTCTTTGATGTGTGTGTGTAGCAACAGAAGAGGATGTGGACATTGAGTCTGATGAAACACACAAGGAAACCATTGAGATCGACCTCGCAAAGGAGCAACCTCAGGCCATGGAAGTCACTCCTTTTGAGGAAACTACACTTGTCAAGCAAGTAGTGGAGCACAGAGTGTCCCCCACTGGACCCGAGACCGTTGAGATACAGATTGGCTTGCCTCAGGTCACGAAAACCACTTCTACAACTGTTGTTCAAGAGACTACAACATACACTCAAGTCACCAGAGAACTAACTGAGGAAGAGATCACTGAGGGCCCAACGACTAAGACGACATCTGTCATGGTCCGCAAAGGGGAAGAAGCTGCACCTGTTGAGTTGAGGCTGAGCTTTCCTGTACAGCCTTCGGAGGAGGAGGTTGTGTCCCACCTCACTGAGGCCACACGCGTGGTGACTTCAGAGGTCCGCCAGATCCCTGTGGAGGAGAGGCCATCTGAAGAACGCCACACAGAAACCATTGAAATCAGACAGGAACCCAGGCCACAGGAGGTGCAGGTTCAAGTCCCTGTTACTAAAACCGAGACCATGGAAATTACACGAGATGTTCATCGCAGAGAATCTGCTCAGCGCATTGAAATTGAGATCCATGAGACTCAGCTGCAGAGACAGCCACAACCCCAGGAGTTTGAGGTTTCCATTGGCAAGGTCAGCAAGTCTGAGATTGACATTGACGTTGTTGATGCTGCTCTGACAGAAGCTCCCAGACCAACAGAAGAAACAGTAGAAGAAACAAGGCAGACCATTGTCAAGGAGGCCAAAACAGAAGAAGCAACAGTTGAAGTCAGCTTGGTACCTGAGGAAACAGCTGCTGATGTTGAAGAGACTGAGGTGAAGGTTCCAATTGAGGAAACTATTCGCACAGAAAAAGAGCTTGTGGAGAAATCACAAGAAGTCCCCTCAGAGGTCCAGATGGAGATTGAGTTGGTGCCAGAAGAAAAGCCTCTTGAGCAAGAAGGCGTCACCTTTGAAGAAACTGTCTCCATTGAGACCCAGCCCATTGAGACTGAAACTCAGGTCACAGCCCCAGCTGAGGAATATAAAGTGGAAGATGTCACTGAGGTGCAGACTTCAGAAATCACTACAGAGGTTGAAGAGACTGAAGTCACAGCTCCCACAGAAGAAACCATCATAACCGAGAGAGAAACTGTTGAAAGAGCAGGCATGATTCCTTCTGAAGTACAGCTTGAAGTTGAACTTGTGCCTGAAGAGAAACCTGAGGAAGAGAAACCTGTCACATTTGAGGAGACCATCACGATAGGCACTGAGGCAGTTGAAGAAACTCCAATAGCAGTCCCTACTGAAATTTCCAAGGTAGAGGGTGTCATTGAAGTTCAGGTTCCAGAAGAGACCACTGAAGTTCAGGAGACAGAGGTCAGCGCTCCCACTGAAGATGTCATTGTTACAGAGAGGGAAATGATTGAAAAAGCTGAAGAAGTTCCTTCAGAGGTTCAGATGGAGATTGAACTTGTTCCTGAAGAAAAGCCGCACGAGGAAGAAGCTGTGACTTTTGCAGAAACTATTACCATTGATACTGAAGCCGCTGAAACAGCAACTCCCATCGCTGTTTCCACACAAGAATCCAAAGTTGAAAGTGTCATTGAAATACAGACCACTGAAGTGACCTCTGAAGTTGAAGAGGCTGAAGTAGAGGCTCCAACTGAAGAAACCATTGTTAGTGAAAGAGAGACCATTGAAAAGGCTGAAGGAGTTCCTTCAGAAGTGCAGATGGAAATTGAGCTTGTACCGGAAGAAAAACCACAAGAACAGGAGGCTGTCACTTTTGAAGAAACCATCACTGTGGACACTGAGGCCATGACAACTGAGACCAAGATCACTGCTCCTGTGGAAGAATCTAAGGTCCAGGATGTAGTTGAGGTTCTGGCCCCAGAAGTGACCACTGAAGTGGAAGAAACTGAAGTGGAGGCACCTGTTGAAGAGTTCATTGTCACTGAAAGAGAGACAGTTGAAAAATCAGAAGAAGTTCCTTCAGAGGTTCAGATGGAGATTGAACTTGTCCCAGAAGAAAAACCTGAAGATCAGGAAGCTGCCACATTTGAGGAGACGATCACTATTGAAACCCAACCTGTCGAGCTGGAGACCCAGGTCTCTGCACCAGAAGAGGAGACCCAGGTTGAAATTCGGGAGGTCATCGAAGCTCCAGGCACAACAGAGACCTTTGTTACTGAGAAGCAGGTCACCGAGGTACAGGAGGTTCCCCAGGAAGAAGTCACTCTTGAGATTGAAGTAAAGGAAGAGGAGGGAGTAAAGCCTGATGTTATCAAGACAGAGGTGGAAGAGGTGGTCGTCTCTGAGATGGAGGAAGTGAAAGAAAGCCACAGAGAGGAGATTGAGCTAGAAATAAAAGGCAAGGAAACACAGCAGGAAGAAGTTCAGTTTACCCTCCAATTCGAACCTACAGAAACTGCTCGCACAGAATTAACCATAGAAACTGAAACCACAGAAAAAGCCGAATTGGAAATCCCAGTGTCTGAAGAGGTCTCAATTGAACGGGAGTCCTTCGTGTCTGAAGTTGAGATTGCTGAGAAGGAAAAGGAAGTGGAAGAGCGTCACCGAGAAGAGTTAACCCTTCAGATTGAGGGCAAACAGCCAGAGTTGGAGGAGGTTCAGTTCTCGCTGCAGATTGGAGAGAAGGAGGTCTCTGCAGTAGAGCAACCAGAAGAGACGCCAGTGACTGAAGTCGCCGCCCCAGCAGTGGAACAGGTGAACATGACTCATTTATTGCTCATATTCAGATCCCTAACGTAATTCCTTTATGAGGTTGCTATGGCTTTGTCTTAAACCTGTAGTTGGCCTAATCAGATTTCTGACTCTAGTGTATTTATATTTAGTATAAGGTAAGTATATTCTGAATGTATTTTTTAGAAACTAAATGTGAAAATGTGGTAAATTTCATGTTGAAGTTTATTCATGTTTTGTTTTGTTTTGTTGTGCAGGTACTTGAAGTGCCAGAGACAGTGGAGGGTAAGGCACCAGAGTTTACCTGGGGGCTTATGTCGCTGAAGGTGATGGATGGAGAAGAGGTCAAGTTTCGTTGTGAGGTGACTGGCAACCCCATGCCAGAGATTTCGTGGTTCCATGATGACAAGCCGATCACAGAGAACCAAGACTTCAGCCTGACCTATGATGTGGAGTCTGGGGCATGCACGCTTCTCATTGCGGAAGTATTCCCACAGGATGCTGGCGAGTATCGCTGTATTGCTGTCAACATCCATGGAGAAGCTGTTACGCGGGCCTACCTGGAGGTTGAGTGTAAGTACAGGACTTATATTTCTTGTCATTTGATGATGTAAACCCAGTTTTTATTATTCAGTTGTCTGTATTCTGTCTACATACATTACATCCCCATTTGTTTTGTGACAAGTGCATAAGCATCACTCAACCTGATTACATCTCTTGAAGAGACGCGTGCCTAGTATACAAATGTCCAGCTTTGTATACATACACAATTTTGGACAAAGGATTCAGCTTTTGTTTTTGAGTCTGTGTAGGAGAAACAATACTATGCACTTTTTTGCCTTTCTTTTAAGTGTCATAGTTCGAATCAGTTGTAAGAGTTAATGGAACGACTGATAATTGTTCACCTTTTTTCTTTTGCAGCTTATGAGTATGTACCAGACAGTGAGGAAGCTTCAGAATCCATGATGTCTTCCATTGAGCCCTCTTCTCCCAAACCAACTCCCGCTGATTCAGACACTGAGGTTCCAACCCATTCACGCGAGTTTGTAGAGGAAATCCAGCGGCTTCAGGAACAAATTTCCACTGAGCTGACCGAGCGTGAAGAAGATGCTCCGAAAGAGGAAGCAGCTCCAGAACATGTCGCTGAAGCTGAAGTGGAGGCCCAGCCTGAGGCAGAAGAAGTGATTGTCATCAGTGATGTCCCATCAGGAGCAGCTGCAGAAATCCAGCAGCCTGCAGAAGCTGTCCAAGCTGCAGCTGAGGAGACCCAATTCCAAGCTGAGCCCGTACAGGAAGTTTCTGAGGTTCCGCAGGTGATTGAGGTGGTTCCTGAGGACCAGGATGCTGCAGTGCCTTCAGAGGTGACTGAGGAGCTCTCCCAGTCCATGCTTCAGCCTGAAGCTGAGTTTCAGGTTGAAGTAGTCCAGGAGGGTCCTGAGCAGCCTGAATTGTCTGAGGTACCACTGGAGACCACATCTGCAGCTGCAGAGGACATTGTCATTGACATTTCTGCCCATACAGAAGAGACCCTGGCTGAGTATAAGACTGAAGTTGTTGAAGAGTCTGTTGAACAGCCTGCTGTTAGTGATGTTGTCACTGGCATTCCCGATGAAGCTGAATCCTCAGAAATCACTGTTGATCTCATTACAACCACCCAAGAAGTACCATCCGAATTCAAAACAGAGTCGGTTGAAGAAAGCATTGAGCAGCCTGAGATTGTACCTGTCCAAGAAGAAGTTACAGAGGTACTCACTGAAGTGGAAGTTCCAGTGGATGTTGTTGATGCTGCTAAAGAACAACCAGCAGAGTTCCAAGCTGAGGCTACAGAAGAGGCTGTTGAGCAGCCAGATGTCACTGTTGTGGCAGAAGAGGCTGGAGAAGAAGCGAGTGAGACGCAGATTTCTATTGAACTTGTGGGTGTAACCAAGGAGCAGCCATCTGAGTACAAAACTGAAACTTTCCTAGAGGTCACAGAACAGCCTGAGGTTTCTGAAGTCCATGAAGAAATCACTGAAGAGGCTGTACCATCTGAAATCTTGGTGGAACTAGTGGGAGCTGAAAAGGAGCAGCCATCTGAATACAAGACAGAGACAGTTCTTGAGGTCACTGAACAACCTGAGGTCACACAAGTCAGTGAGGAGGCCACAGAGGAGGCTGTGCCATCAGAAATTTCTGTCGAACTTGTTGGAGCTGAGAAGGAACAGCCATCAGAATACAAAACTGAAACTGTCCTTGAGGTCACAGAACAGCCTGAGGTTTCTGAAGTCCATGAAGAAATCACTGAGGAGGCTGTACCAACTGAAATCTCTGTGGAACTTGTTGGAGCTGAGAAGGAACAGCCATCTGAGTACAAAACTGAAACTGTCCTTGAGGTCACAGAACAGCCTGAGGTTTCTGAAGTCCATGAAGAAATCACTGAAGAGGCTGTACCCTCTGAGATCTCCATGGAACTTGTGGGAGCTGAAAAGGAGCAGCCATCTGAATATAAGACAGAGGCTGTTCTTGAGGTCACTGAACAACCTGAAATCACACAAGTCAGTGAGGAGGCCACAGAGGAGGTTGTGCCATCTGAAATTTCTGTGGAACTTGTGGGAGCTGAAAAGGAACAGCCCTCTGAGTACAAAACTGAAACTGTCCTTGAGATCACAGAACAGCCTGAGGTTTCTGAAGTTCATGAAGAAATCACAGAAGAGGCTGTACCATCAAAAATCTCTGTGGAACTTGTTGGAGCTGAGAAGGATCAGCCATCAGAATACAAAACTGAAACTGTCCTTGAGGTCACAGAACAGTCTGCAGTTTCTGAAGTCCATGAAGAAGTCACTGAAGAGGCTGTACCAACTGAAATCTCTGTGGAACTTGTTGGAGCTGAGAAGGAACAGCCATCTGAGTACAAAACTGAAACTGTCCTTGAGGTCACAGAACAGCCTGAGGTTTCTGAAGTCCATGAAGAAATCACTGAAGAGGCTGTACCATCTGAAATCTCCGTGGAACTTGTGGGAGCTGAAAAGGAACAGCCATCGGAATACAAGACAGAGACTGTTCTTGAGGTCACTGAACAACCTGAGGTCACACAAGTCAGTGAGGAGGCCACAGAGGAGGCTGTGCCATCAGAAATCTCTGTGGAACTTGTTGGAGCTGAGAAGGAACAGCCATCAGAATACAAAACTGAAACTGTCCTTGAGGTCACAGAACAGCCTGAGGTTTCTGAAGTCCATGAAGAAATCACTGAGGAGGCTGTACCATCTGAAATCTCCGTGGAACTTGTGGGAGCTGAAAAGGAGCAGCCATCGGAATACAAGACAGAGACTGTTCTTGAGGTCACTGAACAACCTGAAATCACGCAAGTCAGTGAGGAGGCCACAGAGGAGGCTGTGCCATCAGAAATCTCTGTGGAACTTGTTGGAGCTGAGAAGGAACAGCCATCAGAATACAAAACTGAAACTGTCCTTGAGATCACAGAACAGCCTGAGGTTTCTGAAGTCCATGAAGAAATCTCTGAAGAGGCCTTACCCTCTGAAATTGCTGTTGAGTTGGTTGGAGCTGAAAAAGAGCAACCCTCAGAATACAAAATAGAAGCGGTTGAGGAAGTTGTGCAGCCAGCTGAGATTGCAGCAGTTGAAGAAGAAGCCCCTGAAGAAGCTGAGTCCGGCGCCATTGCTGTTGATTTGACTGAAGCTGAGAAGGAGCAGCCCTCAGAGTACAAGACCGAGATGATGTTAGAAGTCACTGAACAGCCGGAAGTCTCTGTTGTCTCTGAGGAGCAGACTGAAGAGGCAGGCATCATTGAAGTATCCTTTGAGCAGAAAGAGTCTGTTGTTGAACAACCAGCTGAGTTCAAAACGGAAACAGTGGAGGAGGTCACCTTGCAGCCAGAAGTGGCACCAGTTGAGGAAGAGGTGACTGAGGAAGCCCTACCTGTTGAGGTGCCCACAGAACTGGCAGAAACTGTCCAAGAAATACCCTCACAGTACAAGACAGAAGCGGTTGAAGAGGATGTTGAGCAGCCACAGGTGGAAGAGGTTCCCTCTGAAACAATGGAAGAAGCCATTCCAACAGACATGCCAATCCAGGTGGAGGAAACCATTGATACAAGTAAGGAACAGTTCCTTACTGATGTTGTTGAAGAAGGAGAAGTCCAGCCTCAGGTAGAGGTAATCACTGAAGAGGCGGCCTTGGAGGCAGGTGTCATTGAGATACCAGCTGAATTGGTGCAACCCTCTGAGGAGAAACCAGCAGAATTTGAGACAAAGCCTGTGGAGGAAGAAGTCCCAGAGGTGACTGCTGACGAGGTTGTCTCACCTGAGGAAGAAATCAAACCTGATACTGAAGAAATTTCTCAGGAGGTTGGAGAGGCTCATGCTACACAACCTGAGGAATTCCAAACCAAAGAAACAGAAGAGGTTACTGTTGTATCTGAAGTTGAAGAGCAGCCAGAAGAGGCTGTGAGCAAAGCTGTCCAAGAAGAAATTGAGCAATTTGCCACAGAGTTTGTTGAAAAAATCATCACCGATGTCCAGGAGATGCAGGCAGAAGAAGAGCCCATTGTCCCTGAAGTGGCACCTAGCGAGGAGGAGAAGCCTGTGGAAGAAGAGAAACCCAAAGATACCCTGGACACCTATGTCACTGGCTTGGTCCATGACATCATGGAAGAGGCTGAAACCCGAGCTGTGACAACCGTGAGCACTGCAGTGCAAGAAAAGGTGGAGATTGAAATACCAACCAAGGAGGAAGTGGTGCGGGAAGAAATTGAAGTTGAGATACCAGCCCAGCCTGAAGAAGAGGAGCTTGAGGCCCCCAGCTTCACTGTCATGCTGTCTGACATCACTGTCATGGAAGGCACACTGATGCGACTAGAGGTTGTTGTCACTGGCCGTCCCATGCCTGAGCTAACCTGGTACCTGGATGATCAGCCTGTGACTGTTTCTGAAGACATCACTGTGGTGACAGAGAAGGGTCACTCTGTGCTGACTGTCCAGGAGGTTTTGCCTGATGATGAGGGCGAGTACCGGGTGGAGGCAGTCAACAAAGTTGGCCGATGCACTTCCGTCGCCTACATAACAGTTCTTCGTAAGTAAAGTTCCCTGCATGTGTTTTAACATGAATTGGTGCTGGGTTGTAGGTAGATCAACATGAATATTAGATTTTTCCTCCTTTCTTGAAAACAAAAAACAAAAACAAAAAACAACAACAACAACAGAACCCCTATTAATTATATTTACTTTATTCCTTCTTTTTTATTTTACACCTAGAGGTGATGGCCTTAACGTTTACTTTGGGCAAAGTTTCATGGTCCACATCTATTGCAGTTTGCACTTGCATGCACACATATATATATATATATTTATCTTGGAGAAAAGCATTTAACTTTTTATTTCAATGAGCTTTGTAAGCTGGGATTTTTTACACTGCCAAGTTTGAAAACAATGAACCGTTAGGTGTCGCTGATATACATACTACAAGTAGAAGTTGCTTTTTCTGATCTGAGAAAGAGCTTTCAAGAAACCTGGAATGTTTACCAAACTTACCCTGTGTTCCTGTTGCAAAATCCAAACTTTCCTGACTTCCTTGTCCTCCTCAAACCAGATGGTTTCATTGCCTGTGTGCGTGTACCATACTGCCAGGCTGTGAGGGTGTGTCTACCCATTCTGCTGCCAGAACCATGCCACCTTCCTTGTTCCCAGTTGTTTATTCCCTCCTTTGTCAGACTGTTCAGACAATGGTCCTTTTTACCACCCCTGTACCCCTACATTGTTGTTGTTTTAAGAGTACATATGCCTACCTAGGCTAGGCCATTTTTTAGACTGAGCAAAAATAGATGCTAGCTTTCAGACATTTAGAGGTTGGCTAGATGTGCTGCCAGGATCCCAGAGTGTCTTAGATTTCTGTGCTGTGTAAGAGGAGAGACTTGTTTCCTCTGTATTTTTACAGATGGGTTTTGAAATTGCAGTGTTCCAGTTTTCATCTTTCCAAATGCAATTTATGCTGGCTTCATGCTGCTGATTGCTTGTCCGATGCCCATGTTTTCCATATCCCCCTTTTCTGAGAATTGTTGCCAATCTCCTTGATGCTTTGTTACCTCAAGTTACCTGTTAATGGTTTCCCCACCCCTCCTCAAAGAAAGAAAACTCTCCTTCCATTGTAAAGACCCAAACTTTGTTTTCTTGAAATGCCTTTTACCCCAAAAGGTTTTCTTAGAACGTATGTAAGAAACGAATGGCCCTTTCGAATCCACATCTATCCCGTATTCCATATCCAGTTGTCGAGTACCCTCTTAATTGAGTTGGCGATATGGAAACTTTATGTGTAAGGTATGTTTAACACCAAGGGAAGTGGCATAAGGCTCAGAGTGTGGTGAAAGGCTCTGCTGTCTGGATGTGGCACATGTATCAGGGAAAATGTCACTCTCAGGTTTGCAAGGAACAGGAAACTGAGGACAAAGGAGTTCGAAAGGCAACCACAGGAATCTTCAGAGTGTGCGGCTGGTAACTGGTGCAGTTGTCAGTGAGCAGTGTACAAAATCCCTGGCACAGTCTTTCTCTTTCACACACAGTATTTTGCACTGGGACCTGTCCTGTGTTTTCAGCTTCCAGCCTTCCTTCCTCTGAGGGACCTGAATCCCCTACAGAGGATGTGTCCTTCAAGGAGGAGCTTACTATTGAACCCAAACCCCAAGAAGCCGTTGTGGAAATGGAAATCAGTGCTCCACAAGAAGTCACAGAAGCTACTTTCAAGGAAACACTTGAGGTCACAAAACAGGTTGAAGTGGAAGAAGAAGAGCGCTTCAGAGAGGAGTTGACTCTTGACATCTCAACGCAACCTGAGCTTCAGGAGGTCCAGTTTCAAGTTGACACAGCCACAAAAGAAGTTGACATCTCCTTCAAAGAGACCATCGAAGTGGAAGAAAAGGAGGTGGAGATCACAGAAGAACAACGCTTCAAGCAAGAGATCTCTATTCAGCCTGAGCTGCAGCCTTCAGAAGTCCAGTTGGAAGTTGAAATTCCTGAGGAGATCACTGAGGTGACCACCCAAGAGACTGTTGTAACAGAGGAAGTGGAGCTGGAAACCACTCCACCTTCAGTTGAGATTCTTGTGGAGGAAAGACCCACAGTTGAGACAACACCAACTGAAGTGGAACAGGTCATTTCTGAACAACCAACAGAGGATGTTGTTTCTGAAAAGGATGTGGAGATTTACCGACCCAAAGAAGAAACAACTGAAGAAATCCGTGAAACCATTACTGTGGAGGTTGAAGCTCCAGGCGAAGTGGAAGCAGTAACTGAGGTGACAACTGAAGTTGTATCGGAAGAGACCACTTTTGAGGCAGTTACAGAGAAACCAGAAGAAGAGGTGACAAAAACCGTTGAAGAAACAGTCACCTTGGAGGAAGAAAAACCATCAGAAGTTTCCCAGGTTGAATTAACAGTTCAGGAAGAGGAGAAGGAAATACAACCAGAGTACGAAACTGCCCATCCTCGTGAAGAAACCACTGAAGAAATCCGTGAAACCATTGTACTTGAAGCTGAAAAGCCGTCTGAAGTTGCTTCAGTTGATTTTGTCACTGAGGAGGCCCCAGAAGAGCTTGTTCCAGCTGAAACTGAGAGACCAAAAGAAGAGACCACAGAAGAAGTGCGGGAAGTCATAGTTGTGGAAGGAGAACAGCCTCAGACTGTTGATCAGCTCCATCTTGTGACAGAGGACACTGAAACCCAGGATCTTGCTCCTGAGTTGGAGGTTGAGGAGACATCTGTTTCCATAACTGAGAAAACTATTGATGTTGTCACAACAGAGGAAGAAACACATTTCAAGGTTGAGTTCACTCAGGAGGAGGTTGAGACTTCTCATCTTGAAGAAGTGAGCTTCCAGATTTCAGCAGAACAACCAAAGGAAGAGGCTGCTGAGAAAATCATAGAGGTAGCCACTGTTGAGGAGGAAAAACCATCAGATGTTACCACTGTTGAGTCTGTCACAGAAGAGGCTGAAGTTTCTCCAGTAGAAGAAATGGAGGCTGAGAAACCAACCGAGGAGATCACTGAGGAAGTCCGAGAACAAATCGAACTCGAAACCAAGAAGCCATCTGAAGTCACAGAAATTCAAGTGGAGCTCAGAGAAGAGGAAACCAAAGAAGAGGTCACTGAGGTGGAGGTGGAAAAGCCAATAGAAGAAACCATCACTGAGACAAGAGAGACTGTAACAGTTGAAACAGAAAAGCCATCTGAGGTTGAAGTAACTGAAGCTGTCTCTGAGGAGACCCCCCAGGAAATAACCGTGGAGATGGAAACAGAGAAGCCCAGAGAGGATGTAACTGAAGAAGTCCGTGAGGTGATTTCCATTGAAACTGAATCTTTCAAGGTGGAGGAAACGGAGACAGAAGAAGAGAAGGCTGAAACTGAGGAAGTTCCTGTTGAGACTGAAGTACAGGAAGTAACAGAAGAAGTTACTACCACTTTCACTGAAACTGTCATTACAGAGGAAGAGAAAGAGTTCGAAGTGGAATTGTCAAAAGAAACAGTGGAAGAAACAAAAGTAGCTGAACTTTCCCCTGAAGTGGAGTCAGAACGGCCTGCAGAGGAGCAGGTTGAAGAATGTAAAGAAACAATCACAGTGGAGTCAGTGAAGCCTTTTGAAGTAGAAGAAACTGTGGAGTCAGTGGACACAGTTGACACCGATGTGATCTCTGAAGAGACCTCTGCTGAGCAACCTGTTGAAGAGACTGTGGAAACATTTGCAGAAACGTTGGTGGTGGAGAAAGAACAGGCCTTCAAAACAGAAGAAACTGAGGCAGAAGTGGAACAGAGCACTGTCGAGATCCTCTTTGAAAGACCACAGGAAACCAAGCCTGAAGAGGAGGAGACAGAAATCACCACAGAAACCATTACTGTCAAAGGACAGATCTCATACGAAGTCAAAGAAACAGAGGAGCTTGTTGAAGAAAGTGAAGCCGACAAGTACATCTCTGAAGTTGAGATACAGCAGACACCTGAGCTGGTCACAGAAGAATCCAAAATTGAAATACAGATTGACGTTGGTCACCCAGCTGAAGTGGAAAAAGTTGAGGAAGTTGTCAGCGAACTTGAGGTTGCTGAACAGCCTGCTGAATTTGACCAAGAAAAGCCAGTGGAGGAAACTGTTGTAGAGACTAGAGAAACCATCTCCATTGAACACAAAAAGCCATCTGAAGCTGAGGAAGCAATGGAGGAGACTGAGCTGGTGGAGAGTGAAGACATCACAGTTGCCCCAGAAATCCAGGATGTGTCAGAGGTTGTTGCTGATACTGTCCAAGAAACTGCTGTTGTTGAAGAAGAAAAGCCATACAAGGCAGATGAGACAGAGGTGGTCCTGGAGGTTTCTGAGAGTGACATCATTGCTGACACTTACGATGAGACACATCCTACTGAAGAAACTACTGAGGTGGTCAAGGAGACCATTAGTATTGAACAGGCAGTACCATATGAGACTGAAAAGGCTGAATTGGACATTGAACTTACTGAAGTTCCATCTGAAATTGAGGTTGAACTTGAGGCTGAGAAACCATCTGAGGAGGTGATCGAAGAGGTGAAAGAAACAATTGTGGTGGAAGAAGAAAAGCCCTCAGAAGTTGAAGTGGCCTTGGAAACTGGCGAGGAAGCCCCAGTACAACTGCAGGTTGAAATCCAACCCCAACAACTTTCTGAAGAGGTAACTGAAGCAGTCTCAGAAACTCTGCTTGTTGAGCAAGAAAAGCCATCTGAAATTGAGGAGGCAGTGGAAGTTTCTGAGGAAGTACCAGAAGAAATAGAGGCTGAACTTGAAGCTGAGAAACCCACTGAGGAGGTGATTGAAGAAGTAAAACAAACCATCAGAGTTGATGAAGGAAAGCCATCTGAAGTGGAGATCACATTGCAGACTGGTGAAGAAGCATCCGAAGAGCTGCACATTGAAATTAAGCCAGAGCAGCCTGTTGAGGATGTAACTGAGGCAGTTGCAGAATTACCTCAAATCGAAGAAACCAAGCCCTCGGCTGTTGAAGTGGAACTCGGAGTCAGTGAGGAGGTTCTTGAAGGAATTGAAGCTGAACGTGAAGCAGAGAAACCCACAGAGCAGCTTACAGAGGAAGTCAGAGAGACCATCACTGTTGAAGAAAAGAAACCTTCAGAGGTTGAAGTGGCATTGCAGATAGGTGTGGAGACTTCTGAGGAAATGCTCATAGAAGTCCAGCCCACTCAACCTGAAGAGGAGGTCACTGAAGCAGTTGAAGAAACACTCACTGTTGAGGCAAAGAAACCATCTGAGGTGGAAGTGGCACTTGGAATCACAGAAGAGGTCCCGGAAGAAATAGAGGTGGAACTTGAAGCAGAGAGACCTTCTGAAGAGGTGATAGAGGAGACCAAAGAAACACTTACAGTTGATGAAGAGAAGCCATTTGAAGTTGAAATGGTTGTGGAGGAGACACGCCCCCATGACACTGAAGAAATCATTCCAGTTGACACAGAGCAAGTAACAGAGCAACCTTCTGATGAACTTTCTGAGTTTGTTGTTGTCCAGAAAGAGGAGCTGGCAGAAGTGGAAACTGAAGAAGTCCCAGAAGAATCAAAACCAGAGGACATTACAACTGAAGTTGAAGTGGAACAGGCCCCCAGTGAAGTCATTGAGGAGATCAGAGAGAAAGTCACAATCAGTGACAAAGAACTCTCCAAAACTGAAGTTGAGCTTCCTGTGACTGAGTCTACGACTGAAGGTTTGCCTGTAGAACTTGATCTTCAGAAACCTGAAGAAATCGTTACTGAGGAAGTGTCCGAGGTTGCTTCCATTGAGAAGGAGAAACCTTCTGAAGTTTCCACGTTTGAGATAGTGCCAGAAGCACCTGAAGACATCCCCACTGAGGCCCAACCTGAAGCCCCAGTGGAGACAGAAACAGAACAAATCATTGAGGTTGCTGAAGTGATCAAGGTGGAAGTCAAAGAAGAAGAGGAGGAAGTCCAAAAGCCAGAGTTCATCACCACCCTGAAAGACATCACAGTCACTGAAGGTGAAAGGGTGACTCTGGAAGTTTCCTTCTTTGCTCGTCCTGCACCAACTGTCACCTGGCTCCTGGATGATGAGCCCATTGAATCATCCGAGGAGTTCCAAGTGATAGTAGAGCATAACATCACCAAACTTATCATTCCTGAGATCTTATCTGACGATGAAGGAGTGGTCAAGGTCCAGCTTGAGAACAAGGCTGGTACCTGCGAATCCACTGCATGCATCTATGTCAAAGGTGAGAGGGTTCTCTGCATGTACAAGTTTCCTTTCAGACACCTTCCTTTCAGTGTACCATCCAACCATATTTACCTATTACCTTCTCCTTTCTTCATTTTCCCCCTTATCTTTAATAGGCGTTATAACACTTTGGTGGGGGAAGAGGCAGTGGTAAACTGGAGGGAAGATGGAAATGGATATGCCTATATGTGAGAAATAGAAAAATTTGGTCTGGTACGGAAGATTTTTCACATCATGTGTGTCAGGCAAGAGAAGGAGAAAATATTTACCAATATTTGTAAATCTACTGTGCAGATTTTACTGAAAACTTCTGAATCTATATTCATTTTTTTTGGTTCGGGAGAGAGAGAGAGAAAGAGAGAGAGAGAGAGAGAGAGCAAATTCAGAGTTTATTTACAAATTTATCACCCTGACTTAACTTGAAATGGAACCCAGATTTATTTGGGAATTGTTAATTGCAGTACCTGAAAAAGAAAAAGAAGAAGAAGAAATCGTAACTGAAGAAATCGAAGTCAGTGAGACAGTCGTCACTGAAGAAGAGATCGTGGAGGAGACAACCCAAGTGGATGTCGAAATTGAACTAAAACCTGAAGGTCCAGAAGAAGGTTGGTGGCGGGCACTTATGCTAACCCATTCAT
Source organism: Batillaria attramentaria (assembly GCA_018292915.2). Lineage (NCBI taxonomy): Eukaryota > Metazoa > Mollusca > Gastropoda > Batillariidae > Batillaria > Batillaria attramentaria. The sequence continues at coordinate 5,064,517 of JACVVK020000004.1, forward strand.
AAACACTTCCTTGTTTTTAGTGTCAGAGGAGTTAAAACATTCTCCACACATATACGCACATGCACACAATAATAATAATAATAATAAAGGGTATTTGTGGCGCCCCATCTCACAAGATCTCAGGGCGCGTACATAAACTGCACATAACGTAAAAAACGTATATAACGTACAACACACACACACACACACACACACACACACACACACACACACACACACACAGATTTTTTGCAAGTGACATGCAGAGATGGAGAGCGGGGAGGGGAGGGGCATGGGGGGTTGGTCCACAGAAGGACAAACTCATTTGCATGAACCCATCAGAAAGGAAAGGGTTTGAAACTAAAGGTTAAGCTGGATGTCCTTATCCTACCCTGAGTCTTTCTACATCAGAGCTGCTGCTTTCAAATGATTTTGTTGTGATGAACTGTGGGCTTCTCATGTGATCAAAGACTAGATGTGGTCCTGCTAGCTAGTATTTGCAGTTCCAAATAACTGCAAGGTGATTATTTTTATGATTTTCGCTTGTTCCCATTTATGATTTTCTCTCTTCCCTTGGTTACATTGTTAAATACAAATGATTGTTTTAAACTCCTAGAAGTATCAGCGGAGGTGCAGCCTGAAGAGCTGAAAACTCCCGCTGCCCCTGCTGAGGACACCGGAGCGCCAGAAGCTCCCCGTTTCACTCAGACCCTCCAGCGGCAGCTAGACGTCTTCGAGGGCACGTCAGTCACACTGGTCTGCATCGTTGTCGGCCACCCCAGACCTACCATCAAGTGGTACAGGGTAAGTTGCTTGATTTGTCTTCCAGTATAAATTACCTCTTGTCAATAGGGAAAGCATGGATTGGTCTGCTGGCAAAACAGATAAACCATCTCCAGTGTGTACAAAACAGTGCAGCATGGCTGATTTTGAAAAAGAAGAAAAACTGACTGTAGCACACCCTTGCTGTGGCATCTTCACTGGCTGCCAGTGAAACTCAGCATTCACAAAATCATACTGTCATTTGGCTTCTTCGAAGGAACTCTTCCAGCCTGCCCTTCAGACTCCCTCACAGTCCACCAAATAGCACACCCTCTTCGTTCTTCCTCTGAAAAATTGTTGAAGGTTCCTCACCAGAACCTCAAGACAGCCTGCGTTTAGCTTCGCTGCCCAGTCACTCTAGAACACACTACGTGCCGGTCTGAGAGACCTGTCAGGCATAGATCGTTTCAAGTCTGACTTGAAAATGTATATTTCGGCTGGCTTTTGACTAGGTTTGCTTACGTTCTGATTCAGCTTCTGTCATTTATCTCAAAACAGAACACTGGTAATTGAGTACCATTGATACTTGTGACATGGTTATGGGACATATTTTGGTGTCCTGAGTGCCCTATGCCCATGCACAAAAGGTGCTGGTACATATCAGCCAATGCTCTTGTAGAGTTACCTGAAGTTGATCCTTCAGTGTCAGCCATTTTTCAGCTAGGACTGTACCTAGGGGGTTTGTCAAATTGTTTGAACTGGTCTATAAAAAATTGTAATGCATGTTGTGGTCCTGGTGTAAATCGACACCCTTGTATGCAATTTGTGTATTCGATCTTTGTAGGAGGAGCTTGAGCTGGTCCCCAGTGAGCGGTTCATCACCGAGTACCACGAAGATGGCCGATGCATCCTGACCATCAAGGACATTACCTTTGACGATGAAGCCGAGTACACTTGCCAAGCGAAAAACGAGGCTGGCGTGTCGAGTACATTCGTCGATATTTTCGTTGAAAGTAAGGGAAAGGCTTTGATGTCCATGGGACCTGTAGTCGCCCCCATGCTGTGTATGCCCTTGACCTGTATGTGTAGTGTAGCACAGGAATTTCTGGTGCGAGTCACACTGGTAGGTTTGCTACTTGTTCAAAGAAGTGCACATCTTCAGGTAAGTGAAGCATAGGCAGAGGTCAGATATTCTGCATCACAAAAGCAAAGGCAGCATAGTGCTCAGGTGACAGCTTTCTTCCTAAATCAGACAAGTATGGGAATGTTTAAAAAAAAAAAAACGATAAAGGAAGTATCATAATTATGTTCTCAGCATGTTATTATGTGATAATCATATGTGGCTGTGCTTGTTTATGCAGTAGTGAGTGGTAGTAAACTTAAGTAGTGCATGCCAATAGCTGAACCTGCTTGAAGAGCAATAGAATATGAAGTCACAGAGAAGAGTGAAAGAGGAGTAGTGAAAGAAAGAGGAAAATGTGGTTTTACAATTCCAGGTTTGGAAAAACATGTTTGACAAACACTTTAAGTTCTCAGAACACTTATGCATGTCGCAAAAACAGATTGGATTAATCTAGATTTTAGGATGGTACATGGGAGTTCTCTGTGGGGAGCTTCTTTCTCAGGTCATTCATGGTTAAACCTATTGGTTTTTTACTTTTGCTTTTTTATCAGAACTACTGGTAGAATCTGTGTATTTGGGGGCAAACACTTTCAAATGGATTCAGTTTAAATAGTATTCACATTCATTCATTAAAGTATTTAGTGTTAAAATTGTTTGCAATAGCTGTTCAGAGAAAGGACTAAATAGCAGTAGATCAGTATTGCATCTGTAGTGTTGACATCCGTGTTTAGTTGTATCAGTCACAGTATCTGCTTGTAGCTTACATAGAAAGCTGTTGTTTTGTGTAAATTTTGGCACTGTAAGCGGTTCTGTTAAATAAAGTTTTGGAAAGTACCACTGTCATTTTTGTTCAGTTTTAGTTGCTTGCTTGATTTTGATGCACGCAACAGACACAAAAAAGTTACTAACACATTAAAAAAATAATTGGTAACAACTCAGCAAGATAGCAGTTACTTTAATGCACGCGTTGGTTCTTAGAAGTTGAAAGGGGATGGGGGGGCATGCTGCAAGCTGAAACTGTGACTGATAACCTGTTTCTGTGATTACAAACTTTGATGTTTTTTCCCTTATGTCTAACCCTTGAGAATGTGTGTGCCATCCATGCTTTTCACGCACGCACACACACACACACACACACACACACACACACACACACACACACACACACACACGTTTTCATACCTGAAGAAAGAACAAAAACAAAGAAGCTCTTTTGCACTAATACTATTGGTTCCTGACATGACCCCTTAATGTGTGTTTGCCTTAATTTTTCTGTTTTACTTTTGTTGCTATATTTTCCCTGTTTGTTCTCAGTTTTTATGGTCATCTTACATTTCTTTTATGACAGACCTGTGTGTGCTTTATCTGTATGCAAGTCATGATCTTTTTTCGTGTTTTTGCATGTAAAACAGAGTTTCTGAATGCTGAGGAAAGACTGGTTCGAGAGGAATACTATCGGGTTGAAGTTGAAATTGAAGTTCATTGGCAAAGGAGACAGACTGAGGCTCAGACGGAATCTCATTCAAACCCTGCCAACCAGACCGATGGGGCAGGCTCCCGAGAGAGCAGTGTTTGATTGATTTAAAAAAGATTGGACATTTCCACCGCAGCATGTAGATAATCAGGCTGTAAATATTCAGTGCTCACTATTTTTATAATGTGCGGTTTAACTTGTATATGCTCGCCAGGTATGAGAGAGTTCCTTTTTCATTCAGTTGTGATACTGAGGAAAACAGTTATGGTTGTGAACATTTGAAGTCTGACTACATGTTTTGGACTTCTTTTGTTTGGTTACCTTGATGTCTCCTTCAATGGTAGAAGGAGGCAAATCAAAATACAGGGTAACATCTGTGATGAATCATTTGAAATTTCTTCATGCTAACACTTCTGTTTTTCTGCTTTTTAACATGGACCACTGCCTTTCCAAGTGTTTAGAATCAATCAGGATTTTGTGGACTGTTTTCTTAAAGCCACATCATTTTGGATAGATAAATGCCAAACAATTTTTTTATATATAAACATTCGCGTTCTCCAGTTGCAACTGGCTGCTGCTTGTGTGTGTGTGGGTGTGCGCTTCAACTTCATGTCTTGGGTTCACTTTCCTAAGTGAGCTTGTCCCGTCAGCTGTTTGCCCTCTAAAGCTTCTGTATAGTGAATGTTTCTCCTTTTTTTTTTTTTCTCTTAGTTTCTTTGGTTTACTTCTAGTCTGAATGACGTTTCCACAGATTTTGGTTTGATTCCCACTCCCCTGTGTTATTCAGTATGGCATAATTATGAACCTTTCGGGTTTGCTATTCAGATATATGTAAATATATTTTATCGCTTGTTTTGAAACAAATTCTGTTACCCCACTCTATAGTAATAGTGAAACTCTCTTGTGGATTTTATGAATTTGAACAAACTAACATGGGGATAGTAATGGGTCCTTTAGTAATATCACTAAGAGATGGAGATGCTTTGAATTTGATTGGCATATGTCCTGCCTGAGTTTGTAGGAAATGGAAATCATAAGTTTTGAATTGGGAAGTAATAATTTGTGGTGTAATTGTTTCGCTTTTAGCACCTGAGACTATTGAGGAGATTGAACCCAAGACTGTAGAAGTTGAGGTGCGGGCGGAGGAGGTACCTGTGCCCACCGCACCGGTGGAGAAAACACCTGAGGAGCAGGCAGCGGCAGCTACACTAGGTTGGCAGCAGCCCCCAGCCAATGTTGAGGATGCCAGCATGCAGTGTTTTCTGCTCCTGGTCCTAGTCGTTATTATCCTTTTCCGCCTCCTTGCCTGGCTCCTTAGCTTTGGTTGCTGTCTATGGTCCTACTTTGAGTCATTCAACTTCGAAGCCTAAAAAAACTTTGTAGTTTGTTCTTCAAATTATGGAAAATTTGTTGCGGTGAATGAAAATTTGCATCAGTGATGTAACCAAAAACACGCTGTTTTGTCATTCTTTTGAAAGAGGGAGAGAAAGAAATTCCGGTATCAGGTATGTTTTATATAGATTTTGATATTTTTATATTAATCTTCATAGCCAAAGCTGTGTATTCAGATGTTTGTATCAAAAAGATTTGTTGAGGTTTTTTTTCCCCTTGAAGAAAGATTCATACTCAGGAACACATAGACAGCACCTTTTGTAATTTTGGAGAAACTAGAAACATTTCGTTCATTCTGACCAGTGATTACTTCATCAAATACCATCTGTGTTCATGCATGAGATTGTGCTGAAGTAATTTTTATTTTGCTTGTTGCACTTTAAACAAATGTAAGTTGTCTTCATACTCTGTATGTGTTTGAAGCATTTATCCTGTGAGCAGCCAGTGCTGTGAAAATTGAGCACATAGTTCTTTGGACCAAGAATTTTGTCCGCAGGACCAATGCCAAGGAAATCCACCTTGCAATATCTGCAGACCTCAGGCACTCAGGAATGTCGCAGCATTTATAATGTTCTTGTCTGCCTCTGGTTTGCTTTAACATACCCTGACAGAAAATTAATAAAAAAAAATATTTGTGGGTCTCTAGGCAAGCCCTCACAAAACCATCATTTCATGATTTGGACTAATGCTTCTTTCTGGTAACTACTCGAAAAAAAATCAAGGATGTATGTCTTGCCTGATGTCATTGGTTTTGCTCATCAGTCATCCCATGAAATGATGATTTCTTTTGTGCTTCCCTTCACGTCCCCCTTGCTTCTTTCACACCACTGGCTGACAACTCCTTTGTTGTTTGAAACTGAATAATTGATTGTATTTGATAGGGGCAGGTGAGCACATTTTCTTGTGGTAATAATTCAGACGCACCCTTCTAAACGGTTATTTTCCTATTTTCGCCAAAGATACATAGCAAATATTTTTATAAACAATTGCAACGATTTCTGTATATATCTTGGAATGATAAGTGTCACAAATAAAAGTTTCATTATGTGAAAAACTGTTGTTTGTGTTGAGTTTTGGGTTGCATACTAAGCCTTTTTACCGGTAGTGACGTGACGCCCACATCTTCAATGACCAAAGACAAAAAATGAAAAAACAACAAAAACTGGCATGCACAAGGCACTTATTTGCTAGCTGTCTCTCTTTGCATGCCATCTCTGCCACTTGTGGGAAATGTCCACTCAGTGTGTGCTTTCCAACAAGCTCCTTCTTGGTGTCTGTTCTCGCTGTAGACAGTACTCTACTGTAAATGTAGTGGCTACCAACCCCCAATAATTGTTGACAAATTTTGTCTGCTCACCTGCCTCTATGAAGTACATTGGTTGTGATTTGATGTTGTGGTTATTAATATAGAGTTGGTTGTTGAGAATGGTTGTTACACATAGCACACTGTGAAGCACTTTGTATTTTCTGCTGCATTGCAAACTTCCATATTTTCTTACAGATTTTAATCATGTTTCAACAAATAAAATAAGCTGTAATGATGAATTATCATGGATGCTTTTGTACAATTCAGTCTGTGTTGCAGCAGGAAGTTGTGAATACATACCCTTGTGATGAACATGTGAAGACTGTTGATCGTGTATGCTGTGTTACCTGTACGTAGCCCCCTTCCCTACCCCTTACTAGCATTGGTCATGCGGATTGTTCAAGTTTGAATGCTAAGTTTATCACCTTTACTCATTTAATCTTGTTTCAAGTGTTTTTACAGCATGCTCAGAAAAAGCATGTATCTCCTGTGTGATGGGTGAGCCACCTTATCTTTCAGTGTCTTGTATCTGTGCTTTCATTTGTTTATATTGCATTTACATATATTTGCTATGTAAATGTCAAGTGATGGTTTTGTATCTTGACAGAGCTTAAATCATCATTTGCATTACAAAGTGATTTTGAGGTAGAAAGTTTCTTGAATGACTAGCTGTGAACGTATGATGATTCTGAGAGTAGTCACATGAAAAACATAATGCACTTAATGGTGTGTGCACTTGACAAATCATCCATCATAAGCTGCAGTTATTATTACAATTATTATTATTATTATTATTGTCTGCTCATTTGTTATAAGCTGTACATTTCTTTCATGCTCAAGGCTTTCATTGCTTTTCCCATCTTCATCTTTGCATATCATCAGTTTTCACTTGTTCCTTTGTATGAATATGCCGCTTCCTATCCCATTCTGCTTCTGTTCATTCATTCTGTGGATCATGCCAAGAGAAGGCTTCATTGTCTCTTGTATCATTAGGATGTTTACCTCTTATCACCTGTTTGCATGGTGCCCAAGGGGTGGGGGTTGGGTCTGGCATTAGTGCACTACACACCTTCATGTGCTTTCGTGCCTTCCTGCAAAAGTCTGTCCCCTTTCATGGCAACAGAAAGGTGCTCTAAGTTTGAATTTCTTCTGAAAGGAACTTTTAATAGCATGCCACTCTGCACTGGTCCTTCAAGGCCCATTTCACAGCATGGCAAGTTGCACTACCCATCAATCCCTGCTGCTTGCTTTGCCTTGTGCTCATGGAACATGGAGTTATGACAACATGACGCTGACTGGCAGAAGAGGACTGTGTGTTGGTGGTTGGACTAATGCAAACAAGACGCAACACAAAAGTGCATACATTCACCACAAATGTGAAGAATCGGTCAACACTATGCAGCACTTCCGCACCCCAGCTTCAAAAGCTGAACAAACATGGGAAGAAGATGTTACTTGAAGAACACACTGGTACGCCAGGAAGAAGAAAGTTTCAAGCATTACAAGATCTGCTTACAGGAGTCGACCATTGAGAGACAGTACATTCATAACGCTCACTGTGTGCACCCATTTGCACTGTGATCATGCATCATGCTGCAGCTACACTGATATCCATCACAAGTCCATCCATTATTCATAACTCAGATCAACCAGTCATGCATGCTGTGCAAATTACACACGCAAAAAGAATGAGCAAAAATATTTTACCAAGGCTCATTTGGGTGAAGCAGAATTAGAGTCTCATCAGTTTCTGATCTCCACAAGGATCAGGAGCAACTGGGCCATTCAATCAAGTTTCAAGACACAGACTTGAGCATCACAAGAATATTATTTATCAGTGCGTTTTCTCACATGGTAGGAAAAGTACACTGTACCAGTATGGACATCCTGATGTACCGGGGTTTAATGTTAGTAGTGTTTTTTTTTTTTTTGTTTTTTTTTTTTGCTGCCCCAACTCTTTGCCAGCTCCTGTGGTGTTCCTCCCAGGTCATGGGTGGAACCCACGGAGGACTCGGAAGCTGGGACAATTTTTATTATGCATGATGATGGAGATGAGGATGATAGTAAGATGATGCTATGGAGGTCCATGTGGTTTGGGACTGCGGGACAGGGCCGCATTCCACGCTTCCTGTCATAAATATCCCGGCATTAACCAGGCCCGGGAACTACGGCACCTGCGGTGCCGGCCGTGTAATCATCCACATCATAAGACGTGTCATACTAAGGGAAGCACCCCCAAAGTCGCACCCGTGAAGTGGGTGAAACTCAGCTGTGTGGCAACAGCCTCCCCATCGGGCCCATAGCACACCCGCTCTGGGTAGGAGCCGACCTAGGTAGGAAAAATCCCGCTTGCCTCGGCTGGGATTCGAACCCGGGTCTCCCGGTCCATGATCCGAAGTGCTAACCACTACACTATGGGGGCCGGTGTTAGTAGTGTTTTTTGTTATTGTTGTTTTGGGGTTTTTTGGGGGGGGCGGGAGTGTTTTTTTTCCCCCAAACATTACAGAATACTTTCATATGACTGAATATCTAGGCTATAAGTATTTGGTTATGGTTTCTTTTGAGGAATTTGCATACATTTGCTTTGATTCTAACTGTGCGGGTAGAGTATTAACTCTGAGAACTTGTCAGACAAATGTACTACTGGATTTTAGATGCTGAGGGCGGGTGCATGCATATTGAGAACTGGGACCTGGATCTTGATACTGGTACAATTGTGCTTAGTCAATTACAGCCACACAAAACATCTGAAAATGCACTGCACAAAAAAAGGAGTGGGACTAGGTGTGGAAAAGAAACTTGTTGAAATTCACATTTCTACTGCCTGGAAAACACACATGTTGCATTCTTAAGACTTGATGGATGGGCGCCTGAAGAAGATAGAGTCTGAAGAAGATGGTGTTGCTGTTTCTGCAGTTGAAAACGAGTCCATTATCATGCTGTGCTCCGACCTTGAGGTTTGATATGGGTGAAGACCAGCAGAACAGTGCTATTTATCCTTCCACCCCCCTCCTTGCCTATTTCCCAGCAGCGGAAAGAAGATTGATTTGGCAGGGTTCAGATTGACAGTCCTTCTAGCATACAAAGTCTTTTGTAGGCTAGGTGTTGTGCAGTTTAAGCACACAAGAGGCTCAACTCTCTTGGAGCATCTCTGTAGTTTACATATCATTGCACACGTCATCATCATTTTGCTTTCAGGTGTTATAATCCTCTGGCTGGCTGTTTTCTCTTCACCAAATCACCTGTTGTTTTTCTTGTACTAGTTGTAGCCTCCTACTCTAGATAGCTTACTTTGTAACCACAGATTTTTATATTTAATTCATATGCCGTTAATTCAGCAAATAGAACAGGTGTGTGGGTGTTCTCTTCCTATAGAACTGGTGAAAAGCTTTTTGATTCTGTAGTTCAGTGCATATAATCTGTGTGTTGCAATTACAAAAATGGTTGATCAAAGCTTGGTGCTGAGCTCTGCATTTGTAATCTCACTGCTTCGCTTTGCTTTCATTCTTGTGTTCAGAGATACCTGAATCTGAGGAAACTGCTGCTCCACTAGTTGCCAAAGATGAAGTCACCGTCACTTTGGAGGGTCTGGAAGCACCAACCACAGAGAGCATGGCCCCTGAAACTGAAGAGGTCACAGCTGTGGAAACCATTGCTGAAAAACCTATTGAGACGGAGGAAGTTTCGCATGAATTCGTAATCCGAGAAACGGCCGAGGCTGTTTCTCTTGAAGAAACCCAAGAAGAAATCACAATTCCTGAGTCTGAGAAGGCAGCCCCCGAAGTCACCACCGCTGAAAGTTTCCAGACGCTTATCACTGAGATTGAGGAAGCTTTTGCAGAAGACTACACTCAACAAGCCCCCATTATTGAAGAGGAAGAGGAACTTCCCAAGCCTTCAGTATCTGGTGTGCCTGTCACAGAACCAGAAGCACCTGTTGAAGAAGAGGGCTTTGTGATGGTCGAGCTGCCTGAGACCAAGGATGTTCAGGAGGAGATAGTGGAGGAGAGGCCCACTGGTGAGGCACCCAAATTCCTGCAACCACTGCAGAATGTGGAGGCCACAGAAGGGCAAACTGTTCGTTTCGAAACCACTGTCTCTGGCTTCCCGAGGCCAGAGGTCAGTTGGTTCCTTGATGGTGAACCCATTAAGGAGTCTCCAGTTTACCGCATCATCACTGAAGCTAGCGGCACATGCATTCTTGAGCTTCCCCAGTCCTTCCCTGAGGATGAGGGCGAGTATGAGTGTCGTGCTACCAATGAATATGGAACAACCAGCATAAAAGCAGACCTCTACATCCAAGGTCAGCACAGCTCTGTTTCCTGACTAACCTTCTCCTCTCACACTTCTTTTGTTATTACTTTACTACATATCCACCAGACTCATCCTTGCCTTGCCTTTAACTGCCGCTAAAATCTACTGGTGTGATGCATGTTCACTGATTTCTGATTTTGCATGCTTCTTGCCACAGGCTTTCTGAGGTAGTGGGAGGGAATATGGTCCTTATCCCTGTTTATTATCTCAGTGTGCTCATTCCAAAGAAAAATTACCAGTGTCAAAAATTCTGTTAAAGTTTTATGCTGAGAGGCAATGTGGTATGGTTTATCTGTTAAAGCCCATGGTGACTTCAAAAACCTATTCAGACTGTTTATTGTTTAATAAGTCCATTAGTTTATTTTTACAGTTTTATGGTGGAACATTTTCTTTTGTTGTTTTTTCATTATTCTACCTGTAGTCTTTTCCCTTTGCCATGTTTCTCTCCTTTCCCTCCCCCATCCCCCCTTAAGCTGCCACCCCCATGTTCCTGTTTCTGAAGTTCCTCCTACCCCTTTTCTGTTCACTCAAATAATTGAGATGAAATTTGTGTGTGTGTGTGTGTGTGTGTGTGTGTGTGTGTGTGTGTGTGTGTGCTTGAGAAATAAAGAGGAGCTGTTTAAACATTACTTGAATATAAAAAGTGAGCATGATCATATAAACTCTGCTGTTGCTGTGTTGAATACACATCATATGCCATGCACATTCCATCATTATCACTTGTTTAAAACCGTTATCATGCTCAACTTCTCATTGGTGTTCTTCGTTGAAAATGCTGCTTCTGTTCTCATGCTAACAAATCACTGTTTACTTCCAACGCAAAACAGCTCACCATTCCCATCTCTCACCTTGCCTAGTTACAACACATAAAAGACTGTACTGGAGGCAGCACACACACACACACACACACACACACGAGTCTGACACACATGCACACACCAAAAAGCCATCCCATTTTCACTGATGTCGAGCATGGATTCACTATCAGCCTTTAATCAGTGCAAGCTAACAGTCCTAACGAGGAGCATTAGAAATTGTACAGACAATGTGAAATTAACCATTGTGGCTAGACAGTGTTAGCAAAGGATACTGGACGAATCTTAAGTTTCAGCCATAGATAAATGTTAATACTGGTTAGTTATCATTTTGCTTACCATTTCTAACAGATTAGTTTGCACATGCAAGTTTCTCCGTTGTTGGTGTTGTACTGGCCTGTCCGTATGGTTTCTTACAGACAGTCAGCATGTTCGTCTGTGAAAGTATTATTTGTGTACAATTTTTGAACACTTTGTGTGTGGTGAAAATGTCTTTCATATGTTTTGAAGTCTGTTTATCAGTTCTATATAAGGAAATGTTTAACACTCAAAGATTTGTTTCATAGACAGTGTTTTGCAGTTGTCTGTAAGAATACGCACACATTTGTAAGCAAAAGGATCACAAACGTTGTACACTTTTTCTTATTTGATATGTTTTATTTTTGATTGAAAAAAATACAACCAAACAACTATATATTTAGTAACGTCGCTGTTATGCCAAATAAACAATTTCATGTCAAAAGGACCGATGAAAGAGGTGGTGGAGAAGGAAGAGGAGGTGGAGGAGATTGCCCAGGATCAGACATTTGAATCAGAATATCCTGTCTCTGAGCCCTCTGAACGAAGTCACAGTCACACAGAGTCACCTTCAACTGACGTTTCGTCAGAAACTTCTGAAAGAGAAAGCCCTTTCGAACTGCTTGAGGAAAAAGAACTGGAGATGCATACAGAGAAAGAGAAAGTGGCTGAACAAGAAGAACAGGCCTCCTTTTACACTGAACCATCTCAGCTGGCAGAAACTGAGAAGAAGTGGACAGTCGAAGCTAGTGAAGAAGAGGAACAGCCTGAGGTAGTTGAGACTGAATATTTCAAGGAGGAAATTACAATTTCTCCCAAGAAACCAACGGAAGACGTGTCATTTGAAGTCGGCACTGAGAGGAAGATGACATTTGAAGTTCCTGAAGAAGAGGAGCAGCCTGAAGTGATCGAGGTCGAACACTTCAAGGAAGAAATTACAATTTCTCCCGAAAAAACAACTACAGAGGAAATATTAGTTCAGGTTGTTCCAGAGGAAACTGTTCCTGAAGAAGTGACCGAAGTAGTGGAGGAAATGGCTGAAGAGGTTCCTCATGAAACTCCCCAACCTGAAGAAAGAACGGAAACTGTGGTGAGAAAGACATTTGTCCACGAACAACCCAAAGAAACTGTGGAGACAGAGATCCCTGAGGAAGAGTCACCCAGAGAAGAAGAGCTTCCTGTGGTGGAAGAAGTTGAACGTTTCCGAGAAGAGATCACTGTGTCTCCAGAGAAGCCCACAGAGGAACAGCCTGAAATAGTGGAGGTTGAACACTTCAAGGAGGAAATCACAATTTCTCCAGAGAAACCAACTGAAGAGGTGTCATTTGAAATTGAAACTGAGAAAGAGATCACAGTTGAAGTTAGCGAAGAAGAGGAACAGCCTGAAGTAGTTGAGACTGAACATTTCAAGGAGGAAATTACAATTTCTCCCAAGAAACCCACAGAAGAAGTGTCATTTGAAGTCGAAACAGAGACGGAAATGACATTTGAAGTTCCTGAAGAAGAGGAACAACCTGAAGTGACTGAAGTTGAGCACTTCAAGGAAGAAATCACCATTTCTCCAGAGAAACTGACCGCAGAAGAGATATCTGTTGAGATTGTTCCAGAGGAAACTGTTCCTGAAGAAGATGTGACAGAAGCAGTGGAAGAAATGGTTGAAGAGGTTCCTCATGAAACTGCCCGACCTGAAGAAAGAACGGAAACTGTGGTGAGAGAGACATTTGTCCACGAACAACCCAAAGAAACTGTTGAGACAGAGATCCCTGAGGAAGAGTCACCCAGAGAAGAAGAGCTTCCTGTGGTGGAAGAAGTTGAACGTTTCCGAGAAGAGATCACTGTGTCTCCAGAGAAGCCCACAGAGGAACAGCCTGAAATAGTGGAGGTTGAACACTTCAAGGAGGAAATCACAATTTCTCCAGAGAAACCAACTGAAGAGGTGTCATTTGAAATTGAAACTGAGAAAGAGATCACAGTTGAAGTTAGCGAAGAAGAGGAACAGCCTGAAGTAGTTGAGACTGAACATTTCAAGGAGGAAATTACAATTTCTCCCAAGAAACCCACAGAAGAAGTGTCATTTGAAGTCGAAACAGAGACGGAAATGACATTTGAAGTTCCTGAAGAAGAGGAACAACCTGAAGTGACTGAAGTTGAACACTTCAAGGAAGAAATCACCATTTCTCCAGAGAAACTGACCGCAGAAGAGATATCAGTTGAGATTGTTCCAGAGGAAACTGTTCTTGTAGAAGAAGAAGTGCCAGAAGCAGTGGAAGAATTGGCTGAAGAGGTTCCTCATGAAACTCCCCGACCTGAAGAAAGAATGGAAACTGTGGTGAGAGAGACATTTGTCTGCGAACAACCCAAGGAAACTGTTGAGACAGAGATCCCTGAGGAAGAGTCACCCAGAGAAGAAGAGCTTCCTGTGGTGGAAGAAGTTGAACGTTTCCGAGAAGAGATCACTGTGTCTCCAGAGAAGCCCACAGAGGAACAGCCTGAAATAGTGGAGGTTGAACACTTCAAGGAGGAAATCACAATTTCTCCTGAGAAACCAACGGAAGAGGTGTTATTTGAAATTGAAACTGAGAAAGAGATCACAGTTAAAGTTAGCGAAGAAGAGGAACAGCCTGAGGTAGTTGAGACTGAACATTTCAAGGAGGAAATTACAATTTCTCCCGAGAAACCCACAGAAGAAGTGTCATTTGAAGTCGAAACAGAGACGGAAATGACATTTGAAGTTCCTGAAGAAGAGGAACAACCTGAAGTGACTGAAGTTGAGCACTTCAAGGAAGAAATCACCATTTCTCCAGAGAAACTGACCGCAGAAGAGATATCTGTTGAGATTGTTCCAGAGGAAACTGTTCCTGAAGAAGAAGTGCCAGAAGCAGTGGAAAAAATGGCTGAAGAGGTTCCTCATGAAACTCCCCGACCTGAAGAAAGAACGGAAACTGTGGTGAGAGAGACATTTGTCCACGAACAACCCAAGGAAACTGTTGAGACAGAGATCCCTGAGGAAGAGTCACCCAGAGAAGAAGAGCTTCCTGTGGTGGAAGAAGTTGAACATTTCCGAGAAGAGATCACTGTGTCTCCAGAGAAGCCCACAGAGGAACAGCCTGAAATAGTGGAGGTTGAACACTTCAAGGAGGAAATCACAGTTTCTCCTGAGAAACCAACCGAAGAGGTGTCATTTGAAATTGAAACTGAGAAAGAGATCACAGTTGAAGTTAGCGAAGAAGAGGAACAGCCAGAAGTAGTTGAGACTGAACATTTCAAGGAGGAAATTACAATTTCTCCCAAGAAACCCACAGAAGAAGTGTCATTTGAAGTCGAAACAGAGACGGAAATGACATTTGAAGTTCCTGAAGAAGAGGAACAACCTGAAGTGACTGAAGTTGAACACTTCAAGGAAGAAATCACCATTTCTCCAGAGAAACTGACCGCAGAAGAGGTATCTGTTGAGATTGTTCCAGAGGAAACTGTTCCTGAAGAAGAAGTGCCAGAAGCAGTGGAAGAAATGGCTGAAGAGGTTCCTCATGAAACTCCCCGACCTGAAGAAAGAACGGAAACTGTGGTGAGAGAGACATTAGTCCACGAACAACCCAAGGAAACTGTTGAGACAGAGATCCCTGAGGAAGAGTCACCCAGAGAAGCAGAGCTTCCTGTGGTGGAAGAAGTTGAACATTTCCGAGAAGAGATCACTGTGTCTCCAGAGAAGCCCACAGAGGAAGAGCCTGAAATAGTGGAGGTTGAACACTTCAAGGAGGAAATCACAGTTTCTCCTGAGAAACCAACTGAACAGGTGTCATTTGAAATTGAAACTGAGAAAGAGATCACAGTTGAAGTTAGTGAAGAAGAGGAACAGGCTGAAGTAGTTGAGACTGAACATTTCAAGGAGGAAATTACAATTTCTCCCGAGAAACCCACAGAAGTGTCATTTGAAGTCGAAACAGAGACGGAAATGACATTTGAAGTTCCTGAAGAAGAGGAACAACCTGAAGTGACTGAAGTTGAGCACTTCAAGGAAGAAATCACCATTTCTCCAGAGAAACTGACCGCAGAAGAGATATCTGTTGAGATTGTTCCAGAGGAAACTGTTCCTGAAGAAGTGACAGAAGCAGTGGAAGAAATGGCTGAAGAGGTTCCTCATGAAACTCCCCGACCTGAAGAAAGAACGGAAACTGTGGTGAGAGAGACATTTGTCCACGAACAACCCAAGGAAACTGTGGAGACAGAGATCCCTGAGGAAGAGTCACCCAGAGAAGAAGAGCTTCCTGTGGTGGAAGAAGTTGAACGTTTCCGAGAAGAGATCACTGTGTCTCCAGAGAAGCCCACAGAGGAACAGCCTGAAATAGTGGAGGTTGAACACTTCAAGGAGGAAATCACAATTTCTCCTGAGAAACCAACGGAAGAGGTGTTATTTGAAATTGAAACTGAGAAAGAGATCACAGTTAAAGTTAGCGAAGAAGAGGAACAGCCTGAGGTAGTTGAGACTGAACATTTCAAGGAGGAAATTACAATTTCTCCCAAGAAACCCACAGAAGAAGTGTCATTTGAAGTCGAAACAGAGACGGAAATGACATTTGAAGTTCCTGAAGAAGAGGAACAACCTGAAGTGACTGAAGTTGAGCACTTCAAGGAAGAAATCACCATTTCTCCAGAGAAACTGACCGCAGAAGAGATATCTGTTGAGATTGTTCCAGAGGAAACTGTTCCTGAAGAAGAAGTGCCAGAAGCAGTGGAAAAAATGGCTGAAGAGGTTCCTCATGAAACTCCCCGACCTGAAGAAAGAATGGAAACTGTGGTGAGAGAGACATTTGTCCACGAACAACCCAAGGAAACTGTTGAGACAGAGATCCCTGAGGAAGAGTCACCCAGAGAAGAAGAGCTTCCTGTGGTGGAAGAAGTTGAACATTTCCGAGAAGAGATCACTGTGTCTCCAGAGAAGCCCACAGAGGAAGAGCCTGAAATAGTGGAGGTTGAACACTTCAAGGAGGAAATCACAGTTTCTCCTGAGAAACCAACCGAAGAGATGTCATTTGAAATTGAAACTGAGAAAGAGATCACAGTTGAAGTTAGCGAAGAAGAGGAACAGCCAGAAGTAGTTGAGACTGAACATTTCAAGGAGGAAATTACAATTTCTCCCAAGAAACCCACAGAAGAAGTGTCATTTGAAGTCGAAACAGAGACGGAAATGACATTTGAAGTTCCTGAAGAAGAGGAACAACCTGAAGTGACTGAAGTTGAACACTTCAAGGAAGAAATCACCATTTCTCCAGAGAAACTGACCGCAGAAGAGATATCTGTTGAGATTGTTCCAGAGGAAACTGTTCCTGAAGAAGAAGTGCCAGAAGCAGTGGAAGAAATGGCTGAAGAGGTTCCTCATGAAACTCCCCGACCTGAAGAAAGAACGGAAACTGTGGTGAGAGAGACATTTGTCCACGAACAACCCAAGGAAACTGTTGAGACAGAGATCCCTGAGGAAGAGTCACCCAGAGAAGCAGAGCTTCCTGTGGTGGAAGAAGTTGAACATTTCCGAGAAGAGATCACTGTGTCTCCAGAGAAGCCCACAGAGGAACAGCCTGAAATAGTGGAGGTTGAACACTTCAAGAAGGAAATCACAGTTTCTCCTGAGAAACCAACTGAAGAGGTGTCATTTGAAATTGAAACTGAGAAAGAGATCACAGTTGAAGTTAGCGAAGAAGAGGAACAGACTGAAGTAGTTGAGACTGAACATTTCAAGGAGGAAATTACAATTTCTCCCGAGAAACCCACAGAAGTGTCATTTGAAGTCGAAACAGAGACGGAAATGACATTTGAAGTTCCTGAAGAAGAGGAACAACCTGAAGTGACTGAAGTTGAACACTTCAAGGAAGAAATCACCATTTCTCCAGAGAAACTGACCGCAGAAGAGATATCTGTTGAGATTGTTCCAGAGGAAACTGTTCCTGAAGAAGAAGTGCCAGAAGCAGTGGAAGAAATGGCTGAAGAGGTTCCTCATGAAACTCCCCGACCTGAAGAAAGAACGGAAACTGTGGTGAGAGAGACATTTGTCCACGAACAACCCAAGGAAACTGTTGAGACAGAGATCCCTGAGGAAGAGTCACCCAGAGAAGAAGAGCTTCCTGTGGTGGAAGAAGTTGAACATTTCCGAGAAGAGATCACTGTGTCTCCAGAGAAGCCCACAGAGGAACAGCCTGAAATAGTGGAGGTTGAACACTTCAAGGAGGAAATCACAATTTCTCCTGAGAAACCAACGGAAGACGTGTTATTTGAAATTGAAACTGAGAAAGAGATCACAGTTAAAGTTAGCGAAGAAGAGGAACAGCCTGAGGTAGTTGAGACTGAACATTTCAAGGAGGAAATTACAATTTCTCCCAAGAAACCCACAGAAGAAGTGTCATTTGAAGTCGAAACAGAGACGGAAATGACATTTGAAGTTCCTGAAGAAGAGGAACAACCTGAAGTGACTGAAGTTGAGCACTTCAAGGAAGAAATCACCATTTCTCCAGAGAAACTGACCGCAGAAGAGATATCTGTTGAGATTGTTCCAGAGGAAACTGTTCCTGAAGAAGAAGTGCCAGAAGCAGTGGAAAAAATGGCTGAAGAGGTTCCTCATGAAACTCCCCGACCTGAAGAAAGAACGGAAACTGTGGTGAGAGAGACATTTGTCCACGAACAACCCAAGGAAACTGTTGAGACAGAGATCCCTGAGGAAGAGTCACCCAGAGAAGAAGAGCTTCCTGTGGTGGAAGAAGTTGAACATTTCCGAGAAGAGATCACTGTGTCTCCAGAGAAGCCCACAGAGGAACAGCCTGAAATAGTGGAGGTTGAACACTTCAAGGAGGAAATCACAGTTTCTCCTGAGAAACCAACCGAAGAGGTGTCATTTGAAATTGAAACTGAGAAAGAGATCACAGTTGAAGTTAGCGAAGAAGAGGAACAGCCAGAAGTAGTTGAGACTGAACATTTCAAGGAGGAAATTACAATTTCTCCCAAGAAACCCACAGAAGAAGTGTCATTTGAAGTCGAAACAGAGACGGAAATGACATTTGAAGTTCCTGAAGAAGAGGAACAACCTGAAGTGACTGAAGTTGAACACTTCAAGGAAGAAATCACCATTTCTCCAGAGAAACTGACCGCAGAAGAGATATCTGTTGAGATTGTTCCAGAGGAAACTGTTCCTGAAGAAGAAGTGCCAGAAGCAGTGGAAGAAATGGCTGAAGAGGTTCCTCATGAAACTCCCCGACCTGAAGAAAGAACGGAAACTTTGGTGAGAGAGACATTTGTCCACGAACAACACAAGGAAACTGTTGAGACAGAGATCCCTGAGGAAGAGTCACCCAGAGAAGCAGAGCTTCCTGTGGTGGAAGAAGTTGAACATTTCCGAGAAGAGATCACTGTGTCTCCAGAGAAGCCCACAGAGGAACAGCCTGAAATAGTGGAGGTTGAACACTTCAAGGAGGAAATCACAGTTTCTCCTGAGAAACCAACCGAAGAGGTGTCATTTGAAATTGAAACTGAGAAAGAGATCACAGTTGAAGTTAGCGAAGAAGAGGAACAGCCAGAAGTAGTTGAGACTGAACATTTCAAGGAGGAAATTACAATTTCTCCCAAGAAACCCACAGAAGAAGTGTCATTTGAAGTCGAAACAGAGACGGAAATGACATTTGAAGTTCCTGAAGAAGAGGAACAACCTGAAGTGACTGAAGTTGAACACTTCAAGGAAGAAATCACCATTTCTCCAGAGAAACTGACCGCAGAAGAGATATCTGTTGAGATTGTTCCAGAGGAAACTGTTCCTGAAGAAGAAGTGCCAGAAGCAGTGGAAGAAATGGCTGAAGAGGTTCCTCATGAAACTCCCCGACCTGAAGAAAGAACGGAAACTGTGGTGAGAGAGACATTTGTCCACGAACAACCCAAGGAAACTGTTGAGACAGAGATCCCTGTGGAAGAGTCACCCAGAGAAGAAGAGCTTCCTGTGGTGGAAGAAGTTGAACATTTCCGAGAAGAGATCACTGTGTCTCCAGAGAAGCCCACAGAGGAAGAGCCTGAAATAGTGGAGGTTGAACACTTCAAGGAGGAAATCACAGTTTCTCCTGAGAAACCAACTGAAGAGGTGTCATTTGAAATTGAAACTGAGAAAGAGATCACAGTTGAAGTTAGCGAAGAAGAGGAACAGCCTGAAGTAGTTGAGACTGAACATTTCAAGGAGGAAATTACAATTTCTCCCGAGAAACCCACAGAAGAAGTGTCATTTGAAGTCGAAACAGAGACGGAAATGACGTTTGAAGTTCCTGAAGAAGAGGAACAACCTGAAGTGACTGAAGTTGAGCACTTCAAGGAAGAAATCACCATTTCTCCAGAGAAACTGACCGCAGAAGAGATATCTGTTGAGATTGTTCCAGAGGAAACTGTTCCTGAAGAAGTGACAGAAGCAGTGGAAGAAATGGCTGAAGAGGTTCCTCATGAAACTCCCCGACCTGAAGAAAGAACGGAAACTGTGGTGAGAGAGACATTTGTCCACGAACAACCCAAGGAAACTGTTGAGACAGAGATCCCTGAGGAAGAGTCACCCAGAGAAGAAGAGCTTCCTGTGGTGGAAGAAGTTGAACGTTTCCGAGAAGAGATCACTGTGTCTCCAGAGAAGCCCACAGAGGAACAGCCTGAAATAGTGGAGGTTGAACACTTCAAGGAGGAAATCACAATTTCTCCTGAGAAACCAACGGAAGAGGTGTCATTTGAAATTGAAACTGAGAAAGAGATCACAGTTGAAGTTAGTGAAGAAGAGGAACAGGCTGAAGTAGTTGAGACTGAACATTTCAAGGAGGAAATTACAATTTCTCCCAAGAAACCCACAGAAGAAGTGTCATTTGAAGTCGAAACAGAGACGGAAATGACATTTGAAGTTCCTGAAGAAGAGGAACAACCTGAAGCGACTGAAGTTGAGCACTTCAAGGAAGAAATCACCATTTCTCCAGAGAAACTGACCGCAGAAGAGATATCTGTTGAGATTGTTCCAGAGGAAACTGTTCCTGAAGAAGAAGTGACAGAAGCAGTGGAAGAAATGGCTGAAGAGGTTCCTCATGAAACTCCCCGACCTGAAGAAAGAACGGAAACTGTGGTGAGAGAGACATTTGTCCACGAACAACCCAAGGAAACTGTTGAGACAGAGATCCCTGTGGAAGAGTCACCTGGAGAAGAAGAGCTTCCTGTGGTGGAAGAAGTTGAACATTTCCGAGAAGAGATCACTGTGTCTCCAGAGAAGCCCACAGAGGAACAGCCTGAAATAGTGGAGGTTGAACACTTCAAGGAGGAAATCACAATTTCTCCTGAGAAACCAACTGAAGAGGTGTCATTTGAAATTGAAACTGAGAAAGAGATCACAGTTGAAGTTAGCGAAGAAGAGGAACAGCCTGAAGTAGTTGAGACTGAACATTTCAAGGAGGAAATTACAATTTCTCCTGAGAAACCCACAGAAGAAGTGTCATTTGAAGTCGAAACAGAGACGGAAATGACATTTGAAGTTCCTGAAGAAGAGGAACAACCTGAAGTGACTGAAGTTGAACACTTCAAGGAAGAAATCACCATTTCTCCAGAGAAACTGACCGCAGAAGAGATATCTGTTGAGATTGTTCCAGAGGAAACTGTTCCTGAAGAAGAAGTGCCAGAAGCAGTGGAAGAAATGGCTGAAGAGGTTCCTCATGAAACTCCCCGACCTGAAGAAAGAACGGAAACTGTGGTGAGAGAGACATTTGTCCATGAACAACCCAAAGAAACTGTTGAGACAGAGATCCCTGAGGAAGAGTCACCCAGAGAAGAAGAGCTTCCTGTGGTGGAAGAAGTTGAACATTTCCGAGAAGAGATCACTGTGTCTCCAGAGAAGCCCACAGAGGAACAGCCTGAAATAGTGGAGGTTGAACACTTCAAGGAGGAAATCACAATTTCTCCTGAGAAACCAACGGAAGAGGTGTCATTTGAAATTGAAACTGAGAAAGAGATCACAGTTGAAGTTAGCGAAGAAGAGGAACAGCCAGAAGTAGTTGAGACTGAACATTTCAAGGAGGAAATTACAATTTCTCCCGAGAAACCCACAGAAGAAGTGTCATTTGAAGTCGAAACAGAGACGGAAATGACATTTGAAGTTCCTGAAGAAGAGGAACAACCTGAAGTGACTGAAGTTGAGCACTTCAAGGAAGAAATCACCATTTCTCCAGAGAAACTGACCGCAGAAGAGATATCTGTTGAGATTGTTCCAGAGGAAACTGTTCCTGAAGAAGAAGTGCCAGAAGCAGTGGAAGAAATGGCTGAAGAGGTTCCTCATGAAACTCCCCGACCTGAAGAAAGAACGGAAACTGTGGTGAGAGAGACATTTGTCCATGAACAACCTAAAGAAACTGTTGAGACAGAGATCCCTGAGGAAGAGTCACCCAGAGAAGAAGAGCTTCCTGTGGTGGAAGAAGTTGAACATTTCCGAGAAGAGATCACTGTGTCTCCAGAGAAGCCCACAGAGGAACAGCCTGAAATAGTGGAGGTTGAACACTTCAAGGAGGAAATCACAATTTCTCCTGAGAAACCAACGGAAGAGGTGTCATTTGAAATTGAAACTGAGAAAGAGATCACTGTTGAAGTTAGTGAACAAGAGGAACAGGCTGAAGTAGTTGAGACTGAACATTTCAAGGAGGAAATTACAATTTCTCCCGAGAAACCCACAGAAGAAGTGTCATTTGAAGTCGAAACAGAGACGGAAATGACATTTGAAGTTCCTGAAGAAGAGGAACAACCTGAAGTGACTGAAGTTGAGCACTTCAAGGAAGAAATCACCATTTCTCCAGAGAAACTGACCGCAGAAGAGATATCTGTTGAGATTGTTCCAGAGGAAACTGTTCCTGAAGAAGAAGTGACAGAAGCAGTGGAAGAAATGGCTGAAGAGGTTCCTCATGAAACTCCCCGACCTGAAGAAAGAACGGAAACTGTGGTGAGAGAGACATTTGTCCACGAACAACCCAAAGAAACTGTTGAGACAGAGATCCCTGAGGAAGAGTCATCCAGAGAAGAAGAGCTTCCTGTGGTGGAAGAAGTTGAACGTTTCCGAGAAGAGATCACTGTGTCTCCAGAGAAGCCCACAGAGGAACAGCCTGAAATAGTGGAGGTTGAACACTTCAAGGAGGAAATCACAATTTCTCCTGAGAAACCAACGGAAGAGGTGTCATTTGAAATTGAAACTGAAAAAGAGATCACAGTTGAAGGTCGCGAAGAAGAGGAACAGCCAGAAGTAGTTGAGACTGAACATTTCAAGGAGGAAATTACAATTTCTCCCGAGAAACCCACAGAAGAAGTGTCATTTGAAGTCGAAACAGAGACGGAAATGACATTTGAAGTTCCTGAAGAAGAGGAACAACCTGAAGTGACTGAAGTTGAGCACTTCAAGGAAGAAATCACCATTTCTCCAGAGAAACTGACCGCAGAAGAGATATCTGTTGAGATTGTTCCAGAGGAAACTGTTCCTGAAGAAGAAGTGACAGAAGCAGTGGAAGAAATGGCTGAAGAGATTCCTCATGAAACTCCCCGACCTGAAGAAAGAACGGAAACTGTGGTGAGAGAGACATTTGTCCATGAACAACCCAAGGAAACTGTTGAGACAGAGATCCCTGAGGAAGAGTCACCCAGAGAAGAAGAGCTTCCTGTGGTGGAAGAAGTTGAACATTTCCGAGAAGAGATCACTGTGTCTCCAGAGAAGCCCACAGAGGAACAGCCTGAAATAGTGGAGGTTGAACACTTCAAGGAGGAAATCACAATTTCTCCTGAGAAACCAACGGAAGAGGTGTCATTTGAAATTGAAACTGAGAAAGAGATCACAGTTGAAGTTAGTGAAGAAGAGGAACAGCCTGAAGTAGTTGAGACTGAACATTTCAAGGAGGAAATTACAATTTCTCCCGAGAAACCCACAGAAGAAGTGTCATTTGAAGTCGAAACAGAGACGGAAATGACGTTTGAAGTTCTTGAAGAAGAGGAACAGCCTGAAGTGACTGAAGAAGAGGAAGAACCTGAGGTAGATGAGAGTGAACATTTCAAGGAGGAAATTACAATTTCCCCTGAGAAACCCACTGAGATGGACATGACCGAGGAAGTGTTACTTGAAATTGAAGATGTCACAGTTGAAGTTAGTCTTCAAGAGGAACAGTCTGAGTTAGTGGAGGCTGAACATTTCAAAGAGGAAATCACAGTATTCTCAGAAGAAGAGGACCTTGCTGAGGAGACCATTACCGAAAAGGTTACTGTTGAGATTGTGGAAGAATTTCTTGAGGATGTTAGCAGTGAATCACTTGGATTAGAACTATCCTCTGAAGAGATGCCTCTGGAAACGGATGTCATAGAACCAGAATTGGTAGAAGCTGTTGACATCTTTGAGGAAATTACAGAGGACATTCCTACAGTTGAGGAAGTACATGCTGTTATGCCAGCTGAGATTGAGGAAAGGAGGCCTGTCTTGCAGGTGAAAGCAGGTGAACTTGAAATCCCTGCAGAGACTGTGGGTATTGTTCCTGGAATAGATGAGAGCCACATTGTGCCATCTGAGGTTAGTCCTGTCAAAGCTCAGATGCTTGATGTCTCTGAAGCCACTACAGAGGAGTTGACTGAGAAGGATGAGGTAGACACTGTTAGAGAAGTGACTGTAGCTGTGAAGGAACCTGAGGTAGGTGTCTCAACCACCACTGTAGGCTTTGATGTCACTGAAGATGGTGTGTCTGAGGTTGAAGCAGACCTGACAGTCACTCAGCCTACTGATGTTGAATCAGATTTGACAGTTGCTCAACCTTCTGAAACTGTACAAGTTTCTCTTGAAGCTCAGATCACAGATGGAGAAACAACTGATGAAAGCAGTCAAGTGACATCTCTTGAGCCCACCACACCTGTCTACGGCCATGTTTTCACAGAGCCAACAAAAGAGCTACCTGGAGTACAGGATATTCTGATTCAAAGTCTCGACATCAAGTCAGCTGCAGATGACACAGGTATGAGCATCTCACTGGAATGAGATATGCCATGCTGAAGGACTGCTGGAAATGCGCACCGCTTGCAGATTTTGTTTCTGTGCCACTGCCTGAAACTTCAAGCTGTTCCATGAACATTTTATGCATAATTTTCAGTTGGCAAGACAAACATGTTCTAAACAGCATTTATTGCAGCGTTATTTTTGTTCAGTTATGTGACTTTTTGTTTTGTATTGCTTTTAGTCAGATGTTAACCTGTAGACAGCTTTGCTTACTGCTGACATACTTGCCTTATCTATGGTGGCCAGCTTTCAGCTTTTTTTCTTACAAGTAGAAGTTTTCTTTTTTAAGAAAAGATTTTTACATGGGCATTTTCATTTGTTTTTTGTTGTGGTAGACATGCTCTTATAGTACCGTATTTGCTTTATTTGCTCTATGTATTTGCTTTTTAAAACCTTTTTTTTAATTCAATGGTTTTGATTTATTATTTATGTAACTGTTACCTGATATTCTAACATCAGTTGAAAATGTCTTGTTAAACAGTTTGCAGCTGTGGTTGTCATTTGACAGAAGGGTTATTTTTCCAAAATGCCCTTGCATGATTTTGTCTTGTGTTCATTATTTGTTTTCAGTTTTATCAGTTTGTTTTTACATGTTTGTACTCTCTGTGTGTGCGTGTGTGTGTGCGTGTGTGTGTGTGTGTGTGTGTGTGTGTGTGTGTGTGTGTGTGTGTGTGTGTGTGTGTGAAAGAGAGAGGTGTCATCTTGGTGTCACATTTTACAACTTTCTTGTTTTTGTAGTGTCATGTTACAGGTATCTTTATTTCTACCTTAGTTACAAGGAAAGTGGGCCAATAATCCTTACAGTCATGTACAAGTATTTCTGATCAGATGTAGTGGCTTTCTATGTTGTGATAATTGATTCTAACTATTTAGATATGTAGAAAACCTAATTTATTCGGTATATTTATTGTGTCTAGACTGTACAGTAATGTAATTGATAGTCACATCATTTTTTTTTTTTTTTTGAAGTTATGACAGTCATTTTCAGTAGACTTTGTCATCGTCGTCATCATCATCATCATCATCATCATCATCACAGTCATGCTTCAAATATTACAAAGGACAGCTCTTGTATATTTTGTGGTGACGAATGAGTTCAATCTTTTGAAAATGTTAAAGTATGATGAGTAATAATTGCTGTCAGGTTTGTCTTCCAGAAACATGCATGCTTGTGTGGATGTTCGGGCCTCCCTCAGAATCCTGTTACCCCCCCACCCCCACCCTCCCTCACTTCTCTCTTTTGAGGGGTGTACTCACATCCTATTTATGTCTTCATGTTGGACACTCAGAATATGAAGTTCCACTAAAACATTTTTATTCTCTTTTCCCCCTTTCCTGTATGATGAAAATGCCAGTGACAATCATGTCATGTTTTATAATTTTCACAGGACCACTTGAGGAAAAAGAAGAGATCCAGGTAGTGGAAGAGGTTCTGTCAGAAAAAGAGAAACTTGTCACTGCTGGTACGTATAATTTTCGTTTCCCATTGATACATTTATTACCTGCACCCATTGTTTTTTAAGTTTAAAAAAAAACATTTTGTTAGGACTTTTATGGTTCTTTTTTATCAAATATGTGTGCTATTCAGTATTTCTGTGCTTTACATTTGTCCCATATGTGGTGGAAAAGGACGTTAAACTCCCCCACACACACCCATCACCCTTTAAATTTATCCACATGCTTGCCACATTTGTTACAGAAGAAGAAAAAGAAGAAGTTTCTGACGAAGAAAGGAAAGAAGAAGCACCAGAGGTGCTTGAAACCCAATTTGAAGGTAATGTTCTTTACCTTTTTGTGCAGGCAGTACCATTAAATTTTGTCAGAATCCAATGTCATTGAATTATTAATAATCATTACTGTCTTACAGCTTCGTTTTTAATAGGTGTCTTTCATGCCCACTTTTCTTTCCTTTTTTAAGACTATGCCATCATGTAATGGTTGATGCTGATGTAGCACACTGGTTAGATTTGACCCTGATTACCCTGGCTGGGGCCAAATATTTGTGCAGGCCTTTTTCTCGTTGCTCTGTCTTTGATATCACCCACACATGGTGGAAAAGGACGTTAAACACCTAAATACCCACCCACCCATTCTTGACCCTGATTACAAGTTTGGATTATCAGCAGCATGGCAGAATGTGCCAAGACTGCTTGAATAAATTAATTGCTACATGCATCTCTTTTTTCCAAATCTCTGTAGACAAGAAAAGGATTATGTGTTGGGTTTGATTGTTTTCATTCTAATCATGTTGATAATGACTTGTGCTTTTTTTTTAGAAGTCTTGGAAGAGCGCTTTGCACCTGAGATCCGCATGGCGCTTGAGGATATTATTACCCAAGATGGCGGTCAGGCACGCTTTACTGCCACCATTGTAGGCGTTCCAAAGCCTGAGGTCACTTGGATGAAGCAGGAGGAGGTCATCTTCAACTCTGATGAGTTTGAGATATCTCAAGATGAGGATACATTCACACTCTTCATCCATGATGTCCTACCAGAGGATGCAGGACAATATGTTGTCGTGGCTAAAAATGAGTTGGGAACAGTCACATCATCAGCCCAGCTCACTGTGAAAGGTTAGAGAATGAAGAAAAATATGAATAATCTTTGGGTGTTCATATTTTGCTTTTCACCTTTTGTGATTGTACGTTCCAGTGTCGGTCTACACATGGTGTGTTTCAAACAGGGTTTTCAGGTTTGTTTGTTGTTTGCATCATGTAAATGATCGATGCATTCTGTGTGATATGACCTTTGACTACTTTGGCTTCTGCTCACTACTGCATCTAATATACCTATTTCAGCCGAAGAAGTTAGCGAGGAAGAACGACCAGAAGAGGTCTCTAGTTTAGCACCAGAGTTCATTGAGAAACCTCGCTTCCAGACTGTTGACGAGGGCACCATTGTGACTTTCAAGGCCACTGTTGAAGCTCTTCCCCAGCCAGTGGTAGGCAGCTTGAATATAATAATTAAAATATGAATTCAGCTACACATTGCTGAAATAATTTTTGCATTAATGTAAGGGTAATGAAGAACACATGCACGCATATACGCACACACATCCACAGACATTTTCAGGTTGCATTCATTCTCTCTGTTGGGATTTCCTTTTAGTTTTAGTGCCTTAATATGACTAATTTCATCACCTTTGAAGGTTTCCTCTTAGGTAGTGCGGTCATGCCATTACACATATATATGAGTTGGGGTTGCATTAGTGACACTAATAACTATCATCTATGTTAAGATTTTGTGGACCAAAGACAGCCAAGAGCTGCCAGAGGATGAGCGTTACCAGGTGACAATCACCCAGGATGTCTCAGCGCCCTCTGTCACCAATGTCAGTCTGGACATCAGTGAAGTCACAACTCAGGATGCCGGCACATACCGTGTTGAAGCCACCAACGACCTCGGGCAGGAGAGCGCCACTGTCTCCCTCATTGTCAACAGTGAGCAATATTTACATTCTAGAATAACCAGTGGATCAGAGATAATTAATGTTTCTGCTGTTTTGTAGCATATACTTAGTTTTGTCAGTTGATGTTTTTACATTTTAGTATACAGTGTTCTCTTGTATTCTTTTTCTTCTGCTTTTAAAAAAGTGTCAGTTAATATGGATTTTACCAGTTTACAGAAACTTCAAATTAATTGTATTTATCATGCTCTGAGGCGGTCATTTCATCCAGTTTGAAATGTTCACTTCTTGTGATGTGTACAGAAGTTACTGAGGAGAAGACAGACTTCAGGGATCAACTTCAGCGTTCCGAAGTTGAGATCCCAGAGAAACCTATACCTGAGGAGGTCGAACAAGTCGACTTCCGTGGTCAGCTCAAAACAGAAGTGTAAGTCTTGTTAATGTGTTTTGGAACGACAGTATCTGTTAATGAAAAGCACCTGCATTTGGTAATTTGTCGTTGGCAGTTTTCAGTTTTTTTCAGCGTGTGAGCCTTAAAGTATGGTTACATCAAGCATGTTACACTAACTGCTGCAGTTGTTGTTGTCCTTGACATTTTTAAGCTTGCTTAGCAGACAGTCGACCACTTCACTTTCGTGGCAAAGGAGTTTTTTTTTTGTTTTTTTTAAATGGATAGTGGCATGCATATAGTTGTTCACATTTGCGTGAATGAATGATCTTGTGCATGCAGTTCATACTGTTTTTAAGGCCAAAGGACATTTAGGTGCATGGGCTGCCCTTTTTGTCTAGTTGTCTTTTTTGATGGTATGTGTACATGCATGTATTAAGTATGTATTGCAGCAATCTGAATGTTATCCACAGGATGTGTAGAGTCAGTCAGGCAAATTGTCCAGTTTTGGGAGTGTTTTGAAATGATTAGAGGTGTTCCATTTAGCTTGTGTATGCTACATTATTTGTGTGACTGTTACACATGATTTCAGTAATTCTTTGAGTGTTGTTCTGAGTGCATGTGCCTAATATCACTGTGTGGCCTTCAACTTTTTCATGACCATGCACTCAGTGTTTGTGCAGAGCTCTTGCATATCGTTTGCCAACCACACACCTAGATCCCGGGCGCTGACGTGACAATGCTGTTACCAAGCACCTACAACCCATGTTATCTCCGCTGTCACTGTGGCCACTATGCCCGATTTTTTCAGTCAAAAATATTTGTCCATGGAAGTGCTTATGATTATCTTTCAAACCATACCAAACACAATTAGGAAACATCTGAGGAAGACCTCTTTCCGAAAAAATGGAAAAATTGCTAAAATCGCCTGGTTGGCAAGGGTTGTGCACGCACACAGTGCCTGGGTCACAGCATGTGGTCAAGGTCGGCAATGAGTTAATAGGCATGAGTGCATGTTAATGAGTGATGTTGAAGTGCATGGCATGTTTTGTACACAGGAAGACTAAAGTAGGCGTTGAGTTTGAAATGGAGCAGGTAGACTTCAGACAGCTTTTGCGAAAGACTTCACAAAAGTCAAAGTAAGTGGGCCAACTGTGTTTTGTTCAGGTCAGCCTGCAAATTACTGTCAGGATATTTTTTTGTAAGGTTGATTTATGAGTGCATGAGTGCATGCATTGTGACAAGGAAGGTTATGTGGTTCTTCATCAACAGTTGTTCTTCAGTTCTGGTCAAACATAAGCCAAAGAAACTCCTTCAGTTCTGTGGTTACTTTTTCTAGAAAACTTTTCAAATGTGAAATGATTGATGTCTGAAAGATTTGTGTGGTGACACTAATCAGTTCTCCCAAGCAAGTTCAATACCACTTCTCACCTGTTCTAGGTCTGCTGTCTACACTGTTTGCAGTTCTGCATTGTAACATTGCACATGACAGTAGGGCTACAATTATTTGAGTGCTCCTGCAGAGTAGTTGCAGTCTTATGTAAACCATTTTTGTATTTTTTCCAGGAAATTTGAGGCAGATGTCACGACTGCGGAAGAGGTGTTGACCACAGAAGAAATCCCAGAAGTACAGCCAGAGAAACCTGAAGTTGAAGAAGTTACTGTGGAGGTAAGTTGTCATATGCATCACATCGAAAAGAGTTTGGTTTTTGCTTCCAGATACTCTTAAATAGAGTATCCTTTCGTGTCTTGTGATTCTCACAATCCTCTGGTTTGCTGCTGCACAGCAGGAAAAAGGTTTGCATGCAGTATGTAGCATTGATATGTCTTCCTTTCAGATCGCCAGACCAGAGGAAACTCGACCCGAGTTCCTTGTGCCAATTCAGGACGTGACCATCAAGGAGGGTGAAACTGCTCGCTTCGACTGCCAAGTTCAGAGCACACCTGAGGTAACTGTGGTCTGGTACCACCAGGACAAACCGATCAAGTCGGATGACATCTACCAAATTGTCCAGGAAGAGGAAGGCAAAAGTTCCCTGATCATTGCTGAGGCCTTCCCTGAGGACTCTGGCGAATACACTGTGCGTGCTGTCAGCAGTGTTGGAGAGACAACCTGCTCTGCCACTCTCACTGTTGAAGGTGAGTTGTGGATTGCTGTATGAGTGAGTGAGTGAGTTTTTAGGGCTTAAAGCCGCGCAAGCCACAAAGACTAATTCGCGGCTGAGGATTGCTGAGTTGATAAACTACCCTGCAACAGGTCGGAGGCTCAGTGTTCATGGTCAGCGACATTTTGGGGCATGACATTGCAATGATGATAATGAAGATTTGATGTAGCACAACTCCATCCTAACTTACAAGTGTTCACAGCACTTTGGGAAAGGTTTTGAAAAGTTTGTTTTTTAAAAAATGCCAATGTGTGTTTGGCTGTACACTGTAATGTGTCATACATGGGCCTTCTTTTAAATCCAGTGGTTTACAACTTATGCTTTTGGAGATTTTTATGTATTTTCTGTAGAGCTGTTTAAAGGGGGTGCATGTGTGTACATTGCTGTGTATTTGACAAATACAGAACAAGTGTCAGAGGTCGCCTCAGTAGGATCCCGGCATGAGGAAGAAGAGGAAGAAGCAATACCTGAGACTGTTGTTGAAGAGGCAGTCATCAAAATACAGTCTGCCTTCCGTGGCTACAAGGTGTGTGTGTGTGTGTGTGTGTCTGTCTGTCTGTCTGTCTGTCTGTCTGTCTGTCTGTGTGCTTTCAGAACTTTCTCAAACGTTTTTTTTTTTTTTTTAGAGAACTGTGTACAACAGAATGTACATTATAACTAGTGAGTACATGATATGTGTAATGTCTGACCATCATTAAGCTCTTAGTATTGTAAAATCAAAGAAGTTTAATTCACACACACACTCGTCGTGGTCTACAGGCCAGAGAACATGTGAAACTCTTGAAAGAGACAAAGACATCGGAGCAGGAAGTCTATGTGTCTGTTTCAACTGAAGAGGTAAGTGATACTGTTACCATGGATTTTTTGTTTGTTTTGTACCTGGGATAATAGGCAAAAAGTCTTGAAAACTACAAAATTAAGTGAGAGGAATTGTCTTCTTCTTGTTTGTTGGGTAGTATGTAAGTGTGTTTGGGGGAAGGGGGAGGTTGGGACACAGAAAATAACTGTAGAAGCATGCATTTAAAACTGCACTGATATTTCAGATTTTGGTGACAGATGTGATAGATTTGGTGAAAAATTTAATGGATTCTGGTTATTGTTCGATGAAATTAATTCCGTAGTTTGTGGGATTGGGTATGTGTTTTGAGACTGATATATATATATATATATATATATATATTCATCATTTTGTCAGTGAGTCTACATCGCCTCAAATGAGATTCAGACTCTTGCATTCTACTGAATAACAGCAAAATGCATAAGACTGCAACCCTGAAAAAGAAAAAAATCAGTTATCAAATGTGAATTTTTAAAAAAAGTCCAACAGTTCTCACTGGCGCATTGATGAACATGTTCTATTTGTGCATTTTTGCTACAGAATTGTGGAATTCAACTTCTTTTGCCTTATTCTTTCATTTTACAAATTATATTTTGTTTCTGGCACTCTTGGCACTTTAATTTTCAGTCTGCAGCTCACTGTTGTTGTTATTGAACACACATTATATTCTGCTGTCACACAGTTAGCATTTACGCTTAAACACTACAGGCATATGCTCACTGCTGCACTAAGCCAAATCTAAAATCACTAATTGTGGAGGTTACGGGTACTTATTGTAGATATTAACTCTTAATAGTAGGAATTCTTTTCAGTTTCTGTCTATTCAGTTATAGGGTTCAATAGATGAATGACCCCATGCTTGTACAAACCCTTTTCTATGCCATCCGCACGTACAGTAACATGTGGTATTTGATTTTTGTTTTAAGGATCTAAATCATTTGAAGAGGGTTCTTACTGATGGTAGTTTGGATATTGGTTCAAAGGAGAATTGCTCCTGGTATGCAACACCTTTTTTTTTATAATGAAAGAAATTATGCTTCTGGTATGCAGAACTTGGCATTTCCTAATGTATAGGCAGAGTCAGCCAAAATTGTGTGAACGTATTAGAGGATAATCGATAAATGAACCACTGTTCATGCAGTTGGCATTGAAAAACTGCTGACCTGGTTGTTTCTGCAATTGCATGCCTGCTTGGTTATGAAGTCTGAAGCAGTGTTGCAGCTGCTTTGCATGCTTGGGCTGTTGTCCTCTCTATAGCCTCTGCATGCTTCCCTTGATGCTGTCCATCCTGCTTCTGCCAACTTTCATCATGCCTGCACCTCACATCTTTGGACTGGCTTGCCTGTCACCACTCTGTGCAACCAGCTGTGCAGAGCAGTTGACCCCTACTCTGGTTTCTTGAAGGAGGTGACCACTACAGAGGACACCACCCATTTAGTCACCACTACCCTGGATATCACTCCGGATACCACTACCCCTGCCCTTGAGGAGGTGCAGATGAGCATCTCTGTAGCTGATGTCAAGACAGAGGATGTCTCTGAAGAAGTCACTTTAGATGAGACAGTTAGGGAAGACGTTGAGGAGGAGTTTGTAGTTGAAGAGGAGGAGAAAGAGACTGTCACAGAGGCCCCTGAGGAGACTCCCCTTGAGGTTGAGAAAGGCACTGTAGAGGCTATAGAAGAAAGTGCACCAGCTGATGCCGCAATAGAAGAGGTTGTTCCAGCCACTGAAGAACATGCTGTGAGAGAAGATGTAGAGTTGAAGGTAGAAGTTGAAGAGCAAGTGCCTGAAACAACTGTTGACATTGTGGCAGACGAGACAAAGAAAACAGACATTTTTGAGGTTGATTTTACAACTGATCAGCCTGAGATCCAGGAAGTAGAACTTGCTAAATCTGTGGAAGAAGTAGTACCTCAGGCTGCTGAAGAGGTAGAGGAAGGTGTGCAGGTATCCTTTGAGACATCTGATATAACTGAAATCCCCAAACCTGAAGAAGTGACTGTTACAGAGGAGGAAACATCCAAAGTCGAAGAAGCTCCATCTGCAGCACCTGAAACTCTTGAAGAGTTCTCAGACAAATTTGTACCTGAGGAGGAGACAGCCATGCCTTCAGAGGAAGCCCCCAAAGAGAAGGCCGATGCTGAGTCCATTGTTCCTTCACAAATCTCTCCAGAAGTTATTCTTGCAGAGGTGGAAGAATCTGTGCCTGAGACTGCTACAGAGGCCAGTGTAGAAGCAACTGTGGAAGTGGCAGAAACAGAGGCTAAAAAAGAGGAGGTCATTGTCAGCGAGTCCTTTGTGGCAGACCAGTCAGAGACAGCCACTAAAACTGATGAAGAACTCATGCCAGAAGAGGCTGAACAGGCTTCAGAATTTGAGGGGAAGATGGTTCCCGAGGAACATCATGCTGAAGTGGCTGAACAAGTACCGGAAGAGAAGCCAATTGTGGAAGAGGTTCCTTCTGCTCCCTCAGAGGTGGAAATAGATGTTTCACTGGCAGAGGCCCCAGAACAACTTCAGGAGACCAGGGATGAGGAAGCTGTTGTGGCCAAAGAAGAAACTCTCCCTGAAGCAGTGTCTGAGGAGGTTACTGTTCAAGAGACTGTTGACATTGTTGAACAGGAAGAAGTGGAGGTAGAAGCTGAAACCATGCCAGATGTGAAAGAAGCAGTTACAGAAGAAGCAGAAGAGAAGGTTCCAAAAGTTGTCGCAGCTGAGGTTTCAGAAGAACCTGTGGAAGGAGAATCTGTCAGTGCAGAAGCACCAGTACCTTCAGAGATTCAAGCTGACATCACAGTTTCTGAAGTCCCCGAAGCTTTGCAGGAGGACATCTCTGAAACTGTTGTTGTAACAGAGGAAGACACTCTTCCTACAGCACAGCAGGAGGACGTAGCTGTTTTAGATCTACCTGGCACTGAAAGCCCAATCACCACAGAGACTGAGGAAGGCATTTTCACAGTTGACAGTGAGTTAACCCTTCAGATTGACACTGAACTTCCAGACAAACTAGTTACAGAGGAACAAGAGGCTGTTATCAGCATTTCAGCAGAGGTTGAAGACGTCAAAGCAGCAGAGACTGAAGAAGATGTGACCATTGTTGAGACAGAAGATGTACAAACTGTGGAGGTAGAAACTGTCCCCGTTCATGTGGAGGAAACAGCCGAACATATTCCAGAGGAAACTCAACCAGTTGTTGCAGATATTGAAACCACTCAGATAAAAGAGGAAGAAACAACTGTTGCTGCTGAAGAAACCAGAGAGTTCAAAGAGACTGCCCAAGAAGCTGTAGAGGAAACAATTGAAACTGAGAAGAAAACAGTCAAACCAGAGGTCGAGCATGTTGAAACTTCAGAGACCAAAGAGGAGGAGACAGTCATTCCTGCTGAAGACACTACTGACCTTGTGGTTGAAGCTGTTGCTGAAACAGTGGAAGGGAAAGAAGAGGTTGTCACTGAAGAAATTATGGCAGTCACTGAAGACATGAAGACATCTGAAATTGAAGAGGACGTAAGCCTCATACCAACTGAAGACATAAAGGAGCTTGAAGTAGAGACTGTGCCTGAAACTGTGGAAGAGAAAGGACTGGAAGTTCAGGAGGAGATCAGACCAGTGGTTGAAGAGGTCGAGACAACAGAGACAGAAGAGGAGGTAACCATTACTACTGTTGAGGATTCCAAAGATCTGGAGGAGGAGACTACACCAGAGACTGTAGAGGTGAAAGAACTTGCTGCTGAGGAAGAATTACCAATGGTTGAGGAGACACAGGTAGCAGAGGTAGAGGAAGACGTTTCTCTTGTTGCAGCAGAGGAAGTGACAAGCTGGGAAGAAGCAGTCACCGAAACAACAATTGAGGAAACCAAAGAGGTCCCAGAGGACGTGTCCGTGGCAGTTGTTCAGGACTCTGAAGTGACTGAAGCAGAGACTGAAGTGACAGTTGTGCCCACCGAAGACTTGGAAATCCTGGAAGAAAAGGCTGTCCCAGAAATAGTGGAAGAGCAAGAAGAGCTTCCACAGGAGACCATTGCAGAGGTCAAAGACACGGAGGTTGCTGAAACCAAAGAAGATGTGTCATCCTTGCCATCAGAAGATGTGAAAGAGATTGAGGCAACTGCCCCAGAAAAAGTAGAAGCAAAAGAGGAGCTTGTGGAAGAAACTGTGCCTGTGGTAGAAGACATCAGACCTGTTGAGACTGTACAAGAGGTCTCTGTCGAACCTGCAGAAGGTGTCGAGGACATCATCACAGAAGCAGTTGTGGAGACAGTTGAAGAACATGAGGAAGCTGCTGAAGAAGTTGCGGTGGCTGTCAAAACAGACCTTGAAACAGAAGTGGAGGAAGAAGCTGTATCTTTTGAACAGGAAGAAGTTCAGGCTGCTGCAGAACTTCAACTTGAAGATGTTCAAGAACAAGAGGAATTGCCTGTCACAGTGACAGCAACAACTGAAGGAGAGGAGATGGCAGAGGTCAAAGAAGAGGAAGCTCTTGTTGAAACTGATGAGGCTGCTGAGTTCACTGATAAAATGGCTGTGGAAACAAAGGAACTTATCCCTGCAGAAGAAGAAATCATCAGAGAATCACCAGCTGTCTCTGACAGGATGCCCAGTGATGTCGGGCCTGATGAAGGTCCAGAGGAAGAGACAACTGAAGAATTCACAGGCGTGCTCAAACCAGAGGAACAGCAGGCCACACCTTCGGAGGAGAGTGAGGCTGCTCTGGCAGCCATTTCTGACCAGGTTCTCTTTGAAACTAAGGAGGCTGTTTCAGAAAAGAAACTTGAAGACACTGAGAAGGACATTGATGAAACACTTACAGCTGCCCCAGTGGAAGTGACAGTTCAGGAAATCTGTGACCAAGCTGTAGTGAAGTCTGAGGAGGTACTGACTGCACCTGAAGCTCCAGTTGCTGAGGCAGAAGAAGCTGTTTTTGAACTGGAAGAGAAACCAGAACCTCATGATGTGGAGGCAGAGATATCTCTTGGCATTGAACAACCAAGAGAGGAAATTACAGAGGTGGAGGAGCTGAAACCTGAGGAAGAAAAAGTGGAGGCTGTATTTGAAGAGGCTGAAGAAAAGCCTGAGGAAGAAAAAGCAACATTTGACCTACTTGAAAAATCTACACCTCAGCAGGTTGAAGAAGAAATTACTTTAGAAGAAGAGCAGCCCAAAGAAGAAATTGAAGAAGTCACAGTTACCCAAGAGAAACCTGAGGAAATTCAGTCTGAGGAGGAGGAAGCTGAGTTTGAGATTGCAGAAAAACCCACACCTTCTGAGGTTGAAGCAGAAATAAGTTTGGTTGAAGAACAGCCAAAGGAAGAGGTTGAGGAGATTCTCCAAGTAGTTTCTGAGGTTGAGGCATCAGAAACAGTCACTGAAGCACTCGAAAAACCTGAAGCAGTTGAGTCTGATGAAGAGAAGGCTGCATTCGATTTTCCTGAAAAGCCAACAACGTCTGAAGTTGAGGCTGAAATCAGCTTAGGAGAGCAGCCGAAGGAGGAGGTTGCAGAAGTTGTACAGATCGTCCCTGCAGCTGAAGTTTCTGAAACTGTTGAGGTGGAGAAACCAGAAGAAGTTGAGTCTGAGGAAGAGGAGGCTGCTTTTGACATTGCTGAAAAGCCCACACCATCAGAAGTTGATGCTGAAATCAGCTTAGGAGAAGAACAGCCAAAAGAGGAGATTGAAGAAGTTGTACAGATTGTCTCTGAAGCTGAAGTTGCTGACACTGTTAAGGTGGAGAAACCAGAAGAATCTGAGGAAGAGGAAGCTGCGTTTGACGTTGTTGAAAAGCCCACACCAACAGAAGTCGAGGCTGAAATCAGCCTAGGAGAAGAACAGCCAAAAGAGGAGGTTGAAGAAGTTGTACAGATTGTCTCTGAAGCTGAAGTTGCTGAAACTGTTGAGGTAGAGAAGCCAGAAGAAGTTGTTGAGTCTGAGGAAGAAGAAGCTGCGTTTGAGACCGTTGAAAAGCCCACCCCATCAGAGGTTGAGGCTGAAATCAGCGTAGGAGAAGAACAGCCAAAAGAGGAGGTTGAAGAAGTTGTACAGATTGTCTCTGAAGCTGAAGTTGCTGAAATTGTTGAGGTGGAGAAACCAGAAGAATCTGAGGAAGAAGAAGCTGCGTTTGACATTGTTGAAAAGCCCACACCAACAGAAGTTGAGGCTGAAATCAGCTTAGGAGAAGAACAGCCAAAAGAGGAGGTTGAAGAAGTTGTACAGATTGTCTCTGAAGCTGAAGTTGCTGAAACTGTTGAGGTGGAGAAGCCAGAAGAATCTGAGGAAGAGGAAGCTGCGTTTGACATTGTTGAAAAGCCCACACCAACAGAAGTCGAGGCTGAAATCAGCTTAGGAGAAGAACAGCCAAAAGAGGAGGCTGAAGAAGTTGTACAGATTGTCTCTGAAGCTGAAGTTGCTGAAACTGTTGAGGTGGAGAAACCAGAAGAATCTGAGGAAGAAGAAGCTGCATTTGACATTGTTGAAATGCCCACACCAACAGAAGTCAAGGCTGAAATCAGTTTGGGAGAAGAACAGCCAAAAGAGGAGGTTGAAGAAGGTGTACAGATTGTCTCTGAAGCTGAAGTTGCTGAAACTGTTGAGGTAGAGAAGCCAGAAGAAGTTGTTGAGCCTGAGGAAGAAGAAGCTGCGTTTGACACTGTTGAAAAGCCCACACCATCAGAGGTTGAGGCTGAAATCAGCCTTGGAGAAGAACAGCCAAAAGAGGAGGTTGAAGAAGTTGTACAGATTGTCTCTGAAGCTGAAGTTGCTGAAACTGTTGAGGTGGAGAAACCAGAGGAATTTGAGGAAGAGGAAGCTGCGTTCGATATTGTTGAAAAGCCCACACCAACAGAAGTCGAGGCTGAAATCAGCCTAGGAGAAGAACAACCAAAAGAGGAGGTTGAAGAAGTTGTACAGATTGTCACTGAAGCTGAAGTTGCTGAAACTGTTGAGGTGGAGAAACCAGAAGAATCTGAGGAAGAGGAAGCTGCATTTGACATTGTTGAAAAGCCCACACCATCAGAGGTTGAGGCTGAAATCAGCTTAGGAGAAGAACAGCCAAAAGAGGAGGTTGAAGAAGTTGTACAGATTGTCTCTGAAGCTGAAGTTGCTGAAACTGTTGAGATGGAGAAACCGGAAGAAGTTGTTGAGGAAGAGGAAGCTGCATTTGACATTGTTGAAAAGCCCACACCATCAGAGGTTGAGGCTGAAATCAGCTTAGGAGAAGAACAGCCAAAAGAGGAGGCTGAAGAAGTTGTACAGATTGTCTCTGAAGCTGAAGTTGCTGAAACTGTTGAGATGGAGAAACCAGAAGAATCTGAGGAAGAGGAAGCTGCGTTTGACATTGTTGAAAAGCCCATACCAACAGAAGTTGAGGCTGAAATCAGCCTAGGAGAAGAACAAGCAAAAGAGAAGGTTGAAGAAGTTGTGCAGATTGTTCCGGAAGCTGAAGTTTCTGAAACTGTTGAAGTTGAGAAGCCTCAGGAGCCTGAGGAAGAAGAGGCTGTTTTTGAAATTACTGAAAAACCCAAGCCAGAAGACACTGAGGCAGAGGTTAGCTTAGGGGAAGCCCCTGAAGAGCAGCCTGAGGATGAGAGCAAATCAGTGACTGCACCTGCAGAAGAAGAATTTGTCTTTGATGTGGTGGATCATTCAGTACCATCTGATGTTGGAGCTGAAATCAGCATCAAGGAAGAAGTTAGCGAAGAAGTACCAGTTGAGGCTCCCGAAGAGGTGCTGCCACAGAAAAAAGAGGAATCAGAAGTGACTGTCTCAGACACTGTCCCTGAAGACATTGTCTCGGCCACAATGTCAGTTAGTGTTCCTGAGGACACAGAAGCTGACTATACTATGGGTGATGTTGTGAGTGATGTGACAGGGGCCTCTGTAGACATAGATGTTACTCCTACAGTCACTGAAAAGGAGGAAGTCACTGTGACCCAAGAGGCTGTCCAAGAAGAGCAGATGGTAGTTGAAGAGGTGGGTCCCTGCATGGACATCACTCATCATCAAATATCACTTGTTCCATTTTTCTTTTTTTGTGGGAGGGTTGGGGCATTTTACAGGCAGTTGTGTTGGTTTTTTCCATGTTCTGTCTTTGTCATCCATCCATGTATTCAACCCAAACCAAACTTCATTCCTGAATTTTCCCCAGGAAATGTAGTCCTAATGGTTTTTATAAATGAGACATTGGGTCCTGTCGTGCCACTCCTTTGTAATGAATATTTTCCTGTTTCAACCTGGACAACCCTTATGAATGAGTGATGCCAGCTTAATTATCATACCCTTCCATGTTCAGTATACTTGCTGTTTCAGGTTGCTTACTCCATCTGGTCCCAATCAACCTAAAGACAACCAGATCTTGCTTGAGATTTTCCCAGTTCCTCCTTGTCCTACATTGCAAGCTGTGTCCTGATTTCATACGTTGTACAGTCACTTTAAGTACCTGCAGCCTAATCCAACCCCCCACCCCCTTCGCCCCATTTACCATACATGTGCTTAATTCCCTAGCAGACGCAAAGTTTCTCTTCCCCTGGAATATTGATAGCCCCTTGCTGTTAGGAGTGGAAAAGCTAGAACAACCCCTTTGGCGTATCCCTGAGTTCTTTTTCTAGCATGAGGTTCTTGCACACATAGGTTAGCCATAAATTACCTTTCCAGGCAGTTTGGTCAGAGAATAAAGTCCATACTATTTACTTCCCCTAAAATCAGCCGCAAACCAGCCTAAGAACCAACCGACCATCCAACCAGTCCCAACAAATTGTAATTTTCTTGGCGAATGTTCTTTGTCAGTAGACATTCAGTGTTGTGGTGCCATCCTAAACTTTAGGAAGTTAGCAGCTAGGTTGTTGTTGAAACACATTGATTTGATGTTAGCCTTCTTTTCTGTCTTGCCACCAATATAGACACCTTCACCAGAAATATAGTGTTAGCTGTAAAGTAGGAGCTTGTACACTGTATACTTCTTTTCTCTTAGTATCTGGTGTCATTTTGCTTTTAGGATTTTTGTTGAAAGTGTACATAACTTTTCTTTTTGCTCACTTTCTTGGATATTTAATTCAATCTCTTCTTCGTGCTCTTTTACTTCATTGTGAAAGGTTTATGGGTTTTCAGTGGTTTAATACACTTTGTACACTCATAACACTTCTGTATACTTCACATTTTCTCATGGTGTTAGTGCTTGCTCTCATCATATACAGGGGAAAATCATTCTGTCTCAACAAATGTGTATATTAGTCAATGTTTTCTTCCAGAACTTTACCTTACAACATCTCCGTCTCCACCCCATCCCCTTTAAAAAATCATAAATAATAATATTTTAAAACAAACGAACAAAAAAAATCCCTCAGGTATATGAGTACTGGTTTCAAACATTTTTGATGAGGCAGATTGATTTCTGGTGTTGCACTTCATACCTCACTGTGCCTTATCTGAAGCCATACAGAAACTGGAGATGCAGTTACTCTCCATAGTTTTGTATGACTTCTCCGTCAACTTGCCATAGCTTTGAACATTTGCTTGACCTCAACCTTAATCACATTGCTTAGGAGAAGAAGCCAGAGGAGGTGACACAAGAAGTCACTTTCAAAGCTGAGGTTCCGGAGACTGAAGAAGTGGCCGAAGCAGTCACCCTCAAAGCTGAAATCCCAGAAGCTGAGGAAATATCTGAAGCCATCACCCTGAAGGTTGAGAGCCCTGCACCAGAAGAAGAAGTGGCTGAGGATGTCACACTTCAAGCCACCATCCCTGAGACAAAGGAGGAGGTGGCTGAAGCCATAACCCTGCAGGCAATCATTCCTCAGGAGGAGGAGGCGGTTACAGAGGAGGTCA
Source organism: Batillaria attramentaria (assembly GCA_018292915.2). Taxonomy (NCBI): domain Eukaryota; kingdom Metazoa; phylum Mollusca; class Gastropoda; family Batillariidae; genus Batillaria; species Batillaria attramentaria. The sequence continues at coordinate 5,105,640 of JACVVK020000004.1, forward strand.
GGGTGGAAGCGACTCTCAAACCAGAGTTCCTCAAGACTTTGGAGACCCAGGAGATTACTGAGGGAGAGACTGCTGTGTTTGAGGTCATTGTTACAGGAACTCCAAAGCCTGAAGTCACATGGTGAGTGGAATGTGTTCAGTCTCTTTTTGAATCTGTGAATGTGTGTGGTGAGTCATAGCTAATGCTGAGAACAACAACAGTTTTATTGTAATGTTTAGAATATTCCTATAAAATGTTCTAAACCAACAGTGGTTTTGTGGCAGTCACTTAACTTCAAGACTAAATGTATATCTTTGTTGACAATACAGTTGTACTGGTAGTTGCACCACAGTTATCTTTGTTTTCTGCTTGTAAACCCAGATTATGTTTGCATGACAAGCTGCACATTCTTTAATTGAATGCACTGTTTGTCTTCTAACTAGGTTCCGTGAAGATGTGCAGCTGAAGCCAGATGAGCGGACCATCATATCAGAAGAAGACGCTACATTCACACTGACTATCAAAGACACCACTGTTGATGACGATGCGGAGTACACGTGCACAGCCACGAACACTGCTGGCAGTGTATCTACCTCCGCTGAGCTCTTCGTCAATCCTGCTGGTGGGTGTAATCTTCATTGGCCTTTGCAGTTGACCTGTTTTCATCCATTCTTCTGTTTCCTTCGTTATATCTTGGTGTATACGGCATCATTGTTGCCTCAACTATCCAAGAGGTTAAGGTGTATGACAGAGGACACACTGGCAAATAATGCCGGATTCTGACACAATAATAATAATAATAATAATAATCGCATTAATATAGGCGCTTTATCCCAAATATTTGGCTCAAAGCGCCGCGAGCTAAACCCAACACGCACGCTCACGTGAATCACACGCATTCTCTCACACACAGGACATAAACGTATTACAATCACGTGGTGCGAAGGGTCAGCTCAGCTATTTAAATTTCGGAATTTAGATATGCATTTATTTTTCAAACTTGGTGGGCTGAACATTTCCAAAGCAGAGGGGGAGGAAGCCGGAGTACCCGGAGAGAACCCCCGACGATCGGCCCGAATGAACGGTGCCACATACGAGAAGGAAAAATTCTTTGCCCCGAGTGGGGCTCGAACCCGTGACCTCTCGCATTGGTAACAAGTCTCTTAACCACTAGACCACCGACCGCCCCAACATATGGATCCATGACTGTTTGTTCTATTGATTTTTTTTCCCTGTGTTCCTATGTCCTGTAAACATTTGGGTTACTTTGAATACTGATTACATGCTTTGTATATCCCAGTTTAATTGGAAGCGTCTAACAGAATGAGTGTTGTGCGGTGTTCATTAAAGGTATCTGTGACATAATTTGTAAGATATCACCCTACATCTTGCTGTGATTCTAGGAGAAGCACCCACCTTCATCAGTACGCTGACTGACATGGAGCAAGACCTCTACACCACAGTGGTGCTGGAATGCAAGGTCAAGGGTTCACCCAAACCAGAGGTCATCTGGATGCGGGACAACATTGAGCTGACTGGCGACAGATACAGGTAGCTTGACTTCTGTAGTGTGCTTGTTATGGTGCTAGTGGAAGGGTTTAGCTTTGATATGGGTCTTGTATGTTTTGGCTAAGAAAAAAAAAATGTGGGGATGCAATATGGATTTGTACGATTAGAATGAAACTTGATCAGCATGGTTGTTGTATTTGTTGCAGGATCGAGCACGTCGATGAGACTGTCCGTCTTACAATCCTGGACTGTCAGCCAGAGGATGAAGGGGAATACACTGTCAAAGCTACCAACTCCATTGGTGTGGCTTCATGCAGCTGTGAGCTCCTGGTCCGTGTTGAGGCACCTACCTTCACCCGGCCACTTGAAGACACTCCAGTTAAGGTCAAGGACACTGCCCACCTGACATGCCAGGTGAAGGGCCTCCCTCGCCCAGAAGTTACCTGGTTGGCTAATGATAAACCGGTCACTCTTGGCCCCAAGTTCCATGTGACATACGAAGGCGATGAGACGACACTGGATATCTCTGAGGTCACCTTGGAGGATGCCAACATCACATACACTTGCCGGGCAACGAACGTTGCTGGAGAGGCTTCCACTGTGGCTCACCTGATTGCCCAAGGTCGGTTGCCTGCTCTTTCTGGGTTGTATGCTTGTCTTAAATTGTGTGAATTGGTCTGCATGGTAACGTGTATGACACAGGTCCTCACCTCAGCCATGGTATCAGCTGCTGGTGAATGTATGCAGAATGGGGGAGGGGTGTGTTTGAATCAGAACCCATCATCTCTGTATGCTCCTGTGTATCTTGCTGCCTGCTAAAGGACATTTTGTGTGTGTGTAACCAAGAGAATGTCTGTACTTAATCACATATATATCCTGTTCATGAGACAGATCTGTCAGCTTTTAACAGGTCTGTGGCTTTGGATGTGACCATATTGATACCATTTATGGGAGAAACAGGGTTTAAATGGACTGTTCACATTTATGTGGAAGGAGTGAGATTTCATATTAATTTCTTAATTTCTTCTTTAAAATGCTACATTAAAAAATCTATATTGTTTTTAAGGTTAATTGACTTGAGGTTCCAGTACTGCCTGTTTTGGCTGCAAACCTTTTCCATTTCTTAAGTCTTATAATTTGTAATAAGGACCACTTAAAGTCTTTGCTAGAATTGGGAACATGGAAATTTTCAGTCTTTTTAATTTGATTAAATATGTACTACAGTGTATTAACAAATCAGATTGAAGGCATGTGCATCTATGTGTTTGTTTCTTTGTTGATGATGTCAAAAGTGCATACAAATTTGCTCAAGTTCGCCATCCATTGCCTCATGCATGTCCTTTAACACTGTTCAGTTGCATTCAGTTGGTTTCACTGTGAACACTCATTGACCGTTAGACGAACTGGCATTTTTTTTAATGAGTTACATGCATGTTTCTGTTATTTAGCTTTTCCTGATCATGTGTTTATAGTTTGTATTTGTTTGAATTTGTTTGTAGCTGTTTTTGCTACTGTTGTGTACTTAATTGTTGTTTGCTGAGTGCATAAGCCAGACACAAAAATTTGAAAGGAAGGAAAGACTTTTTTTTTTTGTAAATCAAATGATAATTCACATGAATCATCACATGAATTCAGTTGTGCTTAGTACTTGGTGACCCTTCGTAGGAACTGAAAAGGCCTTTCATCTTCATCTTTTTGTTCTGGTAATGCAGTTCAGCATATTATGTCCCTGATGGTTATAATTTTACCCATATTTATATGTGATAGATCTCTGTTTCACTGCATATTTTGTGTATTTGCATGCACATCTACACATACCAGCCTCTAGCGTAAAGGGTTGTTGCAATTTCCAATCCAGCATTGCTTGTATTTTACTACAGACTAATGGAATCATTTAGGAGGAGTCAAACTATAAACATCGGCTGATGTCATCTTGTTAAAGTGCTTAAACCACAAACTGGGAGAGGGCATTTTGCCATCAGTACTTAGCGGACAATTTATTAGGCTTTTTTTCCCCTGTCTAAGAAGCAGTTCAGGTATTTCTATACCACTTTCTCACAAACAAACAAGAAAGGGATAGGAAAGGACATACTTGTCTTTCAATCCAGTTAGATTGCTGTTCAGTTTGCAGACCTGAAGTCTGTTTAACACTGAGGTCTTTTGGCCTGTACTGTGTTCCTCATTTACTGCTTGCATTAATGAAGTATAGGTGGCAAATATAACTTTTGTATAGTATACTCACTTGTTTTTCCATAGCATTTACTGAGGTACTTGTAGTGGAAACTGGGGTGTGCACTGTAGTAGCAATATTTTTTACTACACATTATACTGTGTGTGCATTGTTGTTACGTGTATGATACAGAGTGGCATTCCTGCTTGTACATGTAATATCACCATACATCTCATGCTATACTGTTGGTGTGAACTGATTGTATCAAGTCTTCCAACATGTTCATATCATTCACAAGCTGCAGTAGTTGAAGGGGTGATGAGGAAATAATATCTCCATGATTATGTGCTTTGCCTGAAGGTGGAGGGTGACAGTGTAATCGTGCAGTTTATTTCAATTATTCTTTCCTTTTCTTTTTTAAATGAAAGAGAGTTTTCATCCATCCCAGAATGCACAGTGCTGCATGGTTCCATCCATCAGCCATCAAGCATTCTTTCCTGTAAGAGACAGGTCACTTGTGCTGGGGGGGGGGGGGGGGGGGGGATTTTCACAAATGTAGACCTTACCAAACTTTTTCACAGTACAGCTGAATTTAGATTCATGTCATGTAAAAATTTCCTCATCACTTCTGGTAATTTTGTATTCTTTGTAATCTCGTAGTCCATGTACCCTTCAGTATAACACTGTGTGTCAGCTCTAGTACCTGTAATCAGTTAGTTGTCATCTGTCCATCTCACCAAATGTGTTCTGTTTTAACAACACTGATGCGCTTCCCTGCATTCATTTACTGTTGTCTTCCTGCTCAGCCTCTCAGTAATTCCAGTGGAATAGGTAGTAGATGATTTTTTTTCTTTACCTTGGTCCTGCGTGTATGTTCTATTTCTTTTTTTAAGCATTACTGACACATTTTTTTAATAAATTTTAACTTATAATTGTAGCCTTGTGGTTAAATAAAGCTTAAGCACAAAACAGTTGTTTTGTTTTGTTGAGTTGTCAAAGAATTGTTTAAATGGTATGTATTGAAAAGCGTCACAGGTCATATCCTGCAGCACTAAATCACAACTGACAACTGTCAATGACACACACACTGCAAACACCCCGCACTCCAAAATACAATGCATTTAACGTTTCGTTAAAATTGGTGTCCGCAAACTGCCATTTATCTACACAAAAAGGTAAACATTCACTTATATTAACTTTATTTTATTATTTTTTTTTTTTATATACACCCAGTGCTAGTGACATTTATGTCAAGTTTAAATTGTTTATCCTTTTGCTCTTTGCCAATTTCGACATACATCTTGGTCATTGTTGTTTTGCTCTCTTCTTCTATTAGCATGTGTTCTTGCTCTAAAACCATTTCTTTCCTGTTTGATCATCTGTCTGTGTTTTCTGTGAAGCTTACTTAAAATCTCATGAGAGGTGATGGGTTTCTTTAAACAAACTGCTTTTACGTAATAATGCTCTAAAATTAGTAGTATTGCTCGAAAAATTTGAAGTATTGTTGATTTACTTAGTTTCAGTTTCATTTCACATAAAGTGACCATTAATTTCTGCAGTGGTTTGGTGCATGCCGTTCTTAGTAATGGGGAAAAATTGTGAATGAGGCTGCATGGGTGTACACTCTTGTGACTTGTGGTTTGGAGATCAAATGTTCATCTTTGAGGAATCCCCCCCCCCCCCCATCCCCTTCCCCTTTAACAAACAAACAAAAATATCCGTGTTTCTCATACCATACCTTAGGTGTAGTTTGGTTGGTTTACTCCTGAGGGTTTGTATATATGTACTGGAATACCTGGTGTGTGTTGCATGTGTTCCTATCCCTTTGAGTTTATATTGGTTCAGTCATATGGACTGAAGTTGTTCTAGAAAGCATGCTGCATGCGTAAGGAAAATGAGCTGGAAACACAAACATTTAGGGTCAGCCAGCGATTTAAACAGTGTAATTCCTCATGTCTCAGATTTTCATGATTGAACAGCAGTTCTTGTTTTTACAGTTCTGTAACGTTTCCTTTCAGAGTTACCATTACTTCACAGTTTATTTAATTTTACAGGTTTTTTTTTTTAAGTGCAGGAATAAAACATGAGGTGTATGTAAATTCAAACTGTATTATATTATTCTGGATGAAACAGAAAGTACATCATGCCAGTTGCATTCAATAAACACAATAGATAGTTGGAGCTAAGTGGAGTCATGTAGTGATATAGCATATATATATATATATATATATATGTCAGGCATACACTTTTCATGCACATCTTGACACCACAAAGCACAGCTCATCACAGTTATGAAAACTTGTAGTTGCACCTAAACATCTGCAAGCATTTGAGGACTGACCATTCCCAACAATTTCATAAGTGTGTGAGCACAAAACTTCTGTACCGGAAAACAAGTACCCATACAAGTACCCAACTCCATGTTGCAGTGCCGGCCAGAATCCTCTCCACACCGTCCCCAATAAACACAGTACCAGGAGAGACCATCACAATTACTGTACCTTTTGAGGGCGCACCGACACCAGAGGCCATCTGGTCAGTTGGTCTGAAGCCTTTGGTCCAGGATGACAGACACCTGATTGAGCAGACGCCAACCACGGTCACTCTAACCATCCCATCCGCTGATGTCTCAGACACTGCCACCTTCACGTTGACAGTCAAAAATGAGACTGGTGAAGACAGTGTGTCCGTGGAGGTGACTGTAACAGGTAAGAGTAACACAAGGAGACAACAATAAATTCCCTTCTCTACAAAAAAAGGGAATGTTGTTTAATAAAGCAGGATAACTATCTTTCCTACTGGAATGATGGCTGGCTTATGAGGGAAATTAATTTAAGGAGTGGTTTGGCAGTTGGAAACCATTTTACAGTGGGGTTGAAACAGAATCTCAGTACATCCACTCGGTCCACTATGCACACGCTAGCAGCTGATGTGATCACTGCACAGTGCAATCGTATGTAATATTGGAATGAGATTCCCGATTCTGTGCACAGTGTAGCAGGTGGCAGTACAAGCACCATTGTGATCAGTGACATCATAGGAGGCATACAGTTTTGCCAAAATTGTAATCAGTGGCCATTTAAGCCATTGTTATCCATAGAAACGGTACTGTTAGGATCACTAATAGAGACATTTTGTAATTTACTGCTCCTCACAACACAAAATTCAGGTCACCGTTGTAAAGCACTTAGGTCACCTCCAACCTAAATTTAGACATTCAAGTATGTCAAGTATCCACTTGTCTAAATTTGGCACAGCATGGTGTCATGAAATACACATGGACACCAAAGTAGAACGTCTGTCTCCGGTAGTATTGTTGTGCACTGTTACCATTGTCATTCACAGCTCCAGAGGAGCCTGTACCTGAAAAGCCAGCAGGCCAGGCACCAGAGTTCGTCTTCACCATCACACCACAGACAGTGAGTAGAACACTCAAGTGTGAACTGTAATAGCATCAACAAATCCACAAGCAGAAAGATCAAGGGAAAAAGTGAAACAAAACTGAGCTTTGCTTAGCATGGGTATTTCTGAATCATGCTCAGGTACATTATGTCGATGGTACCTACAGCAATAAATAATCCCTCGTCAAACGCCTATGGCTGCACATTTGGGCAATTACACAGCTGTTTCATGGGTTTTTATTCTTCTGCATTATTCAGCTTCTATCAGGTCAAGTGCATTTTGACTAGCTTCCCGCAGTGATCAATGTACAGCAGTCCATGGAAACTTTCTTCTGTGTCCTTACTAGGTCGAGGAAGGTGTAACAGCTTCCTTCACTTGCGAGGTGATTGGTGAACCCAAACCGGAGGTGACGTGGACGTTCAACGGCCGCACACTGAAAGATGAAGGTCGGTACATGATCTTTGAGGAAGATGGCAAACAGTTCCTGGAGATCGATGAGAGTGTGCTTGAGGATGTTGGCACCTACACTGTCACAGCCACCAATCCACTTGGCCAGGCCACCTGCTCAGCTGAACTGGCAGTCAAAGGTATTGTTTGGTCAAATGGTGTGAGGTCTTAAGCATGCCTCAATTGACCAAGAGTTTCTTCCTTTCTGTGCTACTCTGTGCCAAATTTATTTATTCTTTAGTATTAAGGAATGTCTGTGCATTGCTTACAAAAGAATTCAATTTTATTGTTCTCAGACAAATGTTCTAGTTTTTCTTTTTCAGTAGGATTCTTAAGTCTTTTGATTTTTTGTTGCTTTGTGTTAAATGTAAATTAGTAGGTTTAGTAATGCTGCAGTACAGACTGCACAAAACATTGTTTCTGTCACAGAGTGTTTGGCCTTCCAGCTTCATGAATATTTAATGTGCATATCCACTTGCAGAGAAACCTGTTGAGAAAGCACCAGCCATGGAGGCCCCCAAGTTTGTGGTGCCCGTCAAAAACATCGAGACCCCTGTGGGTGAGACAGTCAAGTTCACTTGCAAGGCCACTGGTGTTCCTGCTCCACAGCTCACCTGGTTCAAGAGCGACAAAGACATTTTCCCTGATGATAAACAGTATACCATTGAGTACGGTGAGGATGGTGAGACATCCCTGACAATTACCAACGTGCAGCCAGAGCACGATGGGACCTACAGCTGCAAGGCGACCAACCCAGCTGGTTCAGACAAAACCAAGGCGGAACTGTTTGTAGAAGGTGGGCTGCATGTTTACTTTACTTTCAGTTCACAGTTTTTGGTTTTGGTTTTGTTTGTATGTGTGTGTGCGTGGTGTGTGTACGGACACACAGCTGCCTTTACTAGTATGCTCTTTGAACAAAACAACAAACAAACAAAAACCCCAACATTTGAAGTCTCCAACTCTAATAGGCCCATAGACGTTACAAGAATGAAAAGAGTATATATGACAAAGCATTTCCTTCATGCAAATTGACAGGCTGAGCATAGGTTAATTTTTTTTTAATAAATGGCTGGGTATCAATTACAATGTAAAATTGTATTAGTGCTTGCTCAGTTAGTTCTTTTGTGGTTTCAGAAGTGCCTGAAGAGAAGGGTGCCCCACCTGAGTTCATCAAGGTGCCGAAAGAGGTGGTTGCCCGTGAACATGACACTGCTAAATTCATTGTCAAAGTGGTTGGCACACCGAAACCAACAGGTAAGATTCATTACTGTTGTGAAGCCTCAGTTCTGACATGATAAATTTGTATGTTTCTGCTGGACAGCAGTAAGATACCTCAAACTCACCAACAAAGTAGATCTGATGCAGTGTTTTGAAATTCCAAGAGTGAAAGTAAAAGTACATCATAGATGATCATCAGCTTTGAAATATTGGTGCTATCCCTGCTGAACATCGTAAAAGCAGTGATAATCATATATAATACACAACTTTTAGCAAGGACTTAAGATGATGTCACACCTGTCTGATTCTGAAAAACAAAAAGTTTTGATTTTTATTGAGTTTGAGAATGCTTTTGTCTGTGTTCTCAGTCACATGGAAGTTCGACAGTGAGATCTTGGAGGACAAGGAGCTGTACCACTTTGAGAAGTATGAGGATACACACTGCTTCGAGATCAAGGATGTGGAGAAAGAGGATGCTGGCATCTACACATGCGTTGCCATCAACACTGAGGGAGAAGCTACTTGTGAAATCCCGTTCACTGTTAATGGTAAGTCAATTTCATTGTAGATAAAACACTTCTTTAGATCCAGTGGAGGTTTTATGAATACACCAGATGTGTTCACCTGCCTTCTTCTTGTTGGGAGTACATTGACAATTTCACTGGCAGTTTGATAGATTGATACATTTTGTATTCACTGTCTTGTCCTTTGGAGTACATTAGCAATTCCTCTAGCAGTTTGATAGACTGATACAGTTTTGCCTGTTGTCTTCTAAGCTAACCTGTAGTGTGCTATTGCATGAAATATAATGAAGGAATAGGACTGTTTCTTCTTGTTCTGCCAACCTAATGACTAAAGGCTTTCTGCTTGCGTGTCTAAGTGGTCATAATTTATTTTTTCCACAGAAATTCCACGTGAAGAGCGCCTGTCTGAGTCGCCCTTAGTGCTGAAGACCCAAGAAGAGACAAAGGCCCCTGAGTTCATCGAAGTGTTCCAAGACACCGTGAGTCTATTTTTTACCCTGTGCTTTTATTTTCCATTACTTGTGTTTTGTGAAGTGTGGCTTTGTGTGGTAGTATTCATACTTTAAATGAAGCATCCAACTACATCAAATGTTTCATGCATGTAGCAGGCAAGGATATCCACATATCATTTTTTATGTGTCCAATTACTTTCTTTCCGTTTCTGCACCATAGTGGGCAGTATTCAGGACAAATGGCTGACTGTCCTATTATTACAGTCAGCCATGACATTTGTCCTGTTGTTGTTCCTACTGATATCAGGTACTGGTTTTAAGTCAGTACAGTTTTTCTGTTTGTCATTTTCTTATTTGCAAGATCAAAGCATATATTTTGCATCGACCATTATGTTTTCAGACGGTCATGGAGGAGAAGTCACTGCAGCTGACAGCTAAGGTGACAGGCCTACCACGCCCAGAAGTCACATGGCTTTTGTAAGTGTACAGCCTAATTCTCTTTATATTGTTCATCCATCATTGTCAATGAGGACCGCAACAAAAACTCTGAGTCCTGGATTTGATGTGTCAGGAGATAACTGAGGAGTTCAGTTTAGGCACAGATCATAACTATTCTGATCATATGTTCGTATGTTTGTACATGGCTCAGTGGAATTCACCTTGGATTATTCTTTGCAGAAATGGGCGTGAATTGATCAAGACACCCAACGTGAAGACATGGCACGACGATGAAGACGTCAAGCTTAAAATCAGCTCCACCAAGATGGACCAAGAAGGAACATACACCTGTGTCGCCACAAACCCTGCTGGCACTGCTGAGTGCACTGCTCACGTCACAGTTGAAGGTAAGGTTGAGTATTTTCCAAAATGCAAAACACACTTTCTTCTATGCACAGACACACACAGTCACGTACACACTTCACTGGCATAACTGAAATTTAAGCTTGCCCAGTATAACCCAAGGTTTGTTATCTGTGATGGTAGTTATGACATGCATGTTGTGCTATAAGTGTGTGTGTGTTGTTACTGCGTTACAGGCAAGGCTGAAGCCCCAGTGTTCACACGAGAACTGGTGGATAGGGAATGTCGTGAAGGACGCCCTGTCAAGTTTGAGTGTGCTGTCAAAGGACTGCCCCAACCACAGGTCACCTGGTGAGTGGGTCGTTTTTGTTTTTGTTTTTTCAAAATAAACTGAAAATCTTAAAGTTATGTATTTTCAATCAAGGATGGTCCATCCCTTCTGACGCTTAGTATTAACGCATTGCGGGAAGCCAGGATAACGGAATGGTTGAGCGTTGAACTGTCAGTGCGCATCCCGGCTGGGAGCTAAACATTTGTGCTGGATTTTCCTCATTACCTTGTCGTTAATACCACCCTTACCTGGTAGAAGAGGATGTTAGACCCTAAAACAGCCAACCAATCCGGCATTTGCTTTTGTCCTGTCACTTTCTTCAGAAGTAAGCTTCAGTTCAATGTTGTATCATTTCACATCCACATTGATGGTTTCCTTGTTGTGACTGGATTTTGAGGGAGGTGTTTTATGATGACAGGTTCTTGAACGAACAGCCAGTAGAGGCGAGCCTGCGTTTCCACGTGGATGAGCGCACCAGCTTCGCAGACATCACTCACAGTCTGAGCATTGATAACACTGTGGTGGAGGACGCTGGCAAGGTCAAGGCTGTGGCCACAAACAAAGCCGGTGAAGTCTCCACAGAGGCTACCCTTATCATTGATGGTGAGTGTAGTGAACATTTTTGTCCTTTAATATCTTTCAAAAGGATAGTAACTTATAAATGGATAGTTACTTATAATCTTTTCATACATTTAGACAGTTTATGGCTGCTCAAATAACAGTATGGACACTGTCAATTGTTTGAAATAGTTTAAGATTGAGAGGCAGAGGTGGATAAACAAAGTTTGTATGTCTTTGCTTACAGAGAAGAAGGAGAGCCCCAAGTTCATCAAGAAGCTGGACACTCTGGAAGTGCTGGAGACTGAAACTGCCAGGCTGGAAGTTGTGGTCACAGGCAAACCAAAACCACAAGTCATATGGTCAGTACCCTGCATGCACTGCACACTTGTTCATAATTATGTAGTGCAGACTGCTTGGTGCAGAGTGCGCACCCACCTGAACATCCCCTTCAAGAAGCGCACACCCAGCTGCACACCAGCCTGCACATTCTTCTGGTGAATTGCACATCCAGGCTTATAGCTCTTTTACCAGTGCTTTCAAAATAAGTTGAATCTACGTACATACACTTTTTTTACAACTGTTTTTGTTTTTTTTTCAATCCACAAACTTTGCGAAGTAGATCTTGCCTGCACTCCCATTTTTGAAAGTGCACACAACCATACTGACAAATGCGCCATCATCTGCACACCAACACATGGATTTGCACAACACATTAACAGCACCAATCACACACTGTTCACTTCTCCAGCTTACAGTGGTCCCTTCATATTCACTGACAGAACTCTTAGCTAACATGCTAAACTGTGCACCGATCCATTAACATGCTAAACTGTGCACCGATCCAGAGTCTCATGTGTTCTTGTTATCTGACAGGCTGAAGGGAGACAAAGAGCTGAAGGAGAGTGAAGATGTGCAGATGGAGGTGGACGGTGAGACCCACGTTTTGGTGCTCAATCGCTGCACGATGGACACTGCCGGCCTCTTCACTGCACGTGCACAGAACCCTGCTGGACAGCTCTCGTGCAATGGGCGACTCAAAGTCATACGTAAGTTGTGAGACTGCATAATTTTTTCTTTTGCAAGACAGCCAATAAGTGAGTCTGCTGCTTTGCCACAGAAAAATTTAGGATGCTTCTTGTACCACCCACGTAACAGGGCATTATACAGAATGTAACAGAGATTGAATTTATCACTTTGTTTGCAGCTGTCAAGAAACCGACTTTCAAACGCAAACTGTCAGATACCTTGGTGCCTGAGGGTGGTGTTGCCAAGTTTGAGTGCCAGGTGACTGGTGTACCTATGCCAGAGATCACATGGTAAGTACATATAGTTCTTCTCTAAACTTTCCACTGCAGATTGTGACAAAAAGCGTTAATGTCCACAGACTTATCTTGTATTTCATTTTCTTTAATACAGTGCAGTGTAGCATCTCTTGTTTAGTGTTGTCTTTCTAGTGTTCAGTTAGAGACCTCAGGTTTAAAAAATAGGTGCACAGCCGTATCATTCAGTCATGCTGGTTGATTTTCTTCAGGCTTCTGAATGGAGAGGAGCTTCAGGAAGGTGAGGGAGTGAAGTTTGAGGTCAACCCCAAGGATGGCACATACACGCTGCTTATCACAGATGCCAGGCCCAGCATGAATGGTGAGATTCAGGCAGTAGCCAAGAACAACGGAGGAGAGGTCCTGTGCACTGCAAAACTTGATGTTCATGGCCGTGCCCCAGTGTTTGTGGAGGCACCGCTCAAGTGCACTGTTCTTGAGGGTGAGTTTCCTCTTCATTTTAGAAAGTTAATTTGGTTAAATATACAAAACAAATCTGTCAAATGCAGTGTCCTGGCCTGTACCCCTGCATACTGCATGATACTTAAATGTTGATTGCCATTATCAATTTCTGTTTTTTTCTTTTTTCCCCCCTGGAACAAGGTTACTGAACTTGAGTTATGGGTGTATCATGGAATTGTTTACCCTTTTTCCTTTTTTTTATATTTTTTATTTTTTAGAACAGACCTGTACTTTACATCTTAGACTGTTTGATATCTCTGCAACCAACACTAAACAGATAGCATGGTTGTACGTAAACATAAATATAGGAAAGAATTAAACTGGTCCTCTCATTTCATGAATGTGTTTATTGGTGATGATGATCATCCTTTATCCTTCCCCAACAGGCCACACTGCTGAGTTCCGCTGCATCGTTGACGGTGAACCTACACCCAAACTTGAGTGGTCAAAGGGCAAGTGGATGAAGCTGCAGGATGGAGGCCGCAACAGGGTCTTTGTTGATGAGAAAACTGGCGAGCACGTCCTGCAGATCAACGACATCAAGTCCAAGGATGCTGGCACCTACACCGTCACGGCCACCAATGAGCATGGGTCTGAACAGGCCCCAGCCACTCTTATGGTCACTGACAAAATGGAGGAGGTGGTTGACTGGAAGAAACAGCTGAAACACAGGTAATGAGTTGTTTACTGGTGTGTGTGTGCGTGTGTGTGTGCGTGTGCAAGTATGTGTGTGTGTGTGTGTGCGTGCGTTTGTGTGCCCAACCTCTCACATGCTCACGTACATGTTCATTTGTTGCCTCTGAATCAGCGTTTTTGGTGGAAGGAAAACATTGTGCCTGTTCTATGTTTTTCACCATGCAACTGCAGTTCAGTTGTGATTGAGACCAACTCTTGTTGTCGCCAGGGAGGTTCAGCGTGAGGCAGCAGAGGAAGAGCTTCCTTGGGATGTCCAACTCAAGCATGTAGAATTTGAGGAGGCCAAATCTCCTTCACCTGAAGAGAAACCCAAACCTGAAACACCAGAGTTTGAACGCCTGGAGTACCATCCTGGTGAAAAACGTGAACGCCCTGAGGTATGCATAGCATTGTTGCTATTCTTTCTTTCTACATGAGATCAGTATGTCTAACATTGCTTTCGTACATGCAGTCAGTATGTCTAACTGTTGTCTGTTGATGTTCACCAGTTTACATCAGCATAATATGGAATTCTTTCTTTTGATTGAAAACAGCTCATGGCAATGCTACAGCTGTTTGTTTTTTTAGACTACCCCTGTAATTACCTATCAGCCATTTGATCACATTGCCACTTGTGGAACGGCTACTTTCACTAATGTTTTGAATTATTTCAAGAATCCTATGAGAAATTTGTTTGAATTTCTTGCACAACAACAGTTTTCTTTGAGATTCTCACTTACGTCTGTTTACACTTGCAGCTGGAGGCACCAGAACCCTTCACATTTGAAATGGCACCACGTGAGCACGAGGAGCTGGAGCAGTTTGAGCGAGCCAGACCAACGGCAGCTGTCCCTCCTGCTGCAGAAGACGAGGAGAGAACTGGCTATGTGCGACCCTTCAAATCACGTGATGAGGAAGAGCTGGAAGAGAGAACACTCTCCATTCCCAAAGCCAAGGTGAGAGTAGAGACCAGTCTGGATTTTGTTGGAATTGCAAATCTGATTTCTTTTCATTGTACTGATTCTTACATACAGACACGTAGACAACAGACAAGCCCACCTACTCATATAATGTCTCTAGATTCTGATGATTTTGTTTTCTACCTGCAGTGGCAGTGGCTCGTACCTCTGGAGGACACCCATGTGAAGGAACGTGAAGCGGCCAAATTTGAGTGTGAGTTCTCCATCCCCAATGTGAAAATCAAGTGGTGTGTTGCGGGCGAGGAGGTTGAACCCAGCCCCAAGTACGCCATCACTGAGGATGGAAAGAAACACACTCTCTTGGTCAGCAAGTGTCGCCCCAAGGATGCTGGTCCTGTGTCCTGTGCTTACGGAGACATTGTCACTGAGGCCAACCTCACAGTCGAACGTGAGTTTCAGCATGGTGGTAGATGGAATAGAAATACTCTCCCTTTAAAGCAACTTTTTAAAAAAAAAAGCCTTTGATTTAATGCAAGATTGAAAAAAATTCCAGAAAAAGAAGACAAACAGGCAGTAAGCATGAGATAGATAATGATAATGATAATGATAATGAGTTTTGTATAGGCGCTTTACCCAATTTCCTGAATCGGCTCAAAGCGCCGCGAACTGAACCCAACACGCACGCTCACGTGAATCACACGCATTCTCTCACACACTTGACATATACACATTACAATCACGTGGTGCGAAGGGTCAGCTCAGCTATTTAAATTTCGGAATTTAGAATTGCATTTATTTTTCAAATTTGGTGGGCTGAACATTTCCAAAGCAGAATTTGAGGAGGCCAAATCTCCTTCACCTGAAGAGAAACCCAAACCTGAAACACCAGAGTTTGAACGCATTGAACAGAGATAAGAAATGATGAACCTTGAAGGCAAGTTTCTGGAAATTTAATTTAAAATTGGAGAACAGGCAGATGGGGATTCGTTTTATTCCATGCTGTTCCATTAGACGGATGTGCTTTTCAGACCAGAGCTGAACTGTACATTATATCCTTTATCCTTGCACAGCTGTTCCAGCTGACTTCACCATGCACCTGGAAGACACCCAGGGCAAGGAGAACACCAGTGCCACTTTCACCTGCAAGACCAACGATGATGAGCTGCCTGTGCAGTGGTTCATCAATGGCAAACCTGTCACACCCTCTGACAAGTACCAGATCAAGTCTGACGGTTTTGACCATTCCCTTACCATTGTGGACCTCTCACCCGACGACAATGTTGAGGTCACAGTCGTTATTGGTGACAACAAATCCAGTGCCAAACTCAGTGTTGAAGGTAAGGCTTGTATGTGTGTGTGTGGTTTCTTCAGACTATTTTGAAGTCTTTGGGATACAGTGTCTGTGATGGAACGGTGTCTGTGTTGTTTGTTTCTTTGCTTTATAGCTTTGTGTTTAGTGGGGGGGGGGGGGGGGGGGGGGTTGTTTGTTTGTTTTTGTTTTTGTTTATTGTTGTGTCTTGTTTGCTTCAGTAAGCAAAGTCATGATCACTGACAAGTGACATGCAATGTGAGATGTGTATCAAAATTCAAATGTACTTTCATCACCTCTTTTCATTTTCAGAAATCTCTGTGGACTTCACAGTGCCTCTGAAGGATGTTACTGTGAAGGAAGGCAACACAGCAGAGTTTGAATGCACCCTCAACCTGCCCGTGGACAAGAGCAAAGTCAAGTGGTTCCTCAACAACAAAGAACTGCAGGAGGATGAGAAGTTTGAGTTCCTCATTGACGGCACCATCCTGAAACTGGTCATCAAAGACTCCAACCCTGTTGATGCTGGTGAAGTTACCATCAGGATCGGTGAGAAAGACTCATCAGCCAAATACACTGTGGAGGAGATTGCTGTGGAGTTCATCGTTCCACTCAAGGACCAGAAAGTATATGAGAAATCCTCCGTGGAGTTCACCTGCGAACTTAACAAGGACGTTGACAACGTGCAGTGGTTCCTTGATGAGGAGGAGCTGAAACCAGGGGAAGGCATTGAAATCATCAAAGACGGCCCCCGCCACAAGCTCATTATTCATGATGTTGTTGTGGACGACACTGGGGAGATCAAGGTCAAGGCCGGAGAAGTCTCATCCACAGCTACTCTCGAGGTCCTGGAACTGCCAGTTGACTTTGCTGTACCACTCAATGATGTCAGTGTCATGGAGAAGGAGACAGCGGAGTTTGTTTGTGAGCTGACCAAGGATGTGGAGAAGGTCCGTTGGTTCATGGATGACATGGAGCTGAAGGAGAGCGACCGTGTTCAGTTTGTGAAAGACGGCCGCAAGCACAAGCTTCTCATCCGTGACTGCTCCATTGACGATGAGGGACTCATCACTGTACAGGTTGAGGACAAGAAGACCTCTGCCTCACTGTTCATCAGAGGTTAGTGAAGTTCCTTACAGTCTGTATAACTTGAAATTACATGAATGATATACCCTTAATCTTGTTTACTTTGGGAAATCACTTTGGGAATTAAATTGTTTTCACAGGTTACTGTCAAAGTTGATCTGCTTGGTTTCAGCACACAGTATTCCATGTTCTCACTTTGTTGGAATACTTCTCTTTCTTACAGTGAAGTAAGAGACATGGGTGCATGAGTATATGAACACACGCTTTCTTTTTGTATTTTTCCACAGAAATGCCACCTGAATTCATCCGCCCACTTCAGAATGTGGAAGTGAAGGAGGGTGAAACAGCAGTCTTTGAATGTGAGCTCAACATTGACAACACAACAGCCAAGTGGTTCCACGAGGGCCGTGAAATCAGCGACAACAGACGGTACAACATAATGCGAGAAGGAACCATTCACCGCCTGATCATCACCGACTCCATACTGCCTGATGCCGGGGACATCACCGCCAAGGTGGAGGACAAGTCCACCACAGCATCTCTTACTGTGCATGGTAAGTTAAATGGCACACAGGTGATCGGGTTTTTGAATGGTCTCATTTAAACTGATGTTTAGACTGGTTCAAGAAATGAACTTGTCTGTACAAAACTTTGTGCTAAATAAGAGCGCACAATCAGCTGAATTTTATGTTCCCTGATGGCTAGTTTATTGTCTACTGCCACTGCCTTCACAGAAGTGCCTGTGGAGTTCATGGCTGAGCTGAATGAGGTCAGGACAGAGGAACACAAGATGGCCTACTTCCAGTGCCAGGTCAACAAAGACGATGTCACCGTGACCTGGCTCAAGGACAACGAGGCCTTGACCCCCAGCAACAAGCACATCATGGAACAGGAAGGGCGCTCACACACGCTCGTCATCAAGGATGTTGACAAGAGCGATGTTGCTGAGTACTCAGTTGTTGTCGGTGATAAGATGAGCTCTGCCCGCCTTCATCTTGATGGTGAGTCATTCTTTGTGTAAGAGCATGGTGAGCATAGGGAGGTACGTACAGCTTTAGTTTTGTGGTACACCACAGAGGAGGAACAGTGCTTGAATTTTGTTCTTTTCTATCTAGTAGACAAGTGCTTGAAGACCTCATTTGCATCTGCAATTCTTTTTTTCCCATTTGGAGGAAGGAAAGTGAATCTCTTGGTCTCAGAAGCCTTAAAAAGGACTGCTGTTAATGAAAGCCAAACTTCTGAGAATGATGGCATGAACTGGTGTAACAGAAACCAGTTTGATCTTAGTGCATCAGATCATGCCTTTTATAATACCTTGTAATATATAGATATATCCTTCCATGGCAGCACTTTGCAACTTTGCACCACTTTCACATTTGAAAGTTAGCCACTTTACCTGAGACCTTTTCAGACTTGCCAGACTGCATGCTTTGTTTTTGCAATCTATTTCGTGGTGTTTCACTTGGCTTTAAAAACTGGACGCAATTTACTTACGCAAGGAGTTCAAGATTTATTCACAGATTTTGTTTTAGTTCAGTGTGCACTTAGTATAGCTGCAATACCACTTTGAATATTGATGCATGTTGGATGTTCCTTAACTTGTTGATTTTGTATTTGCCTTTTGTATTTGCCTTTGTATTTTTATCATGCAGTCATATTTGCAAATGCTATGTTTCTTTTGTGTGGTCGGTCTGTCCTTAGTCATTTTTATTTCAAGTGTGGGCACAATGATTTTACTTGTGATTGCAGCATGCTTCTTGTAATCAGGATTTTGAGAAAGAAAGCTCCCAGACTTAAAACTGTGGTATTGACTTTTGAAACAAACATATATATTTATTTGGCTTTTCCCGTAGCTGTGTTTTATTGAAACCGGTGGTCTGAGTTTCTTTGTGGATACCCATTGCTATCAGAGCTATCACTAGATGTAACAGGGCAGTTTTCATCGCTCTGTTTGAACCTTGGCTGTCATCTACAACAGTTTTAAACTGGGAACTTACTGCATGGTCTTTATATGGTGGATGAGTCCTAATGAGACAGTGTATGAAACCAGATTTGTGTACTAAAGCATGGATTGTGTATTGTATCCATAGTGTGTTTGTTCCATTTTGTCCGTAACTAATTATGCATTAATTGTTCTTTAACAACTCTGGTATCACTGTGATAATATTTCAGGACCCTCTGTGACAAAGATGTTTTTTTTTCACACCAGAATTTGTATTACCAGTTACATGTAGAGCTGCTTTTGGCCACCTGGCCGACACAGAACGTGAAACAATAAAGTTGTGAATTCGCTCTGCCTTCTGTGTCTGAATTGGTTTGTTGAAATCACTAGCATGCTAGTGTAGCATTCCTTACAAACTTGCGAGCAGCATCAAATTACAAATTTTATAGCTCCCTTCTTGTCTAAGTGTCCGGTTCCCCTCCTTCTTAGCCACCCTGACAAAAATGGAACTCTGGAAACAATGCTGAAACTGTTCTTATTTGGGGACTCCTGTTAGTCACCTGGAGCTGCATGTGCACAGCTTTTCTTTGTGTGTCCGTCAGCTGTCGGCAACACAATATTCTCACACTGCTGCTGCTGTTCTCAGTGCTTTAGTTAAAATCTTGATGCTTTAAATTTCAGACTCTAAATGCTTAAGCAGTATTTAATCATACAGCAGCATAAGTTACATGCATTTCGTTTCTTTCACTAGTACAGCATTGACAAAGTATGAACACAGCCATGGATATATGTCTCCGCACATACTTCTGTTTCAAGGCCAACCTATTTCCATCTTTATAGATAGGCTTCTATTGGCTTTAGCTCTGCTTACTTCATTGCTTGATGTGTATTGTGTACCGGTACAAAGCATGTAGCGGGTGTGACTATTCACATGGTGGCTAGCATCATGCATACAGCTTGTCTGCTTCTATCTTTCATTTTGATGCATGAGCTGGAGCATTCATTTTGCTGTAGCATGATTTCTTCGGTCGCGGAGGACATGGTGTACAATATGCTTTGGTTGTGCTGCAGTAGATGAAAGCCTTCAGAATGTCTTCATCTCACATGCATGCGGTACTGAGAGGCAGTTTTTGTTTGCTTTTGAATGCAAGTAGTTCTCAGTGTTTACCAGACAGTGAGTATACACTTTTTTGTAATAACAATTTAACATTTCTCATTTAATTTGAATTTGATCTCTTTTTTCAAAATTTGGGGTTTTATGATGTATCCAAAAAGTATATCAGTACAGTTATTAAAAAAAGTGCTTCTGAATGTTTACATGTTACAGTCCATTTGCATACATCTTGAAAGTTTAGCTCGTGTACCTTCAAACTGAAATTTGTACTAACAATTATTGTTACTGTAAATCTTAACTTTTTCCATACATTTAAAGCATGTATTTTGTATGTAGTGCAACCATACAGAAGCATGGCCCGCCAGTTTAGTGTTCTGCATTTCTATTTGATCATTCAAGCTCTTCATATGGAATGTGATATTCTTATGCTGCATATGCATGTACTGTCCATTTGTGAATGAATTTCTCCCTTGTCTACTGACTTGATTGCCTTGCAGAGCTCCCACTTGATCTCAGCCTGTCCGTCAAACGTTTTTCTCTTGGCTCTGAGCCAGTTGCCATGTTCCTTTGCACGATATCCAAAGTGAATTTGCGTGTGTCATGGTATCGTGGTGATGAGAAACTTCGTCCATCGCCCAAGTATGAGATTCGGGACGAGGGCCGCATGCATAAGCTTATCGTGCATGATTTGTGTGCGGATGATTATGACGATTACGTTGTGGTCATTGGCAGTCGTCGCATGACAGGATTCATGCTTCGTGAAGGTTTGTTGCTTCACTTTTGCATGTTTTTATTCTGTAGTTTGGTTTTTGTTGTTCCTTTGGTTTGTGGTATGAACCCTATGGTGCTAGCACTGTGAAATTTACTTTGAAGTTTAATTTGCTATCAGTTTAACGATTCATATAAGTAAAATACAGTTTTCTCCCTCTGTTGGTTTCCATTTGAAACCTTCCTCCATTTTGCCTGTACTGTTTTCTTTTTCAATTCTTTAGCATGCTTTCGGTAAACAAAACAACCTTATGGTACATGTCACAAGCGGTTAAGCAGCTTCCCCCAAGGGTTTTTACACAGGTTCAACTCTTTCCATTTCAGAAGCTCCGTTGGAGTTCACCATCCCACTGAAAGAACAGATCTGCAAGGAAGGAGAGACAGTCACTTTCCTGTGTGAGGTCACAGAGACAAATGTGCCAGCCAAGTGGTTCAAGAATGGCACAGAACTTGTGCCGTCAGATGCAGTGTCCATCGAGATGGAAGGGAAGGTGCACCGTCTGGTGCTGAAGGATGCCCAGCTGGACGACACCGCTGAGTACACTGTAGTCATCAAAGACAAGGACAGCAGTGCCAAACTGACTGTGCAGGGTGAGTAGTGTTTCTGTCTGTTGGTAACTCTTGCAAGTCTTCTGTGTCATCTTAATACAGAAGCTACTCTGAGTTCTTTTGGTTAAATTCAGGAAGAATATTGAGCAGACATGCCCTGAATCTAATACCACAGGATGTGAGTTCCATTCATTAGACATTTGGTACTACTCTGGTCACTTTTGTATGATAGGTTGGTGAATGGTAATTTTAACACAATTTTTGTGTGAAATGTATTCAGAAGGCTATTTCTCATTATCAGATGATTAAGATTTTCCTGTTTAACAAACAAATTGTTGTGTTTTTCAGAAATCACTGCAGACTTCACTGTTAAGCTCTCAGATGTTGAAGCAGACGAGAACGAGACAGTGAAACTGTCCTGCGAGGTCAGCAAACCTGACGTCACCGTTGACTGGCTGCTGAACAAAGAAGTCCTCAGCCCTAGTGAGAAGTATGACATTGCACAGGATGGAGTCACGCACACACTGACAATCCAGGACGTCACACCTGATGACACTGGAACCTACACTGCACGTGTTGGCGGCAACGAGACATCTGCAGCGCTCACCGTGCAGGGTATGTCTGAAAAATGATGCCTATTGCTGCATGTCATGCTAACAGTGATCACGCTAGGAATTTTTTCAGCCGGTACCCTGTTTGAAGCTGCCTGCATCAGAAAATGATGAAACTGGTGTCAGTGAAAATGAAGTTGGTTCCCCCCCCCCCCCATCCACTCACATTTTATTTAATAGCACTACAGACAGTACACCTTGGTAACCTTGACACTGCACATTATGTGTTGTGCATCTGAGAGCAGAACGGTTTGAGTACATGAGATGAGGGTGGGTGGGTGTTGGGGAGTTGAACATCTTTTTCCACCATGTATAGGTGATATCAGAGATGGGGCAGCAAGAAAAAGGCTAGCACAAATATTTTGGCCCAGCCTGATTTGGTCTGTCCCAATTTAGTCATCATCTATAGCCATATGATAAATCCACCCTTTCTCTGCATTAACTGCATCTGTATGTAGTGGCTCGCCTGTCTCTTACAGCCGCAACTCCCATTGAGATCATTGTGCCCCTGAAAGAGACAGAGGTGATGGAAGGGGACTCTGTGACCTTGACCTGTGAGGTCAACTTGCCTGACATCCCAGCCCGCTGGTTCAAGGACAAGGTTGAGATCTTCCCGACAGACGACTGTCAGATCAAGATGGATGGCACAGTCCACACACTGACCATCCCCAAGGCCACGTTGGAGGATGAGGCAGAGTACATGGTGTGCTTAGGGAACAAGAAATCTTCAGCTCTTCTGCTGGTAGAAGGTACAATTTTTTTGTTTTTGATACTGATTGTTGAGCCTGTAGATATATTTAAGCTTTTATTTAAAATTGCATCTGCACCTCGGAGAGCAGCACAGGTAAGCACTGCTTGTAAAATGCAGTATGGTTGTGCACCACATATACAGTGTACTCAAGGTGCACACCAGTTGTAAAATATTAACAAGTTGTAAAATGCAGTACGGGTGTGCACCACTTGTAAAGTGTTGTATGGGTGCACACCATTTGTAAGATGCGGTATGGGTGTGTGCCACTTGTAAAATGCACTACTGGTGTACACCATTTTCAAAATGCAGCACAGTACTGGCTCCAAACTTATTCTTGAAAATGAATGGTTTGAGACACATTTTTCTTGGTGATAATCATTTTGTGTGATATTCTGGAGCACGGCTATATTGTTGAGATTTCTGTATAATCCAGAATGCCCTGTGCGCATCACTCGTCCACTGTCCGACACTGACTGCCTGGAGGGTGAGACCGTCAGCTTTGTGTGTGAGGTGTCCAAACCTGGTGTGCCCGCCACTTGGCTGAAGGATGGAGTCCCCATCACAGAAGATGATGGGTTTGAGTTCATCACAGATGGCTGCACCCACATTCTCAAGATTCCAGAGGCAACTCCTGACCACGATGCTGTCTATACCATCAAGATCAATGGCAGCAAATCTATTGCCAAACTCTTTGTGGAAGGTATGAGGCACAGTTTTGGTTACATTTTGCAGTTTTTGCGGTAGTAGGTTCCACACTGAATTATTGAGGCAATATTTATTATGAATCAGTAGAGTGCAAGTCTTAAAAAATGATGGTGTCTCCAAGCTGTCCTGCTTTTCCATGGGTATGGGGCGATGGTGTGGGTGTGTGTGTGTGTTGGCGGAAACAACTTTTTTTGTGGAGATAGGTACACACAGCACTGCTAGTGACGGTTAAGTGTATGTGCATGTCCTTCATATGCTTCCTCAAGACAGTGTGTTGCGGTGCTTCATAATCGCATACATTTTCATCACTTTGACTTCATACCTTTATTCTATGATCTTGCAGAGGAGGCTCCAGAGTTCCGCGCCACCCTGCGCGATGTGTCAGGCCGTGAGGGAGAGGACGTGGAACTGGAGTGTACTCTCAGCAAACCCAACGTCAAGGTACGCTGGATGAAGAATCGCAAACCTGTCACACCCTCCGACCGCATCAAGTTTGTGTGTGACCGCTACCGTCACTTACTGCGCATCATGGAGGCCATTCCTGAGGATGAGGGCGAGTACACTGTCGTCCTGCCTAATGACAAGGAATCATCAGCACAGCTGTCCATCTACGGTAAGTACTTGCATAGTGCAGGTGTGTATTGGAAAACGGCTTTGCAAATATTCTGCAGGAATCGGCTGGTGCTTTTGTTGCTGTTCCTGTTGTTGTTTTGTTTTTGTTTCTCTCTCTATTTGTCTCTCTCTGGCTGTGGAACTGAGTTACATTTCCATATAACCTGCTTGGAATACGGGGTCTCTTTGCATCAGTTGTTTAGGATCTAGCTTATGTTTCATAGCAACTAGTTTCATTTTAAGTTTATCATAAGATCATAGTGGTTTGAAATTTACCCCCCCCCCCCTCCTCCCCCCATGCCCCCCCCCCCTCGCCCACCACACACAGACACACACACACACCATTCTCCCCACCCACACTTCCAACATGCTTGAATGAGTGTTGTCACTTTTGTCATTTATCATCACCATTCTCCCCACCCACACTTCCAACATGCTTGAATGAGTGTTTTCACTTTTGTCATTTATCATCACCATTCTCCCCACCCACACTTCAAACATGCTTGAATGAGTGTTTTCACTTTTGTCATTTATCATCACAGAAGTCCCACTGACCTTCACCAAGGACCTGCAAGACGTGGAGGTGCCAGAGGAAGACACCATCATCCTTGAGTGTGAGCTGTCCAAGAAGGGCAAGCCCGTCAAGTGGATGAAGGATGGGGTGGAGATAGTGCCCGGCGGCCGCATTGAGGTCGTCTATGACCGATTTTGTCACCAGCTCATCATTGAGGATGCCACCCTGGAGGACATGGGACGCTATTCCTGTGTCTGTGAAGATGTCTCCACGTCTTGCACAGTCACTGTGGAAGGTATGCATTGGCAGATGTTAGGGTAGTTTGCACTATGAAAAAACAAAACAAAACAAAAAAACAGCAACAACAAACAGTGGAAACAACAAGAACAAACAACCAAAAAACAACAATCAAAAACTAACAACATCCACAACAAGAACAAACAAAACAACGAGAAACAAAGCAAAAGAAAATACCCAGTAAAAACTGACAAACAAACAAAAAATAACTTCTGGCTTGAGCATGACTGTCTTTGTTAGTTCATACTGTCCTCGAATCATCTAGCTGAAGAAGAACCACATTCTCTGAAAAGAACTCACGCAATTTCTCTAATTCAGAATCAGAATTGTTTATTGATAGGCCTTAGGCCCATTTAAAGTTGAGAGTGACATCCAGACATTCTTATACACATCAATACTTCGACCACCAGAACTGCCTGTGGACATCCTGAAGCCACTGCGCGATGTGACAGTCACGGAAGGACAGCCATTTACCCTGGAGTGCGAGGTGTCCAAACCAAATCTGAAGGCACGCTGGCTAAAGGACGGCAAGGAAATCTCACCATCAGATCACTGTCGTCTGATCGTGGATGGCCCTGTCCACAGACTGGAGATACCTCAGGCTTCTCTTGATGACGAGGCAGACTACACCATTGAAGTCCGTGACAAGAGCAGCAAGGCTATGGTGCTTGTGGAAGGTCAGTTTCACGTCTTTGATCGTTTTCCTTTTGTGCTTCATTATTTGTTTTGTATGCTAGTTCTGTTGTTGAGTGGCAGTTAGAATGATCTCCACACAATTGTTTGTCAGTGTTTTAGCTAGTTTGCTCGTTGATATGTTCAAAGCATTGGTTTTAGAAGATTAAAACTTAAAAACAGTCTGGGTTTTTTTTTCTTTTTTATGTATATCAGGGTTATCTTTTAATTTTTCATGATACTTGTTTAATTCCTTTTAATTTTTCGTGATACTTGTTTAATTCTGGAGTGGTTCTATTTTATTATTTTATTTATTTGGTATTGATTTAAATTCTTATTTATTTACCCCTCACCTCATTCCCCCAGAAATCCCCTTGGAGATCCTCACTCCACTCTCGGACCAGACTGTAGTCGAACATGAGCCATTCACCTTCACTTGCCAAGTGTCCAAGCCTAACACCAAGGCACGCTGGCTGAAGGACGGCCAGGAGGTCAAACTGGCCGATGGCTTTGAGATAGCAGTCGATGGACAAACTCACACTCTGGTTAAAAAGGATGCTTCCTTGGAAGACAAGGGCAAATACACTGTTGTTGTGGAACAGAAGTCCAGTTCTGCCAACCTTGGCGTTTCAGGTACTGCATGCAGTTTTGGAGGGACTTTTAATCGATCGGCATGTATGGCATGCTGATAATTCAGAGGAAAAAAAGCGGTTCAGTTTAATGTGAAAAATTGTGGGTGCGCACAGATATTTATGTTTTATATACAGCTGAAAATTCAGACCCTGTGTAACTGTAATTGGTTTAGCACTTAAAAATCTGGTCATTGCATGTTCATGCAACTGTCACTTTAAAGGGGCAGATTTTCTGTTATCAAAGTAATGAGAAGATTTTCCCAGTACCAGTAAAGCGTTCTTGTCTTGTCAAACAGAGCTGCCCACAACATTTGTGCGCCCTCTGGCCAACATCACAGTCACTGAGAACCAGAAACTTGCCCTGGAGTGTGAAGTCAGTCGCCCAGACAAACCAGCTCAGTGGTTCAAGGATGACATCCCAGTCACAGCCTCTGCTAGAATCAAGCTGAAGTCTGAGGGTGGCGTTCACAGCCTGGTCATTGACTCTGCTGAGCTGGATGATGAAGCTGTCTACAAGGTCGTGGTCAATGGAGTGGAGAGTACTGCTGAGGTCCTTGTTGAAGGTCAGTGAAATTTCTAGAAATCTTCTAAAGTATAACTTTAAATGTCTCTAGACCAGTCATTGCTTCAGACAAGAAGAGGGTAGCTGACGAATTTGTGTGTGTGTGTGTGTGTGTATGTGTGTGTGTGTGTTTGTGTGTGTGCACACGCATATGTATGTGTGTGCATACATATGCATGCCTGCTTGTGTTCATACCCTTGCCTATATCCTGAAACATTTCTTGGCAATTTTCAGAACTGCCCACAACATTTGTGCGTCCTTTGGCCAACATCACTGTGACGGAACACCAGAAACTGGCCTTGGAATGTGAAGTCAGTCGACCAGACAAGCCTGTCCAGTGGTTCAAGGATGACGTACCAGTCACAGCCTCTGCCCGTATCCGCCTCAAGTCTGAGGGTGGCGTTCACAGCCTGGTCATTGACTCTGCTGAGCTTGATGATGAAGCTGTTTACAAGGCTGTGGTCAACGGGGTGGAGAGCTCGGCCGAGGTCCTTGTTGAAGGTGGGCTGAAGAACCAAGATGTCTAGAAAATTTAGTGGTGACTTTATGACTCCTTTGATGTTGAATACAAATATTGTGTGTAATTTACTATTAATATTTTTATGCATGAATTTATATGAGCACAATTTATAGAAATAACGATTGTTTGTCAGTGGTGTCTGTTACGCCACATGTTTACGCTGTTAATAATCTAGCTTTGACTCATTCCTTATCTGCTTTATTACACATTTCAGAATTGCCGACAACGTTCATACGCCCACTAGCCAACATCACTGTCACTGAACACCAGAAACTGTCGTTGGAGTGTGAAGTCAGCCGCCCAGACAAGCCAGCACAGTGGTTCAAGGATAACGTTCCAGTCACAGCATCTGCCCGAATCCGCCTCAAGTCTGAGGGTGGTGTTCACAGCCTGGTCATTGACTCTGCTGAGCTGGATGATGAGGCTGTCTACAAGGTCATCGTCAATGGGGTGGAGAGTACTGCTGAGGTCCTTGTTGAAGGTATGTTGCATTCTGTTGTCATCATTGTGTTTAGGTTACTGTTGTGAGAGGTCTAAAATAAGAGAGAGAGGTCTAGAAATATTTATGCCATCAGTCTAAGTGTTTAACAACTTTATTTTTATGTTTAGTGTTCAGTTGATGTGCTTATTAGAAAATGTAACACCATGCATTAAACTGCTAAGACTTTGTACTAATGAAATGTATTGCTCTTGTCTTTAATGTTCATTGCTTTCTTTGCTTGAACTGACAACAGCAAATAATGACCAACAGAATAATATATTATTTAGCCAGCTGTAAGACAACACTAACTTCTTTCCAATACTGTCATTTCTGCTTTTTATTTTAACAATTTTTATTTTAACAATTTTTGTCTAGCTTCTAATAGTTTTATTTTCGTCATGTTGCTGGTAAAATTGTTTTGAAATGCATCGCTGTACATTTCACATGTGCTTCACTGTCTGTCTAGTTCAACTTGCAACTTCTTTTGTTGTTGTTGTCATTGTTGTTGCTTTTGATCTTTTTGTTGTTGCTTTATCACAACTAACCCCTGCTTTGTCATTGTCTCCTTTCTAACCACACCAACAGAGGAACCAGTGGAGTTTATCAGAAAACTCAAAGATGTTGAAGTGACAGAGATGGAGACAGCAGTATTTAAATGTGAAGTGTCAAAGGCTGGCCTGAAGGCTAAGTGGATGTACAATGGCAAACCAGTCACAGCAAAAGATGGCTTTGATGTCAAAGTGGATAAGACCGTTCACACTCTCACTATAGAGGATGTTGCTCTTGAGGATGCTGGCACCTTCTCAGTCAAATTTGACGACAAGGAGAGTGAAGGCAAACTTATAGTTAGAGGTAATCTTGCGTGGTAATACTTAGAGCTGCTGATCATTTTCTGTGTAATGATAGCCTATATTCCATTTACGGTAGTTCATTTGACGCTTTTCTGTGTCATGTTCAGGGATGCTAATGTTTTCTATGTGCATGGTAAATGTTGAGATGTCTTGTTGTTGCACCATCATAATTATTTGTCTGTTTGCTCTGAGCTTATAAGTGACCCTTATTTTACTTTATTTGTGCTAACACTAACAGTCATCTAAATGACCATAGCTATTTGTCACTGCAAGAATTCTTAAAGTTCTTGGTTTGGGTGCAGAAATGCTGCAAATGCTGGTCGTGATCATTTATGGTTCAGTACTTTAGAGCAGTCACACCTGTGTTTCATTCCTACTACTGTGGAAAATTTTACATTGTTCATGTACCATGTCCATGCAGAATTACCAGTGGAGTTCACCAAACCTCTCAAAGACATCGAGGTGATGGAGAACACACCCATCACCCTGACCTGTGAGGTGAACAAACCGGACAAGGCAGCCAAGTGGCAGTGCAATGGCAAGGACTTGGTTCCCTCTGATCACATTCAGATCACTGCTGATGGCTGCACACACACTCTCACCATCCCAGCTGCTCGGCTGGAGGATGAGGCAGTCTACAAGTGTATGGTGGGAGACCGGAAGACATCTGGCCGTGTCTCTGTCAAGGGTGCGTTATTCAGTTTGTCTTCATTCTAGTGTATTATTGTGTGCCATGACAGGCCATACATGCCTTGTATCAAAATGCATCATAATGTCAGTGGTATGATAAATAAAGTAGGCTTAGGAGACTAGGCTTGATGCTATTTGCAATTGATATGAGACAGAGTGTTTATTTGTCACATTCTTCTGTCTTGCAGAGGAGCCATTGTCCTTCGTAAAGCCACTGTCGGACCAGACAGTGATGGAATACCAACCCATCACGTTGGAGTGCACCGTGTCCAAACCTGACCGCCCTGCCACCTGGTACAAGGATGGCGCAAAACTTACACCATCTGACCGTCTGAAGATCACAGCCAAGGATAAGCAGCACACACTCACCATCGACAGAGCAGCACCAGATGATGAGGCTGAGTACTCCATCAAGGTGGATGACTTCACC
This sequence comes from Batillaria attramentaria, assembly GCA_018292915.2. Taxonomy (NCBI): domain Eukaryota; kingdom Metazoa; phylum Mollusca; class Gastropoda; family Batillariidae; genus Batillaria; species Batillaria attramentaria. Next base: position 5,135,507 of record JACVVK020000004.1, read on the forward strand.
TCCAAGTGCATTGTCCTTGTTGAAGGTAATCATCACTTAGCTGTCTGTCCTGGTTTACATGCCAAACTGAGGCCATTCTGAATACCACTGAGGTGAAAATAGATGATAACAGGTTGCCCTTGGATCCCCTCCCCACCCCCCACCCCCCACCCCCTTTTTTGTTGTTGTTGTTGCAATGAACATGAAAACTGTACAGGAATGCAGAGTAGTTAACATACAGTGGTGAAACTATTTCTATATTCAATTTTCAGAAGAGGAAGTGGAGTTTGTGCGCAAACTGGAAGACATTGACGTCCTCGAAATCCCAGGCACAGTTACCTTTGAGTGTGAAGTGAACAAGGTGAACACCGTAGCAGAATGGTTCTTCAAAGAACAGCCAATCACCGCCAGCGACAAATACGAGCTGGAGAGCAAGGGTGTGATCCATCGCCTCACCATCAAAGAAGTGGACGGCAGAGATGAGGGAGACTACAAGGTTGTCGTTAAGGGCAAGAAGTCCGAGGCTGGACTCTTTGTTGAAGGTATTGTGTTGATTTTGTTATTGTATTTGAGCGCCTCCTTAGGTTAACATTATCTCAGCCTTTGTACATTCAAAATATTGTGTGCATTTGCTAATATGTTTGTATGAGTGTGTAGTTGCCAGTATGCGTGTATGTGAGAGAAATTTTGAAAACTGATTTGCGCAGTTGGCTTGTTTTTCACTGTTTCTATGTCATTCTCTTTGCAGTTGCTCCCCAGATCTTCATTGACAAGAAGTATGACGAGACAATCTACCTCTACGCTGGCCAGTCCACAGCCTTTGAGGTGCCATTCACTGGCAATCCCCAGCCCAAGGTGGCTTGGACCTTCAACGATGGTGACCTTCCTGACAAGAAGCGCATGGAGGCGGAGACCATCTACAACATGACCACTGTGCGCATGAGTCATGTGCAGCGTGGGGACACTGGCAACTACACTGTGACCCTCGCCAATGACAATGGCAAAGCGGTCATCACCATCAAACTGGTGGTCCTTGGTGAGTAGATGTGAAATTTTTTGGGGGGGACAGACACAGTGTTTGACTGTGTTCATGTGTGTGTGTGTGTGTGTGTGTGTGTGTGTGTGTGTGTGTGTGTGTGTGTGTGTGTGTGTTAAGAATTACAAGCGGAAAGAGAGAATTAAGTCAACTGGTCTCATAACAACCTTGTCAGTAAACAGTGTTTTGGAAGTTAGGATATTTTGCTTGCTTGCTCCAGACAAACCATCACCTCCACGTGAAGTCACTGTCAAGGACATCACAGCTGAGACAGCCACCATTACTTGGCAGACCCCTGAGGATGATGGCGGCAAGCCTATCACCCAGTACGTAATCGAGAGACGAGAGGCCAGTCGCCGAACCTGGAACAAAATCGGTGACACCACAACCCTTGAGCTGCCTGTGGCTGAGCTTGTTGAGAACAACCAGTACATTTTCCGTGTGTTTGCACAGAATGATGTTGGTCTCAGTGAGCCTACAGAGTCAGACACCATTACAGCGAAAAATCCTTTCGGTGAGCAATAATTTCCTTTGTGGAGACGTTACGTTTGTTACTAATGACACGCCACAGTTTGAAAATTAGCAGTCCTACGGATAGTGCTTATGATTAAGACAGTGGTGAGAAAAGTGGTGGTTATGGAAAAGGAAGCTGTACAAAGAAATTTGAGTGGTAGGCTCGTAACGAAACTCCTTGTGGTCTTTTCCTCTGTTCATCAATTCCAGAGTTTTATTTGAATAAGAATACTCAGTGGTTGCCTGTTTCCTTGTTTCCACTACCAGGTGTTCCTGATGCACCTGAGGCACCAACAGTGAGTGATGTTTTCCACGACTCGGCTGTTGTTTCCTGGCAACCACCAGCCAATGATGGAGGATCCCCTGTCACTGGATACACTGTGGAGCGGCAGTCATCATTCAGCCCGCGCTGGGTGGCTGTCAACAAGTCACCCGTGCCGGAGCTGAGCCTGAAGGTGGATGACCTGATTGAGGACAATTCCTACCAGTTCCGGGTGATCGCACACAACAAAGCTGGCCCCAGTCAACCAAGCCAGCCTTCACCTAACATTTTGGCCAAAGATCCCTGGAGTGAGTATCATGTTTAGGTTTAAATCTGTTTCTGTAATTCCCCCCTGGCTCAGTCACCAGTGCCTGTATCCGTAAAAAAACTGTCTGTGCCTAGTATTTGTAGTCTGTACCCTTGGCCGTTACCACTGACATTTTCTAAAATACCTGTGACAACCTTCCTCTACATTAGCTATCATTTGAAAAATCTGTCTTGTTTCTGTTTGTCGCAATCTACTGCTTCTTTTTAAAAGTCTTACTATTTGCGTGATTCGTAATTTATTATTTGATAATCTATGAAAACATGTCTGCTCTCCAGCTGTACCAAGTCGCCCAGGTACACCGGACATCACAGGTACAGACAAGAGTTCAGTCGCACTCAAGTGGGCCCCGCCAGAGAGCGATGGTGGCAGCCCCATCACCAACTATGTGGTGCAGTACCGACCAAGTGGCACCACCCAGTGGATCCGTGCCAACGAGACAATGACGGTGCCTGACACTACATTCAGCGTCACAGGTCTGAAGGAAAACGCAGAGTACGAGTTCCGAGTGGCAGCTGAGAACAGAGCTGGTGTAGGTGAAGCATCTTCGCCAACCAAACCTGTCAAAGTCATCAAGCCAATCGGTAAGGAGCCATGATACGCGAGATACTATCTAGATACTAGATCAGATTCTGTCCTGTGACACTATGTCCATTATTACTGTTTATGGCATTTTGGTCACTCTTACTTGTCATCAAGCCAGTTGGTAAGGAATCTTGATCTACCAGATCTACCAGCACCCTTTGTCTAGAATTATTATATGGTCATTAAGCTTCTATTCCATGTGACTCATTCTCCTTGCTTCGTGCTGAAAAACAGTCTGCACTCCATTTCGAGCCACACTTGCACTGATGGTATGTATTATGTGTTTCAGTGGGTGAGCCTCCAATGCTGCGGGAGCCTTTGAAAGACCTCACTGTTGTGGCACCCGGCGATGCTATCCTGGAGTGTGACATTGATGTGGGAGAACCAGAGGCAGAGATCAAGTGGTGAGTTTTCGCCGTCACTCAGACACCATTTCATATTTATGATCCTTTGTCAGGACATGCAATGGCTGATGGGGGTCAGTTTATATTTTTTTATTCTTGTGATAGAAATCATCCTACTGTGCTGGACAAGTGGTTTGATTTGAGTATTATTATTGAGTAAGGCCCAACTCGGGTGAGGTGTAGTGAATATTACTGGGGAAAAACATTTTCTCATGAGCGGGTGAAACATCAGAGAAGTCAAGTTTGTTCAAAACCCCAGTGAGGGTACGTGAATCTAAAAATAAGTAATACATGGAAAGCCCACCGTGGCACTGAAAAAGAAAATGTGACCAAAAATTTAACAGTGCCAAGGTGACCACAACTCACGACATGATGTTGTGAAGTGTCATAGACATTAGACTGACTGACCAGCTTGATTTTTACTTGTTCATTTTCCCAGGTACCGCGGCAAGAAGGAGGTGAAGAAGAGTGCCAAGTATGAGATGAGCTATGAGGATGAGGTGGCAGCTCTTGTTATCCACAAGACTGAACCTGAAGATGCTGACGTTTACCGTTGTGAGGCAACCAACCCACTTGGCCGTGTGCAGACAGAAGGCACACTCTCAGTTCACAGTAAGTATCAGTCCAGAACGTTGACAGCTTCAGAAAATTACGCTTTATTTCTGCATTTACATTTATGAAAAAGCACATGGTTGGAAGATAATTCTTGTGATTTAAGTTTTGGTTAACACACGACAATTTTTTTTTTTTTTTTTGCTTGAAGATAATTATAGCTACTGTATTTATATATTTTAATTATGGCCATAGAAAAGTGTCCAATTTTCATTTGTCCTGCTCTTTTTCTTTGACAGCTAACTATGAACTGTTTTTATTGTTACCACAGCTGCTGCTTAGCTGCTGACTCATCATTATTATTACTGTTACAGCTCACCCAACCCTGGAGTACGACAACCGCCTGAAGAGCGCTCAGACCGTACGGGCAGGTACAACCCTTGTGCTGACTGTCAACATCAGCGGCATTCCCTCACCCTCTGTGGCGTGGTTCATCGATGATGAGCCGTTGCAGAAGTCTGATCGCATCAGCATTGAGACGACAGAGGAGTACAGCACATTGACTGTGAAGAACACTCTGCCTGATGACACTGGCCTCTACACAATCTGTGCTGAAAACGTTGTGGGCAAGGCTGAAGCAGACTTTGAAATCAACATCAAAGGTATTTGACTGTTGCAGCTTGTTGCAGGATTTTGTATACAAAAAAAGATTGGTTACAGTTTTTCTCACAAGGTAATTTCTAAAATTGTTCTTTATTGGTCAGCATCATTACATACCATAATTTACCATCACTGTTCATCTCTTTCTCCTTTTTTTGTTTTTGTTTTTGACAGTTTGTTTGCACCTGCCATGACACAACACATCCTAAAGTAATGAATTTGTTAGAGGTGCATGCATGAAAAGCAATTGACTGGACTTTTTTTTTCTTTTCTTTTTTTTAACATAAACAAATACATCATAGGTACACCATCATCATTTATATTTCTCTTTCCTGACAGACAAACCTGGCAAGCCCAACAACCTGCACGCTATCGAGGTGCTCAAAGACCAGATTGTGTTGGCTTGGGAACCCCCCACCTCCACTGGCAACTGCCCTCTGAAGGGCTACGTGATTGAGAAGCGTGATGCCAAACGCAACACCTGGATGCCAGTGCAGACGGTAGACAGCACCACAGTGACTTACGCTGTGCAGAAACTGCTGGAAGGCAATGAGTACTTCTTCCGCGTGGCTGCCGAGAACGAGATTGGTGTGGGTGAGGCTGCTGAGCTGTTTGATGGCATCGTGGCGAAGAGTCCTTATGGTGAGAAATAGGTCCATTGTGCTCACATTGTACAAATTACAGACATTTCTTGAACTGTTAGCTGCTTTTCTGTCATTGCTCCGTTTTTGACCTCACTTCTTTTTTTCTTTTTTTTTTTGGGGGGGGGGGGGGGGATGACATTAAAGTTCCAAAGAAGCAAGCAACCAGTCCTGTAAAAAGTAGAGCCTTCAAATTTTTGTTTTGTTTTGAAGTCAGTTGTTTTCCCCAGTAAATCACATACACAGTTTCTTTTAGTGATACACAATTTCTTTCTCCTGTAGATGTACCTGATGCACCCAAGAAGCTTCAGCCCAGCGAGATCACCCGTTCAAGCGTAACACTCACCTGGGAACCACCGGAGAGTGACGGAGGCTCCGTGATCACTGGCTACACTGTTGAGCGCAAGTCACCGACAAGCTCTCGCTGGACCAGGGTGAACAAGAGCCCCATCCGTGACACGGTCTACACAGTCATGGACCTGGTGGAGGGAAGTGAATACGAGTTCAGGGTCATTGCCGAGAACGCTGCTGGACTCAGCAAACCATCAGAGCCAACAGGCATCATCAAAGCTGTTGATCCATACAGTAAGTTGTCTTACATACACATATTTACCCTGAGACATGGTAAGTATGTTTATTAAATGTAATTTTTGGAAAACAAAATCTTTCTGTTTGCCGTCTTGTCTATATCACAGATTGTATCAGCCTCCAAACAGCCCCCTGTTTTGAAATCTCATTTGTGGTATTCATTAAACTTCAAAACATCCACTAAACCAGGAACAAACTTGAGAGGTGAACTTGCAGTTGGTTACAAATCAGACTGTGATGGCCATGATCCCTTGTGACCCCATGTCTGAGTGAAATGTGAGTGGTCACACTCTGCTTAGTGCTACTGGCCACCTTCAAGCTTGACTGTTATTAGGTTGGTCAGCTTTTCATGATGATGAATGTATCTGAAAAAAACAAAATTCCATGCCATCTGTCAACAGATAAACCTGACGCGCCAGGCAAACCAGAAGCTATTGATGTCACCAAGGAGTCCATCACTCTCAAATGGCTTCCACCAGACAACGATGGAGGTAATGCCATCTTCAACTATGTGGTTGAGATGCGGGTGAGCGGGTCATCCCGTTGGCTTGCAGCTAGCCAGAACCTGAAGGTACCAGACACCAGTTTCACTGTCCGCGAGCTTGTGGAAGGCACAGATTATGAGTTCCGTGTCAGCGCTGAAAACAAAGCTGGTGTTGGACCCCCATCACCATCCTCTGGTCCCATCACTGCCAGAGAGCCGATCTGTAAGTGATTTTGGTTTTTCTGTCATTTTTTTATATGAATTGGTATTGGCACTGGTGTATCTTCCCTTTGTTTAGAAAAAAAATTCAGGTCCCCCTCCACAGAACAACAGGCACCATGAACAAGTCTGTGCATGAATTTTGACTGCTGTGTTGGAAAACCCAACCAAATTCTTGCACACCGGATGATCAAGACCCTTTGTCTCAGGGCGCTTTAACAACATATCCGTGAATGGTAAAGAGAGGAAAAGTCTCCAGCCTTTGCATTGTTAAAAACTGTGGTATACATGAACTCCCTTGCTGTTTGTTTCAGTGGGTGAAGCACCGACAGTGTTGGAAGGCCTGCCAGACCTGGCTGTCATGGAGGGAGACACCACAGTGTTCGAATGCAAGATCAGTGGAGAGCCTGTTCCCTCCATCAAATGGTACACTTTCATTGAGAATGGCCCCAGTGACCATATGTTTTACTAGTTGTAAAAGCATTAATATAACATTGACTTCATTGTCTCCTGAAGAGCAGGTTGCTCTTGAGACATGGCCATTAAAAATTTACACATTTGAAAATCTAAACTTCTTACTGAGATGGAAAATGAGGCATGTAATCAGATGTAGATTCCACATTTATTCTGTTCTATCTTCTAGAGTTTTATCTTCTTTGTAATAAATTTCCCTGTTTTTGGCTACAGGATGAAGGAGCAGCGCGAGATACTGGAAGACAAGCGTCACAGCATGGTGTATGACAACAATGTGGCATCCCTCACTATCCGTGACACCACCCAGAAGGATGCTGGAAGCTACACCTGTGAAGCTAGTAATGACCTGGGCACTGTAACAACATCAGGCGTCCTGGAAATTCAAGGTGCGCATCCAGTATTTTATGAAATAACAGTCTGCATCTTTGTGTCTTTCTATTGTGGCATGAATGTGTAAATGTAGTAGTGAAACATGGATCTGAAACAAAATTTCAATTTTCAGTGCAGATAAACACCACAAGCAAACACTAAAACAGTACTCTGTGGTGCCCAATCACCCGCACACATGAAACATGTGACATGCAGTTGACTTGTCATCCTCAAAAGGATGGTCTGCCTCCTGCTTCTGTACCAGTGGACAAAATTTAATATAATCTACTTGTCTGTCTTCGAATTGAACAATGTGATAGTAATCAGTACTTGCTCCCTTTCCAGCTGCCCCTACCCTGGAGTTTGACAACAAGTTCCGTGACCTGATCAGCCTGCACGTGGGTGCTACACTCAAGATCCCAGTGAAGGTCAGTGGCATTCCAACGCCTCGCATCACATGGGCTAAGGAGGAGGGACCACTGAAGTCTGGAGGTCGCATCACCATCAGCGTGCAGGAGGACAGTACCACACTGACAGTGAAGAAAGTGACAAAGGATGAGGACGGGCTCATCACACTCACCGCTGACAACCATGTTGGCGAAGCCAAAGCCAAATTTGATGTTGAAGTTTTGGGTGAGCTGCTTTTTTTCATTTTCATATATTTTGATTTTGAACCTGTGCAGCTGAAAAGAAAGGATGGCATTGTCTATGTTCCTTCTTTGTCTTTCATTTATTTGTTGTATGCTATTTGATGACTTCTTTTCTGCTGAAATCGTGCCAAAGGCATCCTTCTGGCACTGTGTTGCAAAATAAGACACTCAGACTGTGCTCTGGTTTCACAAAATATGTCATTGTCTCAAGAATGATTTGATTTGATGGTTTGTCTTTGTGTTAGATGTGCCGTCTGCACCCCAAGGACCGTTGGAAGTCTCAGACATCACAGCTGACTCCGCCGTCCTGCACTGGAAGCCACCAAAGGATGATGGAGGCATCGATCTCACTGGCTACATCATTGAACGCCGTGACACTAAGCGTGCTGTGTGGACAAAGGTCGGCAGTGTGGATGGTGTGACCCTGGACTACAAGGTCACTGGTCTGCAGGAGGGGACTGAATATCTGTTCCGTGTGTCAGCCGAGAATGAAGTAGGCATTTCAGAACCGCTGGAGCGTGACATGGCTGTTGTGCCAAAGAGCCCATTCGGTAGGTTTTCTGCTTCGTTTAGCCAGCAGAGCATGCGTGTGGAGTTTATGGTAGCATTGTGATGATGCATTCTGAGTGAGAGTGATGACTAACTGGAACACGACCACTTGCAATAGACCCCAAAACGTGAAAGCATAATTATGACAGTATATTGACTGACAGGACCCTGTGGCATTTAACCAGGAAAGGAAGTGACATTGTGCAGTCCATACACAGAGAGATTTTTCACCTGTAACTGTTTCCATGGCAATATTTTACAATGCTTGTTGCAGTCACAGATGCCAACATACATTCTCGCCAAATAATCTTTGGTACTTTCCTTGTTTTTACCATTTTTAAATTTGAAAAGAAGATTTTCCTTTTCCTTTTTTTTTCTTTTCCAATAATTTTTGTTTTTATCAACCCTTTTTTTTTTTTTTTACAATTCATAGATATTTAACCCAGCACAGGAATGTTTGTTTTTAACATTACCATTAAATATATGCTTACATTCCATTTTAATTCCAGAGCTTACAAATTCCTCTGCTGTAATTTTAAATATCACTTAGAATTTAGTGTTTTTGCTAATATTTTCTTGTCTACATGTACAAAGTTTTAGTTGTTCACTCGGATACGTATACTCAAATGTAGTATTTAAACTGTGAAGTATAGATCTGTGACAAAAGATTATTGTTAACGACAAGACTTTTATTTTTGATCTTGTTAGTTTTTGTTTTCGAAGAGCCATCAAGATAATAACAAATTCACCCCAGTTGTGATGGACGTGCATGTGAATATGCTTACAATGGTTGTGATATCTAATATTTACCCAAACATGACTGCTGCTATTTACAGGTTGTTGATGTTTGTTTGTTAACTTGTTTTTGAGAAGCAATTAAAGGACTTGTTTGTTTATAATAGTTTGAGGTCTTTAATGTTCATGCATGTGGGCATTCTTACATGTCTCTCAAGTTTTCCAGAAATGATCTGGTGTGTGTGTATGTGTGTTGAAATAGTTCCAGTTGAAGAACTCCTGCTGCTTTTGCCCTTGCATGCTTAACGACTAGTGTATGTCAGTATATTCACACATTCACTCTGTAATACTCTTTGAACATTTCCTTTGGAATCTAATTGCATTAGGTGAGAAACCTACTACCTAAGCTGTCTTCAAAGTTGTATTATTAGTTTACACTTTGCTTAAAGCACATGTATTCAAGTTTCCCCATTTTCTTACATAACCAAAGCCTCCTGGTTTTGCCAATTAAAAAAAAGAAAGAAAAAAAGTAAGTCAAACTATTGATATTAGATATCTTTTTTTTTGGCCCAGGTACGTAATTCTCTGTATGATTCTGCCAGTTTCGCCTGATGGAAATCTTCATATTTTATTGAAGTGCTGGGAGTTGTGTCCTTCTGCTTTCCTCATGTACTGATAGATGCATTACATGTACAGTACTGCTGATCACAACCTTCCCATGCAAACATTGGCACATTCTTCGCTTATCATATTCACATATTTCCTTCACCTTGGTAGACATTCCAGCTGTTTCTCTACCGTATACATGTACTGGTGCAGGGTCTAAGTGGCTAGATTTTTTGCATTAATTAGGCACTCGAAAAGTTAACATCTTAGTTCTCTATTACTTTCAGGTAATTTAGAATTTGCTATCTGCCAAACCCTTCCTTTATTAAGTTATTGTGTAGTGATTTAACAGAATTAAGTTGTAGCAGGAAAGTGTGTGAAAATTATATATGCACACCGGTTGCAGTGAATTAAATGCATGTACATGTGAAAACCTTGAGAAAGTGTCCTGGATGACTTAAAATAATTGAAACAAAATACTAACTGCTTTGCACTGGTCAGCACTGCTGAAGTTGAGAGGAAGTGGCTTTTTATGGAAACCACTCACTTTTCACATTCTGCATGGCTTTTTATGTTGAGACTGGCCAGAAGGTGAGTTCATTTTAATTCTTATTGATAGAGATGCTATTTGATTTAAGGTTTAAAAATAGTACCAAGCATTCTTGACTGGTGAGCTAATTTTTTAGTTGCACTGTGCAGCAGCTAAAAACAGTGAAATATTGATGGTGATCAGTGTTTTCATCAATCTTCATATCCATAGGTACTTTGGTTTATGTTTTGTTAAACCTTGTTCCATTGAATAATGAAATGACGAAGGGTTAGTTTAAGAATCACATTGTCTTTAAGACTCATTTTTTCTCCATTTAAAATCTTGCATTCATTTTCAAGCACCGTTCATGGTCTTTTGCACTTCAGTGATTAACGCTTCAATGCCTTTCTTAAAACAGACAAGCCTTCACCACCAGAAGGCCCCATTGTGATCTCAGACGTCACCGCTGACAGCGCCACCTTGGCTTGGAAACCACCAAAATCTGATGGTGGTTCTCCACTCACTGGCTACGTCATCGAGAGGCGTGATGTCCGTAAGACCACATGGACAAAGGTTGCTTCTGTGGATGCCCAGACACTGACATGCACTGCCACCAAGCTGCTTGAGGGAACACCGTACCTCTTCCGTGTCATGGCTGTCAACAAAGAGGGCACCAGTCTTCCACTCGAATCTGAGGAAGAAACCATTCCCAAGAAGCCTGCTGGTAAGCAGTCCATAATATAAAATAGTTTGATTTCATGATCAGGGTATTGTTTGTGTCTGTTGTAAATGGGAAATGCATAGGTAAGCTTTTATTTTGTAAGCACTTGAAGCTGTTTGTGGATCTTTGAACTAGGAAAGTGACTGATGAGAGACGGTGGGTGGGCAGTTTGAGGGCTTTACATCTTTTGTCCACCACGAAGGTGATTTCAGTGATAGGGACACTGGAAAAAGGCCTCTGCATATTTTGACCCTGTTAGGAATCGAACCTGTAACCTTTTGGTTTTGAGTCCAACACTCAGCCTGCCAGGCCACCCGACTCCCTGAACGTAGAGAGAAATGTCTGAATGTGTTGGACCTGTTCAAGTGAATGTTGAAGATTTTAAAACATCTGAATACACTGTGGTGTTTGTTTGTAAACAGAGGTCCCAGGTAAACCAGTAGGACCCATCAAGTTCAGTCAGATTCTGGCAGACTCTGTCACCTTGGCCTGGTCACCACCAAAGAAGGACGGTGGCTCTCCAGTCGCATCCTACACAGTTGAGCTGACCGACGATGGTGGCAAGACATGGCGGCAGATGGACTCTGTGGAAGCCAAGGTCACTCTGTATACGGCCAAGGGACTGACAGAAGACCAGGAATACAAGTTCCGTGTCTGTGCTGTGAACAGTGTTGGAGCCAGTGAGCCACTGGTGTCAGATGCTGTTGTGCCAAAGAGAAAGATTGGTGAGCATTCATACTGTCTTTTTCACAAGTTTTGCTACTGCATTTGTGAGTGCAGGGTAATGTCACAACACTGCAGTGAACTGTTGGTGTAGGAAAGTGTTTTTTAAGTTTATTTCAGATTTTGCAAACAACAGTCTAAAAGAGCATCTAGCACGTCAAATCTCTTCATTCTGTACCTGCAATACTTTATCACTTCAGAATGTCTGTAAGCTTTCAACTTTGAAATTCATATATCTTGAGCCACGTCTTCAACTAGCTTGTCCCCCCATCTGTCCCAGTGACTTGCTCTCACACTGGATCTGTATGTGCTTTCCACAGAGAAACCATCCAAGCCAGAGGGACCTCTGGAGGCAACAGATGTTCAGCGGGACTCAGTCACCCTTCAGTGGAAACCACCCAAAGATGATGGTGGCTCACCACTTACGGCCTACATCATCGAGAAGCGTGATGCCAAGCGTGGAAGTTGGACGAAGGCGGGTAAAGTGGACGGAGATGTGACAGAATTCCGTGTGGCCGACCTGATCGAGAAGACAGACTACCACTTCAGGGTGTCTGCTGTCAACAAGGCTGGTCAGAGTGAACCCTTGGAGACGGACAAACCCATCACTGTGAAAAGTCCATTCGGTGAGTTGTCATGAGTCATAGGATCACTAGTTTGAGTCTATACGATTTTTCTTCTTTTTTATTACTTCAGAAAATGATGGTGATCCATGTACTTGATTCCTATAACTGTTTAAAAAATATTGTGGTGAAAACTAAAATACTTTGTTTGCTACACAACACATGGCTTGTGCTGTTACTAATCAAGATGTTGGTGAATTTTGATGCCTATTCTTGACTGGGAACGATTGCAATTGAAATCACAATTTTGCTTCATTCACAGATGTACCAGGCAAACCAAAGGGTCCACTGGAGATCAACAATGTGACAGACAAGTCTGCAGACCTGACCTGGAAGCCACCAGAGAGTGATGGTGGTACCCCTCTCACAGGCTACATCATTGAGGTGCGGCCTGACTCGCGGTCAACATGGACCAAGGCTGGTAATGTAGATGGCGCCACCACAAGTTTCACAGTGCCTGACCTTCGTGAAGGTCAAGAGTACCACTTCCGGGTCATGGCTGTCAATGCTGAGGGTCAGAGTGCACCACTTGAGTCCAAGGAAACAGCCAAGCCAACCAAGAAGATTTGTAAGTTCTGGACACACACACACACACACACACACACACACACACACACACACACACACACACACACACACACACACACACACACACACAAACTCAAAACTTGAGGAAATGGTAGAATTGTAGGAATGAGGAATTTGCTGGTGAACATAAACCATGTAGAAGCTGATTACATTCTGCAAAACGACAGTCCTGCCAGAAAGTGCTGATAATAACAGGCATGGCAAAGACACTGCAGTTTGTGATTTCTTAACTGTATATATGCTAGAGATTGACTTTGGGTGTTTCAAGATTTCCTGATCTTTCAACAGTGCCACCTGGGTCTCCACGAGATCTGCGTGCTGCTCGTGTAGGCGAGGACTACGTCACACTTGAGTGGAAGGCACCCACCGATGATGGAGGTGCAAAAATCACCAACTACCGCATCGAGAAGTGTGAGGAGACCAGCGAAGAGTGGATCAAGATCGAGGACATCAAGTCCTTCGACACCGTGTACAAGGTGACTGGACTCAAGGAGAATGTTGGCTACTACTTTTCTGTGTCTGCCAAGAACCAGGTCGGCTTTGGGGAGCCTGCTGAGACAGATGCTGCCATCAAGCCAAAGAAACCTGAAGGTCTGTACAATCTGCATTCTGATTTGTAAATTCCCACTGTTGGCTCCACCTCTTTGCCACCTTAGAATATTTGTGGTGCCAGAGTTTTCAGTCTTGTGTATTTTTTTCTGCAACTGACTGCTTTCTGGCTTGCGCGGCCTTAAGTCCTAAAAACTCACTCACTCACTCACTCTGTGACTGACTGAGATTATTTATTTATTTGATTTTTTGTCCAGGCCCTCCTGGTGCACCAACTGCTCCACTCACTGCCAGCGACATTGACAAGACATCTGTCACATTGTCATGGAAACCACCCACAAGCGACGGTGGATCTCCACTGACGGGATACATCCTGGAGCGCCGTGAGTCCACACGGACCAGCTGGACCAAGCTTGACAAGATTGGACCTGACACCCTGACATACAAAGCTGTGAACCTGATAGAGGGCAGTGATTATTATTTCCGTGTCAGTGCTGAAAACAAGCACGGTGTCAGCTCTCCGCTTGAAATGGACAAGACAGTGAAACCCAAAAGTCCATTTGGTGAGTGTTTGTGTGAATACTTGCCTGTTATTAATATCACACACACACACACACACACACACACACACACACACACACACACACACACACACTAAATAAATAAACAAATAAATAAATAAGATGATGAAGTCAGCCTCTTTTAATGGTCAGGGACAAGTGCAAGTGTAGAGACAGGGTAGGTGTGAGACAAAAATAATTTCAGGTGTAGGTAAGACTTGGAGTACACCTGACAGGCAAGAGAGTTGCATATAATTGATGACACACGCGTGCTTAAGTGAAAGATGCATAGTACTACCACAAGTGATCGCCTGTCCTGGTCTTATGTGTTTGCGTAAATTCATGTACAGATGTACCAGGCAAACCGAAGGGACCACTTGAGATCAACAATGTGACAGACAAGTCTGCTGACCTGACCTGGAAACCACCAGAGAGTGATGGTGGTACCCCTCTCACAGGCTACATCATTGAGGTGCGGCCTGACTCGCGGTCAACATGGACCAAGGCTGGTAGTGTGGATGGCACCACCACCAGCTTCACAGTGCCTGATCTGAAGGAAGGTCAAGAGTACCACTTCCGAGTCATGGCTGTCAATGCTGAGGGTCAGAGTGCACCACTTGAGTCCAAGGAAACGGCCAAGCCAACCAAGAAACTTTGTAAGACTCTTTATTTTTTATTTTTTGTTTTGTTTTGTTTTGTTTTTAGGGAAAAAATATGAATTGAAAGGACATGAAATTCAGCTTCTGTTTGAATGCCCTGCAGTTCCAAATGAAATGGGTACCTAGTCAAGAAATTTGAAGTATATGTATACCAATAGATACTGGATTAACAAAACAATATGAATTAAAATACTTTTGTTCCATTTGCATACATTTACTCACCATTTTCTCCTTTTTCAGTACCACCAGGGCCTCCTCGTGATGTCCGTCCTGGACGTGTTGGAGCGGACTATGTTACCTTGGAATGGAAGCCACCAGCAGAGGATGGTGGTGCCAAGGTCACGCACTACCGCATCGAGAAATGCGAGGAGACCAGCGAAGAGTGGATCAAGATCGAGGACATCAAGTCCTTCGACACCGTGTACAAGGTGACTGGACTCAAGGAGAATGTTGGCTACTACTTTTCTGTGTCTGCCAAAAACCAGGTCGGCTTTGGCGAGCCTGCTGAGACAGATGCTGCCATCAAGCCAAAGAAACCTGAAGGTAAGATCATGAACATGTTTGTGATGTTTCAAAGTGTGCAGTTTGGTGCAGACTGTTCGATCTCTGTGCTCTGAAATTGTTTAGCAGACTTGAGGATCAATTATTATTATTAGTCACTTTTTAAAAGTATACTTACAGTCACCAACATCTAAATTAAAGACTTTTTGGGGGAAATGTTCACACTTAAAAATGAATTTTTATTCAAATGTTTAGGGCCCCCAGGACCACCCTCTGCACCCTTCTCTGTCAGTGATGTCGATAAGACTTCTGTCACACTGTCATGGAAACCACCAACGGATGATGGCGGATCTCCACTGACTGGGTACATCCTTGAGAGGCGTGAAGCCACCCGCACCAGCTGGACAAAGCTTGAAAAGATTGGAGCGGACTTGCTGACATACAAAGCTGTGAACCTGATGGAAGGCAGCGAGTACTATTTCCGTGTCAGTGCTGAGAACAAACATGGCGTCAGCTCGCCACTGGAAATGGAGAAAACCGTCAAGCCCAAGAGTCCTTTCGGTGAGTCTGCATGATCAGATTACAGTTCTTACAGCTGTTAATAACTATTTTGAAGTATGTTCGTGAGTGCCGGTGTCACAGACAAAGATACTGAAATAGGAATGTCGTGGAAATAAGCATGACTCAGTGATGGCTGCATGTGTTCTGTCTGTTTAGCTGTCTGTGAGAGAGTGGAAGACCCCATTGCATGCTGACTCATTGCTGCTAATATTTCAGATGTACCTGGCAAACCCAAGGGACCACTGGAGATCAACAGTGTGACAGACAAGTCCGCTGACCTGACGTGGAAGCCACCAGAGAGCGATGGAGGTACCCCTCTCACAGGCTACATCATCGAGGTGCGGCCTGACTCACGGTCAACATGGACCAAGGCTGGTAGTGTGGATGGCACCACCACCAGCTTCACAGTGCCTGATCTGAAGGAAGGTCAAGAGTACCACTTCCGAGTCATGGCTGTCAACGCTGAGGGTCAGAGTGCACCACTTGAGTCCAAGGAAACGGCCAAGCCAACCAAGAAACTTTGTAAGACTTTCTATTTTATTTCATTTTTATTTTAAGGAAAAAAATATGAAATAAAAAGCCTAGGACTTGAAATTCATCTTCTGTTTGAATGCACTGCAGTGTTATATAACTGGGGTACCTGATAAGAAATTAGAAGTGTATATACCAACAGATACTGGGTTCACAAAACAGTATGAACATCTTGAAATGAAAATCTCAAGAAATCTGATGAAAAGTACACATCAAAATACTTTTGTTCCATTAGAGTATATGTGCTTACCATTTTCTCCTTTTTCAGTACCACCAGGGCCTCCTCGTGATGTCCGTCCTGGACGTGTTGGAGCGGACTATGTTACCTTGGAATGGAAGCCACCAGCAGAGGATGGTGGTGCCAAGGTCACGCACTACCGCATCGAGAAATGCGAGGAGACCAGCGAAGAGTGGATCAAGATCGAGGACATCAAGTCCTTCGACACCGTGTACAAGGTGACTGGACTCAAGGAGAATGTTGGCTACTACTTTTCTGTGTCTGCCAAGAACCAGGTCGGCTTTGGCGAGCCTGCTGAGACAGATGCTGCCATCAAGCCAAAGAAACCTGAAGGTTTGTACATAGTAAAATTTGACAAGAGCTTCATATGGACGAAAAGGTTGTTGTGAAAGTTTTGGTCTACGTACCACAACAATCAGATTTATGCTTAATATCATACTGTGGATTCTTACGCAGTATTTAAAGATTTGGATAAATAGCTAAACTTTTTATTGTTCTTGATGAAATTTTGATTTGAATTGGTTTTCGTATTTGTTAAGTGACAATTGTACAATAATTGTCCAATCAGGAATGTCACCTTGAGATGGACCAGCACAAGATAGCCCCTTATTGATTACATGAATGTGAATGCGCATATTTGTGAGCTTACAGAAGTGTGGCATTTTATTATAACAACAACAAATACTTGACCCACTGATTCACTCGCATTCTGTTTTCAGGACCCCCTGGCCCACCAACTGCCCCACTGAATGCCACAGATATTGACAGGACCTCTGTGACCCTGTCATGGAAACCACCCACAGACGATGGCGGATCTCCACTGACAGGCTACATCTTGGAACGCCGGGAGTCGACGCGCACCAGCTGGACCAAACTGGAGAAAATCAAACCAGACTTGCTGACCTACAAGGCTGTCAACCTCATCGAGGGCAGCGAGTATTACTTCCGTGTCACGGCTGAGAATAAACATGGTGTCAGCTCACCACTGGAGACAGAAAAGACAGTCAAGCCAAAGAGTCCGTTTGGTGAGTTTCTGCTGAGCATAATCTGTCTTCTTCAGTTTCACAGGAATGGAGTAAAACTGCCATGAGTTTGCAGGCATTTAGCAAAATGTAAGCTTTGCAGTAAACACACACGAGACAGTGTCTGTACGCCCTTTGGTCCGTTGTCTGATTTTGGGACTGGTAGAGTGAGGGATATTTTGTTTTGCTGCATGAGCTTGACTCGTGAGCAATATATGGTACTCTGTCATTTACGTCTTATTTCTGCTCTGCAGATGTTCCAAGCAAACCCAAGGGTCCAATGGAGGTCAGCAATGTGACAGAGACATCGGCAGACCTGACCTGGAAACCACCAGAGAGTGATGGTGGTACTCCTCTCACAGGCTACATCATCGAGGTGCGGCCTGACTCACGGTCAACGTGGACCAAGGCTGGTAGTGTGGATGGCGCCACCACCAGCTTCACAGTGCCCGACCTCCGTGAAGGTCAGGAGTACCACTTCCGGGTCATGGCTGTCAATGCTGAGGGTCAGAGTGCACCTTTAGAGGCGTTTGATACAGCTAAGCCTGCTAAAAAGATTGGTGAGTCAAAACTTATTTTCTGATTACTAAGTTACTTTTCTTGCACCAATGTCTTTTACTGTTTACGGTTTCAAATATGTTGTAAGGGGGGATGGAAAGTTTGGCTGTATACTAGCTCCTGTCTCGGCAGATGGAATCACGATGTAAATATTATTGTTTCAGTGCCACCTGGACCACCTGAAGGATTGCATGCTGCTCGAGTGGGAGCTGACTACGTCACACTTGAATGGCTGAAACCTGATACAGATGGCGGTGCCAAGGTCACGCACTACCGCATCGAGAAGTGTGAGGAGACCAGCGAAAAGTGGGTGAAGGTTGAGGACATAAAGTCTCTTGACACAGCTTACAAGGTGACTGGACTCAAGGAGAATGTTGGCTACTACTTCTCTGTGTCTGCCAAGAACCAGGTCGGCTTTGGCGAGCCTGCTGAGACAGATGCTGCCATCAAGCCAAAGAAACCTGAAGGTGGGCGTTATTCTTTAGCGTTTCTGTCATTTTAAGAATGAGGGAAAGCTGTCCTCTTCCTTGACCCCTAATTGACAGAAATTGCTAAGTACTATGAGGCAGTGAGCATTGAATTATACACTTGCGCACTTGTCAATGTGTAACTTGTGTGTGTGTGTTTGTGTATGTTTGTTTGTGTGTGTCTGCTTGTGTGTTTTCAGATATTGTGCGTGCATTAAAAATAACAGTTGTTATTTCTTGTCTTGCAGAGAAACCTGGGCCCCCAACAGGACCTCTGGTTGTCACTGACGTTGATCTTACATCAGCGACATTAACATGGAAACCACCCAAAGAAGATGGTGGCTCACCCATCACAGGCTACATCGTTGAGCGCAAGGAGACCACAAAATCCAAATGGACGCGCTTGGAGCACCTTGATGCTGACACCTTGACCTTCAAGGCCACTAACCTGTTGGACAGCTATGACTACCACTTCCGGGTGTTCGCACAGAACAAGGTTGGCCTCAGTGAACCACTGGATACTGAACGAGCCATCAAACCTCAGAGTCCTTTCAGTAAGTTGAATACAGTAGAAACTTTTTTGAGCGACCTTTCACGGGACCGAGCAAAAACGGTCGTGAACAACAACTGGTCGCCCATACGGCAGTCAGTCACAATGGCGTCCGGACCCGGCCCTGCCCGGCCGGGAGCCGTGCATATCAACCGTAGGGATCATTGCATAATAAGTACAGTGTGCATGCGTGGATTTGACTCAGAAGCAGAGTTTGGTGTTTCTGTGGAGTCTTCCAATAATCAAGATTGTGCGGCTTTACCTAAATTTCAGCGACGGAAAACGTAAACAGAGTCGCATGTGCCACCATGTTTTTAACCACTTCCGTTTCACATTGTCGCGCATGCGGTGTCGTGAACTTGTGTGACGCGTTTAAATTTTACGGCGGGAAACAAGTACACACACACACACACACACACACACACACACACACGGGCACAGCTTGCATGAACTGAGTGACAACCACGATTCTCATTGCTTCTCTTTATTCAGTCCTCAACACGACAGAAAAACATAAAAAAGCGGGCGCCGTGCCAACGGTGCCAGTGCACACACACACACACACACACACACACACACACACGACGTACACACACACACACACACACACGACGTACACACACACACACACACACGACGTACACACACGCGCGCGCGCGACGACGACGTACGTTGACTCAGTCTGACAAAACACGTCAATCCTCTCTCTCTCTCACACACCCCGTGGCACACACACACACACACACGACGTACGCTGACCTCTGACGTCCTTGCTGAGTTTAGTCCGCCGCAGCGGCACCCCCTGGGCTCTCTCTCTCACACACACACACATCGCACGCCGGCACACACGCGCAATCATGTGAAAAAGTCGCTGATGCGGCTCTGTTTGCCGCGCTCTCTAATTTTTTTCAGCGTCAAGCGCTGCATCATGTCATGAGTTTGGACAGCATGTCCAGCACTTCGTTAAAGTCATTCGCTACAGCGTATTGCTGCAGCTCCACAAACATTTGGCTAGCTTTACTCGCAGAAATGATCTCTGCCTCTGCGATCTCTGCCTCCGGTGTGACCGAGGAACCGTCTGCCGCGCGTGATAGGTGATTGGAGAAAACAATGATCAGTGATTTGACAGGTGTTAGGAACAACGGAACTGACACTTAAACAGGATGAGGTGATCACCACCCGCTTAACTGCAGTTGTGTTTAGGTGGCGCTAAGCGTAACGATGCGATAATTGGCCTGTGACTGGTCACGCGTGTACCACGACTTGGCGGCCCGCGGGGTATTGTCAGGGATTGTGCCGTGGGCGGTCGGCGGTGCTGTCGGCAAGGTGTGAATCCGCGCAGACAAGCCAGGGGTGGTCGCCAGCAAGAGAGGCGGGGGGTCGTTTTGCCAGCAGAATAGCGGTCTTAAGTCGTGTACTGCAGTTGGTCGGTCTTTGGAGATGCAATAAAGAAGAAAAACCGTCCGTGCCGGGCTAAAACGGTCGTGAACGAAAAACGGTCGCTCAGTCAAGTGGTCGCTTAGTCAAGTTTCTACTGTACATAATTCTACTCCTTGTTTCGTCTCTTTTTGTCTGACGCCTTTTGAAAGGCCTCTGCTTAGTTAATGTGTATTTTTGCAATTTACAGTGAGGTTTAAAATTAAATCCTAGAATAAATGCTTAGTACATGCAAGTTCTTAGCAAATCCATGCTTTTACTTAGTTATCTGTGGATTGATTGATTGATTGATTGATTGATTGATTGATTGATTGATTTACTTTACAGAAAAGCCAACAAGACCTACAGGACCAATGACTGTTGACAACGTGACAGAGACCACAGCTGACCTGACATGGAAGCCACCAGAGAGTGACGGAGGCACTCCTCTTACATCCTACATCATTGAGGTGCGACCGGAGTCCCGTTCCACCTGGACAAAGGCTGGCAGCGTGGATGGCACTACCACCAGCTTCACAGTGCCTGACCTGAAGGATGGTCAGGAGTACCACTTCCGAGTCATTGCAGTAAACGCTGAGGGTCAAAGTCCGCCTCTTGAGGCCAAGGACACAGCGAAGCCAGTGAAGAAGATCAGTAAGTGTACCTCCCGATCATGTGTTTGTCTTGATGTTTCATTTTCATTTTGTAAGGTTAAGATTATTCATGAATGAAAAATCTGAATTCCTTTCATGAGTGTTATCAGGCAGAACAGTCTACATGTGGTACAGTGGATTTCATTGTTGTTGCGAAAGGTGTTGTAACTCCATTTTGAGAATGCACATGAAAAGTCTAAAATGTAGTCATCCTGTGCAATTCTCAAAATCCCATTGTACCAAAATTCCACATAAGAGTAGATCTGCACTATTATGTGGGGGAGTTAAACCACAGGTTGATTGCTCAAGGTGTGAGTTTGTATTTTGAGTCTTGATATCACCCGTATAAGGTGGAAAAGGATGTTAAACCCCCTAACACCAAACAGCCAGCTGCTTCATAGGAGACATTGTCTGATGTGTGCGTTGTCTTCTTTTGTGTTTGCAGCACCTCCTGGTCCACCTACGAACCTGCGCATCAGCAAAGTTGGACCAGACTTCATCACCTTGGAATGGAAGGCTCCTGCAGAGGATGGTGGTTCCAAGATCACAGGCTACAAGTTTGAAATCTGTGATGAGAAGTCTGATGACTGGGTGAAGGTCGCTGACCTGAAAGCATATGATACCAGCTACAAGGTTACAAACCTGAAGGAGACAGTCGGCTACTTGTTTGCTGTGTCTGCACAGAACACTGTTGGTTACAGTGAGCCATGTGAGACGGAGAGAGCCATCAAGCCAAAGAGACCAGAAGGTGAGCCTGTCGCTTCAGTCACAATGCATAGAAGGCTTTTGATAAAGACAGCATTTTGAATTTACATGTGAGTAGATTTATTGCAAGTCTTACCTGTAGATTTGCGATTGACAGAGTAAAGCAAACAGGAATAAAGCAATAAACAAGAAGATCAGGAGAAGCAGGCTGCTGCAGTGCATTAGGAGCACATGCCTGAAAGCTCAGTTAAATCAGGCACCCTGTTCACTCTTGTTGTTGTTGTTTTGAAAACTTACAATAATTCTCTTGGATATTTCATTCATCAGGCCCTCCATCCAAGCCAGTTGGACCACTGAAGGCCAAGGACATTGAGCAGACTTCAGTCACTCTTGAGTGGCAGCCCCCAACAGACGATGGAGGTTCTCCTCTCACTGGCTACATTCTCGAGAAACGTGACACCAGCAGACCAACTTGGGCTCGTGTAGAGAAGCTCAGCCCTAACAAAACGTCTTACAAGGTTCTGAACCTGCTGGAGGGAGCTGAGTACCATTTCCGGGTCAGTGCCGAGAACAAGCATGGCACGAGCGAACCACTGGAGACTGAGAAAACTGTCACGCCTAAGAGCCCATATGGTAAGAAATGTTTATTTTGCTGGTGTATGACTTGTATATAGACAGTCTCCTGGATAACTGTTCATGTGGCATGCACATGTCTAACAGAAGAACAGACAAGATTACCTGCCCATAAACTGAGGTAAGTAGTACTGTATTTATCAGTTTGTCTTCCTACATGAAGGCTTGTTAGGCAAAAGAAAAAGCAAGAAACAAAAAATGAAAAGAACAACAACAAAACAGCTTGACAGCGATCGATGATGAGAAATTCTCTCTGCTGTTCCAGACAAACCATCCAAGCCAGTGGGACCCATCAAGTTCTCCGACATCAAGCAGGATTCGGTCACCCTCACGTGGCAGGCTCCAGACAGCGATGGCGGCCTGCCTCTGAAGAATTACATCATTGAATATCGGGATGCTCGCCGCACAACCTGGATGAGAGCTGGCACAGTGGGCAAGGATACAACCACCTTCACTTGTGCCAATCTCACAGAGGGCAATGAATACACATTCAGGGTCATTGCTGTCAATGATGAAGGGGAAAGCCCACCGCTCGAGTCTAAAGAAACAGTGAAACCACAGAGGGAGCTCAGTAAGTTATCTCTTCTTTTTTCTTTTTTTTTTTTTTTGGGGGGGGGGGGGGGGGGGGGGGGGGCGGGGGGGAGTTGGGGATGGAGTTGATGGTAGTGTTTGGCTTAGAAAGGACAAAGTAGAAAAGAACAAGTTTTGTATATGTAACCCTCCAGCAGAACGCCAAAGGCTTTGTCTGTGTAAATGTAAAATCTACAAATTGTAGCAAAAAATCCTGTTGCCATGCGCCTCATCTATATAGCAGATATCCCATGCTCACACATGTGCATATTAATCTGTTAATTTTTTTCCAGGAACTCCAAGCAGCCCAGCTACAATCTCTGTCAAGGATGTTGGCAAGGACTTTGTCACTGTGGACTGGACCGCACCCAAGGACAACGGAGGATCCAAGGTCACAGGCTACACCATCCTGTATCGCGAGGAACGTACTGATGAATGGAAGAAGGCCGGAAGCGTTGGTTCTTTGGAGACAAGTTTCACTGTCAAAGGCCTGTCCCTTGACAAGAAGTACTACTTCGCTGTTGCTGCAGAGAACAAGCAGGGACAGGGAGAGAGAGTGGAGACAGACACTCCCGTAGCACCCAAGAAACCACTCCGTGAGTTGTTACTCTTAGTTTGTGTGTGTGTGTGTGTGTGTGTGTGCATGAATTGCAGGGTGAGGTGTGTTTACTACTTCGGTAAGGATAGCATATATCTTGTTTTTATTTAACACGTGTTGTTTTAAACCTGGATGTGTGTTCAAGATGCCTAATTGTTTGGCTGTCAGACATTTACAACACAAGCATCTTCCTTACTCTTCCCAGAGAAACCAGCGCCACCTGAGGGCCCAATCACATTCACAGACATCCAGCGAACATCTGTGACCTTCACCTGGAAACCATCGCCCAACGATGGTGGGTCCCCGATCACCGCCTACATCCTTGAGAGGCGAGAGGTGTGGAAGATGACATGGACTCCCATGACCACCGTGAAGCCAGACATCACCTCATACTGTGTGCAGAACCTGAAGGAAGGCACAGAGTACTTCTTCCGCGTCATTGCTGAGAACGCTGTTGGCAAGTCAGAGCCTCTGGAATCCGATGGAGTTACACCAAAGAGTCCTTATGGTAAGCGTAATGGACCTGCACATGAGTTTTTGTCTGGCAGTGGCCTAAATATTGAAATAGCTGTGTCAACTGATCTTTGGTGCATTTCAAAATGTGTGTGTGTGTGGTTATGCAGAAGAGAGGGGAGTGAATTAGATTTTCACTGTTTTATCTTTGTATGTGACTTTTAACTTGCATCCCAAGTTTCTCTAATTACACCCAGAACTTAGAGTTGTGCTTCTAACAGCCCATGCACTTACAGTAAACTATATTAATTATTTGCACAGTGTAGTTAACATCTTCCTTTGTCTGTCACTCAGCTGCACCTGCTGCACCAGAGGGTCCTCTTGAGGCCAGTGACACCACAGCCACCAGCATCACCTTCACCTGGAAACCACCGAAGTCGGATGGAGGCAAGGCGCTCTCTGGCTATGTTATTGAGTGTCGTGATTCACGCCGTCTCACCTGGAGTCCTCTTGCAACAGTACCGGCCAATGTCACGTCGTACTGCGCAGAGAAGCTTCTCACCAACAATGAGTACTTCTTCCGCGTCATGGCTGAGAACACAGAAGGCAAGAGTGCTCCGCTGGAGAACAGCAAGCCTTTCAAGCCAGTGCGTGCACCGGAACTGCCAGCAGCTCCTAGCGGGCCACTACAGGTCAGATTTATAACGTCACTGACTGTATGTTGAATTCCAACATTCTGTAGAACATTTTGGTACAGCATACCAGTTTCTTGAGAATATTACTTGGTTATGTAGAGGCCTTTGTGTGAAAATTGGTTTCCTCTTTAGTGGGTGCGTCAGTTAAGCTTTTTCCATTATGTAAAGTCTAATTCTCAAGACCTACTGAGTTCTGAAAACTATTACTGTATTTGGTATCGCACCAGAAGAGTTGCATCTTGTGCTGTCCGCCTTTGTGGGGCGCATGCCATGCCACGCGACACGATAACCTATTTAATGCCAGAGAGTGGTTGGTATGAGTATTGCAGCAGTGTCACAGTGTTTTTACAATATTGGCTGACATCTGATGATACAGGTGAACAACCTGACAGCAGACTCAGCATCCCTGCTATGGGCAGCTCCGCCAGATGACGGGGGTTCTGATCTGACCCAGTACATTGTGGAGGTAAGCGTGGATGGAGGGGAATGGACCAAGCTTGGCAAAGTGGACAGCTACTCCACCAAGTTCCGCTGCCAGAACCTCAAGACCAATGCCAAGCATGTCTTCCGTGTGTCTGCTGTCAACAGTGTGGGCACGAGCAAGCCACTGGAGTCTGAGGCAGTAACACCAAAGAGACCACCAGGTTTGCTAGTCTTCTGCGTAGTATAATTATTTGAGGGTTGTATGTGTCCAAACTGCCTGGATATTATTCCAGTTTATCAGCAGTTTGGTATCAGGTTCAGAAAATTCTGAATGTGTTTGGTTTTTTTTTAGTTTGGATGTTTCCAATTTGTCAAAAAAGAATTTGAAATTTCAAATTTAAATTTGAAAGAACTGATTTGACTCCTTGACATCTGCATGTCTTTGCCCTTGTAAGACGTAGCATATTTCTCTGCAGTTAACCTTTATACCAGAATTGCCAGATATGTATCACCATTGGTTTTGTCATGCAGAAGCACCAGGCAAACCTGTTGGACCTCTGGAGGCGATTGACATCCAGCGCAACTCCATCACCATCCGATGGAAACCACCCACAGATGATGGCGGCTCACCACTCACTGGCTATGTGGTGGAACAGCGGGAAGCCAAGAGGATGATGTGGACCAAAGTCACCACTGTTAAACCTGACATCACCACGTACCAGGTATGTGTCAAACATTTTTGTCTTTTTGCACAAAACGTACCACACATGTGAGTTCCCTTATGGTTCACTTCCCACTGCGCCTTTTTATTATTTTTGTTTGTGTGGTAGCATGAGGTCATTGTAACTTAAGCTTGTTTTGTTTATTATTATCAATAATCAGGTAATAATGTTCTGTTACTTGCAGGTTCAGAAGCTGGCAGAAGGCACTGAGTACCTTTTCCGTGTCTCTGCTGTCAACAAGGAGGGTACCAGCAAACCTCTTGAATCAGATGTCTTCACGGCCAAGAGTCCATTTGGTGAGTATTTCACCTCATTGAAATAGGTCCAAAGGAGAGAGTCATTCCTCATGACAACTTTAAACCAGCTGTAGCCACAGATTAAAAACATACTGCTCATTGAAAAGAAAGTGCAACCCTGTTTTTATTTTTTTATTTTTTTTTTGTTCAGACAAACCTTCAGCTCCTGCAGGACCGCTCAGTGTGTCCAACCTGACAGAAGACTCAGCTGACTTGGAATGGAAAGCCCCCCAGTCTGACGGTGGCAGTCCCCTCACTCGCTACTACATCGAGATGAGAGATGTGCGCCGATCCACTTGGACCAAAGTTGGAGAAGTCCAGCCAACGGTGACCAAGTTTACCGTCAAAAAGCTCAGCCTTGACAATGAGTACCTGTTCAGGGTGGTGGCAGTTAACGCAGAGGGAGACAGTCCCCCACTGTCCACCAGTACACCTGTAGCACCTGTCAAGAAACTAGGTATGATGCTAACTGATGTAAAGATAATTGGTGTCTTGGAGGAACATTGTTAAACATTAGATTTTTGGTACAGACATTAAGATGTGAAAAATTAATTTTTATCTTGTCAGATATATGTCTTTAAAAAGTGTCAAACTATATCGGTCACATTTTGAGGCTTCTAATTTTGTTTTTTAATTTTATTTGAACTCAGTAAGCAGCTGGTGAAGGTGAGGGGGGGAAAAAGACAACAGCATGATTCAGTCCAGTGCTGTGTCAACTTACAATGTGTGAAAGTACTCATGAGGAAAGTACATACTTTGTATGCTGATGAAGAAGTTAATTAGAACATAGAAAGATCACACAAACTCTCTCTGTGTGTCACAGGCCCACCAAGCCAACCTGAGTCCATCCATGTGCGCAAAGTGGGCAAGAACTTCGCTGACCTGGAATGGACGCCACCAAAGTCTGATGGTGGAGCCAAGATCACCAACTACAGGGTCTACAAGTCTACTGTCCTCCCACCTGTTTGGGAAGAGGTTGCCAAGGTGAGCCGTGCTTCAGTTTTCGTGTGTGTGTGTGTGTGTGTGAGAGAGTGTGTGTGCACACGCTCACCCACATGCATGCATACATGCGTTCGTGTCTGTCTGTCTGTGTTGTGTGTATGTTTGAATATGTGGGTGGTCCATATGAACTGGGTTTGATTTCTGACAGATGTAAATAGCAAGGATGCTGGGTTTAACATTTGTATTGTTGTTCACTAGTTTGGTGCGTAAATCATAACTATTACCGAGTTTGTATGCTAACCAGAAACATTTTCTGTTGTGCAGGTAAAGGGTTTCGAGACCACTTACACTGTTGGTGACCTGGTCGAGGGCAAGGAATACCTGTTTAGTGTTGCTGCAGAAAATGAAGTTGGCAAGGGCAATGTCTGCGAAACCGAGATGTTCATCAAAGCAGCCAAGCCACTTGGTAAGCTGCTTAGACTCGTGGTTATCCTAGTACCAGTTTAGTTCAAGATTGTATTTCCGTGTGTGGCAGAACCTGTATGTGCTCCACCCCATCTCTCATAAGTCTTTCCAGTGTTGTCTTTCAGACTGTTCCAGTGTTGGTATGGCTCAGAAGGGCCTGAGTACTACTGTGAGGATGTTAGTGAGATTGAGACTGGTCTGTGTGTGTTAAGCATCATTTCTTTTTTTCCTCAGAAAGAACTGCCTCACACAAGCGTTTGTTTTATTCAATGTGCAGAGAAGCCATCAGCACCTGAGCCTCCTCTGGAGGTGGTTGACCATACAAGGGAAAGTCTCACCCTGTCCTGGGGAGCCAGCGAGTCCGATGGTGGCACTCCCATCCTCCACTATGTCCTGGAGCGACGCGAGGGATGGAAGACTACTTGGACACACGTTGCCAAAGTCAAGCCTGAAGGTCAGAAGCTGACCCACTGCGTGCAAAACCTGAAAGAAGGTCAGGACTACTACTTCCGTGTCTACGCAGAGAATTCAGTGGGTACGTCTCGCCCCATCGAGACTGAGACGTCGGTCAAGCCACGCTCTCCATTCAGTAAGTTTGTTTTTGGACCCTGGACTGCTTGCCTTTATTGCACAGAGCGCTATTTTTACTGTACTCTCTTCTCTGTGTATGTAAAGTTATCTTGGTCTTGATAGGTTAGATAAAATAATACAACAGTGAAGTCTGTAAGAATCACAGTAAATTTGTTCAAGCTAGTGGTAGGAAAATTCTTCAGAAATCTTCAAATATTTGGAGGTGATGTCATTTGATATCAGCGTGTTAGGGGTGGGGTGTGTGTGTGGGAGTTTAACGTCCTTTTCCACCACATACGGGTGATATCAAAGACGGGACAACGATGAAATAGCCAGCACAGATATTTGGCCCCAGCCGGGATTCGAACTCACGACCCAAGCATTGGAAGTCCAACGCTCTACCAGCGTGTTAGAAAGTGAAATTGTTGGTGTTGTGGAACTTCAGTGTAACCTGAGTTTTAAAATAGCTGAGGACAATTTTACGCTTCTCTTGACCTATTCTCAAACAATGAGGTGTGGCAAAATTCCACAACAGTGACATGCATTATTTTTTTAAAGAAATCACAACAGACTTCACTGTTTTAGCTTTGTTACTACAACTGAACTAATTTCTCATTTGCAGAAGGATGAATGTTGTCTTGTACAATATTTTGTCTTGTGTACAGTGTTGCGAATCTTGCAATATTATGATTATGCCACTTAATCTGACATACTGCACTTAATGCACATATATTTTTCTATATATCTGACTTTATGCACATATTTACTTGCATTGCATGATTACTAAAGCAAAAAATATTTTATTGACCAATTTCATTTTAATTAAACTATCCTTGCATCTTTTTATTTACAATCACATTTATTCCTATTATGTTTTTAATGTTACATTTTTACTACATTGCACTTAATGAGCTGAATGATAACAGTTTTATTGATTTATTGGTTGTTGTCAGTTCTGTTCATGTTGTTTTGTTCAACTTGAACTATTATTACACAGCATTTTGTTCATGCCTGAATTAAGCATGTAACAAAACGTTCATGTAACGATTGCACATATTCAATCTCTCTGTGATTACAAAAGCTAAGTTAGCCACGAAATAGTCTTTGTTCCTTGCCCAGCTTTTGAGCCCTTGAAAATCATTCATTCAGTCAAGTCTAACAGTGTCTCAAAAGAGATCGGGAACAAACTGTGGCAGGGCATTACAATATTCATCAGCTCTTAAATCTTTTGTTTTGGTAGCACTTTACATCCTGTTCAGAATAATACCTTCCAGTGAAAATTGCAAATTAACTTTTCTAGCGAAAATAATAAAGAGCAGAATCAGTGGCATCAAATCAATGGCTTGCCCCCACACAGAGGTTGATCCTTATATTTATTGTGCTAACAAACTGTTCATTCACTGTCACTGCATGATCTAACCCTCCACAGAGGTGCCATCACCTCCCGAGGGGCCGATAGTTTTTGAGGAAATCACTGCCACGTCAGTGGTGGTACGCTGGAAGGCGTCTCGCGACACGGGAGGCCTGGCCATCACGGCCTATTACTTGGAGCGCAGAGACAAGAAGTACACTTCGTGGATCAAGGTGGACAAGACAAAACCAAACGTCACATCCTACTGTGTCCAGAACCTTCTGGAAGGAAATGAGTACTTCTTCCGAGTGTTTGCGGAAAACGAGGAGGGGATGAGCGCTCCACTCGAAAGTCTTCAGTCAGTCATTCCTCACAGACCACCAGGTTGTCAGAGTGATGTGTGCAGTAGAATATCGGAGTAGTTGCTCAAATTCTGCTGTCATCTAGAAAGAGGGCCTAAGTGTCATGGATTTGATAAGCATTTAGGCCCTTTTCCAGATGATGGTAGAATTGTCAGACAAAATTATCAGTGAGCATCGGGTCTGAGAGAGGGATGGGAAGGGGTATTATATCATAGTTTCTTACTAATCTCACTCATAACTGCATTATTCTGTTCTTTATTATAATTTTATTGCATTTGGTGGTGTATGGTATTATCTGTTGTCACACTTTTTGTTTAAATTTTTGTAACCACTACCACAGCACTATGATACCACTTGCTAACTGACAGTGTAAACAAGTTCTGTAAAACTGTTTATCTCAACATAAATCACTACTTTGCAACTCTACGAAATGCATTTATTCATAAAGTGTGAACCAACAAATCTGGATTCTTCTGATTGCAGGCTCTTCAGTACATATATATTTTTCAGTATGTTTAAATTTTGTTATTCAGCTCTTTCGATAAACATGCATGTTAACAGCATGTTTCTTTTTTTTGTGCATTTGGTCTGTGTCAACTAATTCTGAGTTTTCTTTTCCCCTCTCCCTTGTAGTGGCCCCATCTGTGCCTACTGGGCCAGTTCGTTTCAAGGATATCCAAGAGACATCAGTTGTCCTGGACTGGCTCCCACCAAAAGACGATGGTGGAACTCCAATCACTGGCTATGCCGTTCAGATGTCAGAGGCTGGTGAAGACTTCGTTGACCTGGGTCAAACAGATGGCAAGAACACCAAGATGAAGGTCAAGGACCTGAAGACGGGTGTGAAGTACATATTCCGCGTCTCGGCTGTCAACAAAGTTGGCTCTAGCAAGCCCTTGGAGTCTGATTCCGTGGTGCCCAAGAGACCTCCAGGTTTGTTGACTGTGGCTTCATACATGACCATAGTATTTATAGAATTTTGCCTGTTCTCATCAAGAAGTTGATCATATGGTGATGTCTGACAGTTCTCCATGCAGATGCATTTATATTGTTACCTCTCTCAAACATGTTTCTACATTGGTAACACTACTGTCTCAGTTTTGCAGTGGGTTGGGGTGTCTGAACAGCAAGATTTTGCTCTGCTCCATTTTGTCGTAGCCTTTGACTGCCTTGTACTTGCAGTTTTAGAACAACCTAACAAAAACTTTAATGAAACAGAAGGTTTTTTTGTATACCCTTAATAATAAAGCTTGAAAGAACATTGCACACTTTGTAGTCATTTGAATCAATGCCCAAACAGTTTCAGTGTCCCCTTTTCATCCAAATGTACTGTCTGTTCAGTATTTGCGACAGAGGTTTTTATTTTCTTTAAACAGAGCCCCCATCCAAGCCTCAGGGCCCCATCAAGGTGCTATCCACAACAAAGACATCGGCAACCATCGAGTGGCGTCCACCAGAGGATGATGGCGGTCTGCCCCTCACAGCCTACATCTTGGAAAAACGCGAGTTCCCGCGCACTACATGGAGCCGTGTTGACAAGATCTCACCGGACATCACCAGCTACTGTGTGCAGAGCCTCACAACAGGCAGTGACTACTTCTTCCGCGTATCTGCTGAGAACAAGGCTGGCGTCAGTCCGCCTCTTGAGATGGACAAACCAGTCAGGATCAAGAGTCCTTATGGTGAGTGTAGGTTCCTCACTCACAGATTTTTTTTTCATTATTTTTTTATTTTATTTGTCGTTTGTTTGTTGATGTGGGGAGGGCTCTTATGATCATAACTGTGGCTTGTTTGTTAATTGTCAGTGTATATTGCTTTGTTGCTTTGATTTGTGAGTAATAAATGTTAGAGTGTGATATAGATACCGGTACTATTATTCATCAGTGAATATTTCAAAATATTTCAGTTGCATGTAGATGTTTGATTTTCTTTGTAGACCAGGTGTATAAATTCTGTTTTTATCTACCTACCAGATGTACCATCAGCACCTGTCGGTCCTCTGCGTGTGACCAACGTGACGGACAAATCAGCTGACATCGCCTGGAATCCTCCAGACAGCGATGGTGGAACGCCGATCACTGGCTACATCGTGCAGACACGTATCATCCCACGCTCCACCTTCACCACAGTGGAACAGACATTGGAGACGTCGGTGACTCTCACAGGTCTCGTGCCTGACAACCAGTACATGGTACAGATCATTGCTGTCAATGCAGAGGGGCAGAGCCTGCCACTGGCACCAAGAGAACCCATCTGTCCACAGAGAATCCTCAGTGA
Organism: Batillaria attramentaria; assembly: GCA_018292915.2. Classification (NCBI taxonomy): domain Eukaryota; kingdom Metazoa; phylum Mollusca; class Gastropoda; family Batillariidae; genus Batillaria; species Batillaria attramentaria. Next base: position 5,167,649 of record JACVVK020000004.1, read on the forward strand.
GTGCTGGGACTTCTTGCGTGTGTCATCTTTGTGTTCAGTTGTAACTAAAATGTTGACAAGACCTTAGTGAGATCATCAGAACATTAGTGTTTTAAGCAAGTTATGTAAGCAAATGATGCCCCAGGAAACACATGAGATGACTTGTACATGCTGAGCACCATCAGACACACAGCATTATACGGACTTTAGTTTAGTGTCGTTTAGTTAGTTGTTGTTGTTTTTTTCTTGACACAGTGCTTTTGATGAATCTAACATTGTCTCTGAGAAAAAAAAAATGGAAACTAAATATAACATTTACATATCAATATGTCATTAACATCTAATGTGAGCAATCCTTTCTTCTTTTGTTCAGGTGTGCCAGATGCTCCTGCCTCAATCAATGTGCGCGGCATCATGAAGGATGGACTCACCCTGGAATGGACCCCTCCAGAGAGTGACGGCGGATCCAAGGTGCGACGCTACATCGTGGAAATGTCCATCAAGGGCACAGACAAGTGGGAGCGCATTGCCGCTATGGACTACTTCAGGAACCAGCACATGGTGTCTGATCTCCAGCCAGAGAAGGATTACCTCTTCGCTGTGTCAGCAGAGAATGATGTTGGTGTTAGTGAGAGGCAGAAGACCCAGAAAGCCATCAGGCTGGAGAAACCCATCTGTGAGTATTGTGAACTGACATACTGTGCTTCAAAATGTTTATTTAGGAAGCAGTGATACAGTAAATGGGATTGGGCTTGGCTGTGCGAAGACAGAAATGCTGCTCTTTGTTGTACTCTGTGATTAAGCTGGTCACTGTTGTACCTGTCAGTTGCTTTAATTTACTGCCATCTTCGCATTTGAGAATTCATTGTGTGCCACATAAACAGTTGTCCTCAGCTATTGATGAGAATTTGTTTGTGCTGTTTGTCAAGTATATATTTGATCAAAAATGCAAAGATCTCTAAGTCAAGCTGTATGCTCTTGTGAATACTTTGTTGGATGACTTATAGCAGAAAACGTACTGACAATTTTTTTCTGTGCAGTGCCTCCATCACCACCTACTGGCCCACTGGTCATCTCAGATGTAACCAAACGTTCTGCCAGGATCACATGGAAAGCGCCGGAGTCTGACGGTGGCTCCCCCATCACCTACTATACTGTGGAGAAACGGGAGACATGGAAGACAAGCTGGACGCCAGTGGAGCGTGTCCCTGGCGATCGCCTGACATACGAACTGGTTCACCTTCAGGAAGGCCAGGACTTCTTTGTCCGTGTGAAGGCTGAGAATGTGGCTGGCCAGTCCAAGCCACTTGAGTCTGATGAGCCCATCACGCCCAAGAGTCCTTACAGTAAGTTTTCAAACTAATCTTTCAAATGGTCTCAGGTACAACTCAGATTTCCTCAGTTTTTCCTCTGCAGAAACAGTGATTTAAAGAAAAAAAACCTCTACAAATGTTAATTCTAGACCTGTTACTAGTGCAGCTGTTACATGTGCAAGTTGCATCTGCAGCAAATTGTTTTTTCCGTGTACTTTGAGATTTGTGTAGTGTCGGTCAAAACAGATGAATTATGGTTGGCTCACTGTTCAAGATTTTCTTTCACAATTCTTTGTTGTGTTAGTATTTAACAGTTATTTATTCATTTGATCATTCACTCTTGCAGACAAACCTTCCGCTCCTGAGTCCCTGACAGCTACAGATGTCACAGAAACCACAGTTTCCCTTCAGTGGCGCCCTCCAACCAGCGACGGTGGTCTTCCTATCAAGACTTACATCGTGGAGCGCCGTGACAAACGCTGGGGGTCATGGGTCAAGGCTGGAACCACCAAGGGCACTGTCACAACCATGGACGTTGAGCACTTGATGCTTGATCAGGAGTACTTCTTCCGTGTCTCTGCTGAGAACGAGGAGGGAGTGGGACCAGCTACTGAGATGAAGGAATCTGTCATTCCTACCAGAGAGCCAGGTCAGTAGGGGAGCTGGTATTCTATAGCTATAGAAATTTTATTAACCTCTAGCGAGCAGGGAAGGAGTTGTTCTGTGTCCTATCCCCTAACCCCTGGGGTTGTTGGGGCACCACTTATGACTTCTCGACAATTTTGACGTAAGCTGATCGCATACAGTTTTTTGCTGAACAATTAAAACAAAAATGTTTGTGTGGATAGGTGACTGAGTGAGGGAAGGTTACATGAAAGGGGAGAATTAAAGACAGAGAAATGGTGTTTTGAATGTTGTGACTGTCACTTAACTGGACTGAGAATGTAATTATGGCCATCATGCTTATCAACAGTGGCCCCAGAAGCACCAGGCGGACCTGTCTACTTCTCCCACATTGAGGCCACCAGTGTGGTGCTTGAGTGGCGTTCACCACGGGACAATGGTGGTGCCCCAGTCACTGGTTACCGCGTGGAGATCTCACAAACACAGGACACTTGGACTGAGGTCACCATCACTGAAGGTGATGTCACCAAGATTAAGGCTAAGGACCTCACCACAGACCAGAAGTACTACTTCAGAATCTTTGCCATCAACAAGGCTGGCACCAGCAAACCTCTTGTGTCTGATGCTGTCACTCCCAAGAGACCTGTTGGTAAGTACTTTAATTTCTTTTGTTGTTTTTTTGTTGTTGTTGTTGGGGTTTTTTGTTGGTTTTTCAAAACACACAGAAGTTAAAACCCACTTGTTCACAGGGATTGTCTGCAGTCAGACCTGCAGTAAGACCATCATTTGAATGCAGTAGGCGCTTTGTTGGTTACCAATGCCTACCACATAATTATCAAGTATGGCCCCACTTGCAATCCATCCATGCCTACCAGCAGGCTTCTTTCTTTCTTTCACACTTTTAATATTAGCTTCATTTTAACCAGGTTGTTGCAAAGAATTGTTAATTTGATTTGTTTCAATGGAAAACATTCAGGAACAGCTAAATTTTGATTGCGTTAGTTGTTCTTACCATTAGTTATTTCTTTTTATAGGTCTGCCAAGCAAGCCTGTTGGACCTCTGGAAGCTACAGCAGTCACCCGCGACTCTGTCACGCTGGAATGGAAACCCCCTAAGGATGACGGAGGCTCTCCCATCACGGGTTACGTCATTGAGAAGCGTGAGGCGACCCGCACAACGTGGGCTCGTGCAGACAAGACAACTGATGACAAGACGACGAGGACGCTGAAGGGCCTGATCGAGGGAGATGAGTTCTACTTCCGTGTGGCAGCTGTCAACAGGCAAGGGACCAGCGAGTTCCTGGAGATGCCACGCCCAGTTGTCATCAAGAGTCCTTATGGTGAGTTTCACCATCAGATTAGGAATGGTCAAAGTTAGGAGTTAAGCCTCTCCAGCTTGCTTGGAGGCAAAATTTTGCGAGTAGCTAAAAGCATAGAATGTTTCTTCTTTGTTCTTAATTACATTTACAGTAGGATTTTTACTGGATCGGGTGAGCTGGGACAGCCAGGTTGGTAGAGCGTAATATTTTCAATGTTTAGGTCACGAGTCTAGAACAAAAAATTTGAGCTTTTTCACCCTGCTTTTCATCATGCTGTGAGCATCTGTGGTAAAAAAAGGCTTCTAAAGCACAAACAAGAAAACAATCATCATGGATCTTGCACCGATGCCAGTCTGTCTTCAGTTGCCTTGTTGCTTTTTACTTTTTTCCATGGAGATTAAGATAATTATCATGCACAGTCTGTGCTTGCTTTGCAAAATATATTTCGTTTGTTTGCTTTTGCAGATGTTCCGTCACCACCCAAGGGACCACTGAAGATACTGCGAGTCACCGAGGATTCTGCCGAACTTGAGTGGGGACCGTCCGAGTACGATGGTGGTACCCCGATCTTGCAGTATGCCATTGAAATCAGGGAGTCCCGTCGCACCACATGGGGTCGCGCTGGCGTTGTGGATGCCTTGACAACAAGATACACTGCCAGGAGCCTTGTCATCAACAATGAGTATTCATTCCGTATCCGTGCCATCAATGCTGAGGGCATGAGCCAGCCTCTTGATGGAGAAGAGACTGTTGTTCCTCGCAAGAAGACAGGTAAGCTGAAATAAACAATACTGATCAGTTGTGGTTTGGTTGAGGTGGTTTGGCAAAGTCTGATTTTTTTTCCCGCTCTGTCCCTAAGAAACCAAAAAAGCTCAAAACAGGCACCGAAATCACAATAGACTGAGCAAAGAAATTTCCTGGCAAAAGACTGGCAAATAAACGAATGAAAATGCTCAAAGAAAACTTCTTATCTGTCTGTAGTGATGCTGAGGGTTGGAACATTTTTTCAGACAAAGCTGTGTGCTTATTTGTGGGCATGCGTGTGTGTGTGCAGTTGGTGACGGTAGTGGTATTATCAGGATTTGAAGTGGGTCATCTAAAGAATTTTTATTTCATGTGTGCTGTTCATCTGTTTCCAGAAGCACCACGTCCACCAGCAGCTGTGCACATCAGCAAAACAACAGAAGACAGTGTCACCCTGGAATGGAGACCACCCACTAACGACGGCGGTGCTCGCATCAAGACCTACCATATCCAGGTGAAGGAGGACACACCTGCCGCTACCTGGAAGGATGCCGGTACAGTGGAGGCCTTTAAGACACAGTTTGCTGTCAAGGGTCTTGAAACAGACAAGAAGTACAAGTTTGCTGTCCTGGCTGAGAATGAGATTGGCCTCAGTGAGCAGTGTGTTGCAGACAAGTCCGCTGCTCCCAAGAAGTCTGTCAGTAAGTGGTGTTTGGCAGCTGTACACATTACACATTAAAGCATGTTACTTACTTCACTCTCTCTGTTTTTTGTTGTTGTTGTTGTTGTTTTTTGTCATTTGTTCTGGTGTGTGTGTGTGTGTGTGCGTGCGCATGTGGGTGCATGGATGTATGAGAGTGTGTGTGTGTGAGTTTGCTTGTGTGTGTATGAGTAATCCATTTTCTCAGATACGTGAATATTACTCATTTGGCTTTATTTGCAGAGCCACCCTCACCACCACAAGAATTCCAGGTGTCCGAGCTCCGCCGTGACTCTGTTGTCGTTTCCTGGAAACACAGCAAAGACGATGGAGGTTCCCCCATCACCAACTATATCGTGGAGAAACGCGAGTCCTGGAAGACGTCGTGGGCTCACGTTGATCGTGTGCGTGGTGCAGTGACCTCATCAGAGGTGATGTACCTGCAGGAGGGAACATCCTACAGTCTCCGCGTGATGGCAGAAAATGTTGCCGGCCTGTCTGAACCCACAGAACTTGAGGAACCTGTCATTCCAAAGAGCCCATACAGTAAGACTTTGTTTGTTGCATTTGTAGAGAGAGAGAGAGAGAATGTGTGTGTGTGTGTGTGCACTGCATGTATAGAAAGAGAGAGAATGTGTTGGGGGGGGGGGGGGGTGCATGTACAATATATTAAGGCTTTTTCCACCATGATTAACAGTGTCTTCCGTAATTTTCTTTGTTGTCATCCATTTTGCCATTTTATACTCTTTGATTTCTACCTTCAACAGAAGTACCATCAGCACCAGTGGGACCACTAGAAGTGACCAGCGTGGACAGCCAGTCTGTAACACTCAAGTGGCTGTCACCGGAGAAAGACGGCGGCCTGCCAGTCAAACGCTACATTGTGGAGCGTCGCGAGGCTAAAAGGCAGGCATGGGTGAAGGGAGAGACTGTCCGTGCCCCTACCACTACCTGCACCATCGAACGACTGATGGAAGGCAGCCACTATGTCTTCCGTGTGATCGCTGAAAACGATGAGGGACTGAGCCCGCCACTGGAGTCTGATGCCCCTGTTACATGCAGACGAGCACCAGGTAATGACTTCTTTCTTGTTTTTTGTCCACCAGCATGTGTCAGCATTTACTTTTAGATTTTTGTTACTGTTCATACTATGGATGAAATTCTGAACTAAATAAGTAGGAGGCATGTTGGTCACAGCATCGACCATGAAGTGTGAATCATATTTTAAAAACTGTAAAACAACAACAAAAATGCACACAAGGGTACTCACAACCGATTACTCAAAGTGAACATCCGCGTAAAATTTTGCCAAAGACATACTGATGCACTTAAAACACTACCTGCATACTCCAATTTTCTTGTAGACACTGTGTAAACCAAATGCTCATCATAGATATTGACAGTACTGAAATGCGTGACCCTTCATGACAATGTCTGTCTAACAGAGAAGCCTGGGCCGCCCTCTGGCAAACTGCGAGCCAGCAAGATCACGCAAGATACGGTGACACTGGACTGGCTGCCTCCTCTTGATGACGGTGGGTCACCACTCACTGCCTTCATCATTGAGGCCAAGGACAGCAAAGCCAAAGACTGGTGAGTTTGTCTTCTTGTTGGTGATGGTGTTCCTGGGCTGAACACTACCAGGGCTGTCCCCTTGAATGATATGCATGTGCAGCTGTTTTCAGGTACACTGCCATGTGGGCAATTTCACACTTTAGAGGAGTTTATCTCTGTTGTCATTTGTTATGCTAGGAGGTTACCAAGACTGAAGATAATCCACACATAACGGTAATATCAACAAGAAGATTCTGTTGTAGCCTCTCACATTCTGGTTAACAGTAAAGAGCCGTTGCACAAGGCAAGAGTCTGTCTTGAGATGGAATCTTATGACTTGTTTCATTAGAAAGAATGCACGCTTACAGTCATTTGTTGCCAGTATGTGTGTTTGCTGTACATATTTCTTGTGCCTTTCAGGTCGACTGTGGCAGAAGTGAACCCTGAATCTTCCAGACACACAGTGAAGAACCTAAAGGAGGGTGAGGACTACCAGTTCCGCATCTGTGCACAGAACGCCATCGGCCGCAGCAAGCCTGTAGAGATGGAAGGCACTGTCAAACCTAGCAGGCCTATTGGTGAGTACTGTCCTTTTCTTTAGTTTTGTGCTTCTGTCTTTGTAAGTTAAACAATTACACATTTGCAAAGACCTTGAAGTCACTGACCCAAAATATTTAGACTGCGGCAAGGCATGAACTTTGATGTTCCAGTTCGGCAAGAAAATCTTTAGCACATATGTGATATAAAGTTTAAGTTTTCACTTTCTGAATTAACTTTGAGAAAGTCCGCAAAGTTTTTACTTGTGGTAAAAGTTAGCACCCATTCTCTATTTTCAACTCCTGCATGCGTTTCACTTTGACACTTTTATTGTCTTCAGAAACACCTGGAGCACCAAGAGGACCTCTGGTTGCTAAGAATGAAGGTCGTGACTCAGTGTCACTGTCATGGCAACCACCTCTTGACGATGGTGGCTCCCCCATCACAGGCTACATCGTGGACAAGCTTGATGTCCAGCGTGGTGGATGGGTGCGCGCAGCCCGTGTGGCGGCTGGAGTCACTTCCCACACATTGTCAGGCCTGACCACTGGCCACGACTACAACTTCCGTGTGTATGCTGAGAACAAAGCTGGCGTTGGTCAGCCTCTGGATCTCAAGACTCTCATCAAGGCCAAGAGTGCATACAGTAAGGATATGGTGTTTTCCACACTAGATTAACAGGAAACGACTCGGTTTGTTTTGATGTATTGCATTGTGAACTTGTTTTAAATTATGTTTTTTCGACACCTGCGGTGGTAGTCTTCCCGAGTCATGGGTTGAAACTATGGACTGCTGGGAAGCTTCACCTGTGTACTTGGGCAACTTTTGTATTCATGAGGATGAGGGTAATGGTATGATGGTGCCAGGTGGGTTTCCATTGCTTCTGCATTGTAGGAGCAAATGTGATTTTGTTTATGCTCAGTCTGATACAAATCGATTGATGACTCACTTTCCATTTTCTCCACACCAGATGTGCCAACACCACCAAGAGACTTCAAAGCCACAGACATCCAGCAGGACTCTGTCATGCTTCAGTGGTCACCACCTGAAAGCAACGGAGGACTGGACCTGCTTGGCTATGTTGTGGAGCGCCGCGAAGTTGGCCGGCAGCAGTGGTCCCGCGTTGGCCAGACCAACCCTGATGTCCTCACCATTAAGGCTCGCAACCTTCTGGAGGGTCGTCCATACACTTTCCGTGTTATGGCTGAAAATCCAGAGGGTCTGAGCGAGCCGGCAATGATGCTGAAACCCATTACACCAGAGAGACCCATAGGTAAGTCCACACAAAAGCCTTGATTAGTGTTTATTCATGTTCGTGTTTGTTTGTTGTATTTTATCATTTTTTTTTTTTTTTTTTTGCTGCCCCAACTCTTTGCCAGCTCCAGTGGTGTTCCTCCCAGGTCATGGGTGGAACCCACGGAGGACTCGGAAGCTGGGACAATTTTTATTATGCATGATGATGGAGATGAGGATGATAGTAAGATGATGCTATGGAGGTCCATGTGGTTTTTGGGACTGCGGGACAGGGCCGCATTCCACGCTTCCTGTCATAAATATCCCGGCATTAACCAGGCCCGGGAACTACGGCACCTGCGGTGCCGGCCGTGTAATCATCCACATCATAAGACGTGTCATACAAAGGGAAGCACCCCCAAAGTCGCACCCGTGAAGTGGGTAAAGCTCGGCTGTGTGGCAACAGCCTCCCCATTGGGCCCATAGCACACCCGCTCTGGGTAGGAGCCGACCTAGGTAGGAAAAATCCCGCTTGCCTCGGCTGGGATTCGAACCCGGGTCTCCCGGTCCATGATCCGAAGTGCTAACCACTACACTACGGGGGCCGGTTGTCATTATTATTTTTCAAGTGGGTCTGTCTACTGTTGGAAGTTTCAGCACTATAGTCTTGAGATAATGGTGACAGTTATTGGAGAAAAAAATTAAGTGTTCTTCTAATTCTGTCAGACATGATATTCTTTGCTGCTTTCCCCCCAAGCAAGTGAAGTAATTACTTCCTTTTTTTTAAATTCATAGAGCCACCAGGACCACCACAAGACCTTGAATGCACAGACATCGACAAGGAATCTGTGACGCTGGCCTGGAAGAAGCCTCTCAAGGAAGGTGGCATGCCTGTTCTGTCCTACATCATTGAGAAGCGGGAGGGCAAGGCTGCCTCCTGGACACGCGTGGCCGACACTGGCTTTGCTACACACGTCTACAACGTGGATGGCCTTATTGAGGGCTATGAGTACTACTTCCAAGTGCGGGCTAAAAACGCTGCTGGCATTGGAGAACCCGCTACGCTGAAGTCTCCTGTCATTCCAGCCAAGCGTAAAGGTAAAGACGTCTGTATTATCAGGATGTCCATATACTGAACTTGTGCAGTGTCAGTTTCTTGTATGGCGTGTTTCAGCTGTATTTTGTCGGGGTTGTGGGTATGCTGTGGACAGGGAGCAGGCAGTGGAGTGGTTTTGAAGTTTCTTTAAGATTCAAGTTATTACCGATATGGCACAGTTTGTCCAAAAAAAAAAAAAAAGAAAGAAAAAGAAAACTTATGACTTGACTCCGAAAGTATCAACATATGTTTTGCAGACAAACCATCAGCACCTGTCGGTCCCTTGGAGTGTGTCGCAGTCACTGAAGACTCCGTCACATTGTCATGGCAACCACCAGAGAGCAACGGAGGCTCACCGCTGACAGGCTACATCATAGAGAAGTCAGATGTGCGACGCCCCAAGTGGCTGAGAGTGGACAAGGTGTCCCCAGACCAGACCAAGGCCACTGTGGAACGTCTGCTTGAAAATGTCGGCTACTTCTTCCGTGTGGTGGCTGAAAACAAGGTCGGAGTCAGTCCTCCTCTTGAGAACGAGATACCATTCAAACCAAAATGTCCATATGGTAAGTGTGCCTTAAGCTGTTATTTTTCGTCAGTTTCCTTTTCTTGTTGTAATTGTTATCTTTATAAAGCTGTGTGAAATTCCATATAAGATTTAAGTCAACAGTCATATGTAATGACCTGCATACAAGTATTCTTTATTGCTGAAGATTTGTTTTTAGGATGGTCATCCTCAGTGTCAGTCATGACAGTAGTCGTTCACTCCCTGCTAAATATCCATTGGAGGTTAGAGGTTGTGACAGAGGTTAAATTACATAGGTGCATGTGAAACAATGATTCTCTGACCATTATTGAAAGGGGAGCCTCTTAAGTATAGCTCCTAGCAGTTTCTTTGAATAGTCTAAATCTAATGTTTACCATGTCTTCTTCAGGGCCCCCATCACGGCCCCAGGCACCCATCAAGACCTTACAGATCACCCGCGACTCTGCCACCATCCAGTGGCTGCCCCCATCGTCTGATGGTGGTGCTCCACTCACTGGCTACGTGGTCGAGCGTCGTGAAGAGGGTCGCCGTGGCTGGATGTACTGTGGCCGCACTGACGCTGATGCCACCATCCTGACCTGCCCGGCGCTCACCGAGAACACTCAGTACTTCTTCCGTGTCTACGCTGAGAACAAGTACGGACGCAGTGAGCCGCTGGAGTCTGAGTTCCCAGTTATTCCCAAGAGAGTGTTTGGTAAGTACAAAACCGTTGTCTTTGATTTTGTTGGTCTGCCCAAGTGTGGCTTTTACGTTTTTGGGGTGAAGAGATATTTTGATTATCTGAGGAGTATATAGGTAGTTTTCACCTGTATGCAGGAAAAAGTGAAATACATGATATGTTTGTCCAAATTTATGATCGGGAAAAAAAAACACAAAAAAAAACACACGTCACTGGTCCTTTCATTTTTGTGGAGAAACCAAAAGTGTATTTGTATCAGTATGTGTGTGTACTGATTTTGATTACGCTTGTTTCACCATCAATGCAGTCTCCTTTTTCCTGCATACAGTTCTTTAAAAAAAAAAAGAAAAAAAAAAAAAGAAGAAATGGAGCCCCGAAGTGCAACATTTCTTGATGATATATCACACCCCAGAATTTGTTCACCTGTAGAAAGACCCAGGTGTCCTAGTGGCTAGTCAGACCCAGTGTATTGTGCCAAAGGGTTAGGTACCTGTAGTTTGTGCTGGTTTTGGTACCCACCCACCTGTGAGTGTCTCAGTCATGCAGTGTTCCCCATTCCAAGGTTTAGTGATAGGGTCAGTAGTGGGGTGAGGGGAAATGTTTTTTTTATTATTTTTAAATCCAGGGAATATCACTTGAGGTAGGGCGGCAGTTTAGATATTTCTGTGTTATGTGTCATGTATTGTGTTTTTCACCTACACACACATGCACACCCACACCCAGACGCACATTTTCACACACACACACACGCACACACACACACACACACACACACACACACACACACACACACACACACACACACACACACACACACACACCGCTTTTGTGGTGTTGCTTCACAGAGTACCACAAGACTTCTGCTGGATTACTTTTAAGGAAGCAAATTTTCATGCTGTGATACTTTCATTATTCCATTTAGTACCAAATTAACGAAAGTATTTGTCGTGGCACATCACTACATACACTAAAAACACTACTTCGCAACTATCTGACCTCCACCCTCTGTCATCATATGGAAACTAACCTTCTGGTAATTGTCTCCAACCTTTGATAGGGAACAGGTAAATGTTCAAACTATACGTTTGTAAAAGTCATACACTGGCCTTCTTCAGCAGTTGGTTCTCAGTGGCCGTCAGTTCTGCCAGATTTGCAAAGTGTGTTTGAAATGAGCTGACCTAATAGGGTTACACACCCATCTTTGCTTGTTTTTAAAAGAAATATTATTTCTTTTAATATCTTGTTTCAGTTGCAGTGTTTATTTACTAACATGTTGCATGCATGTGGTTTGAAATAGTTCCAATGCCTTTCTTGGATCATTCGAATGAAAAAAAGCAGTGTCACATGCGGAAGCTATTGCAGAAGATACTTAAATTGGTAAGAGCTGTCACAAACAAACAAAAAACACAAAAAGGGCTTCGTCTTGTTTATTTGTTTGGCACAGGAAATTTTATTTGTAATTCAATGAGGCACTGGAACATATTTCAAACAGCTGGACTTGGAAACTATCCATAACTATGCTCATAACCTTTACCTTCTGCATGCTGGAAATAAGTGTAGAGCATGGCTGACTTGCATCTGTATTCTGCAGGGAAGGAATATAATCTTAGGCTTTTGCAGGATGCTGTTGGTGGTGTTAAGGTCATTGGTGTGCACTGTCAGCTACATTTTGTTTGAAATTTATACATGTAGTTATAATCTGACATAAATAATTCTTCTGTAGACACACCAGAAAAAAATTATGAATGGATCACAAAGAATTTTGGCAAAAAACTTTGTGTATAGTGCATGGTTATTGTTTACTCATGACTCATAACATTTTACATTGATCTACTTTTGTATATGGTTACCATTTTTTTTTTTTTTTGGTTCTCTCTTTAACTGTTTATCAATTAATTTTTTTATTTTTATTTTTTTACTTAGTTACTGATTTCTAACTCACATTGTGGTAAATTTTCTCCAGAATTTGCAGGCTCACCCTGGTTTAAGGAGGCTAACCTCGAACCATCCATTGATGTGTACCTAACCCAGAGCCTAATACGTTTCGAATACTTTTTCCGCGTTTACGCTGATAACCCTCTGAGCTGTGTCTGGGACTCCATTGACTTATCCTCTATCGAGGGCCGTTTCTAGGTCCTGCGTACTGTACTGGTCCTTTCGAGCAACTAACATATTTACTTTGATGTTGGACTGAAGTTTCATAGTTCTGTTACTGTTCAAAATTAACCCGTCACTGGCACCTGTGACTGTGAGATTGTTTGTTGGTGTGTTCTCTGCTGTTGAAATTGCTAATTCCACTACACTTATAACTCTGACTGACTTACACTGTGTTCCAGTTCTTAAAACTAGTCCTTTTGACTTTGTTTGTCGGTTGATTTTTGTTCTGTTGGTTGTTTCTGATTTCCATTTCATAATTTTTCAAAGCTCAGGTACCCCTTAATTTATCCTTAATTATCACACCTTGTACATGTACAAACTATTATTACTGTTGATTTGAGTCAACCTTTTAAAGAGCCCATACATGATTAGTGACAGGATTTTCAGATCTATGAAGTGTAATTATTATTTCCAGTAGAATTTATCACATGTTGGTTGCTGCAATTTGTCACAGTCATTCCCCTTCTAAGTTTGATTAGTGATAATTATATGGAAATTGTGTGTATGTAAGAAGCAGTGGGAAAAGATTTGGAGGGTTTTATTGAAAAGGAAAAAAAGAAAAAAGAAAAAACTGCATGACGAAGCCAGTTCAGCTGTGTGCCTTCCTACTGCCTTTTCTCTTTAGACTTTTTTGTTTTAAGCTTAGTATCGTTACCTTGTAGAATTGTGTGCATAGCTACTGTAGAGCTTTTTCTACTCTCCAAGGAAAAAAAGTCAGCTCATTTCAAATAGTTTTTAACATATTACTTATGTAGTAACGTTTTGATTGAAAAAAAGAAACAAAAATCTGCAGTAAATCTTGTTAGAAGAACTGATTAAACTCTGTCTTGTGTATGTTAGCTCTTGCAAACTAACTTCTGCTAACATTACACGTATCAGTGTCATTTTGCAATGGCAGATGTGGAGTCAGAAATGTGCAATATGCAAGTACGTGACCCTGACAAATTCACGTTGTATGTTGTTTTCTGGCTAACATTTTGCCATGCAAATGACGCTCATTTGACCCTCACTTATAAGTTTCGAATTGAGTTTGTTCTTTTCTTCTAACAATAGTTATACCTGTGAATCTGCAAAACATTTTAGTTTTCAGTTAACCAAAATATACCCTCCAAACCAGTTTGCCTACTGCTTCACACATATCATGTAACAGTGATGTTTGTATCAGTTGTAACACCCTCATCTATTGAAGTTTTGACATGGAAGCCAAAAGAAATGCAAAGAAAATAGATATAATTATGAACTGCCACAAACTTACAGTGAATGCCTGATCTTGTGCAATACCAGGTGCAGAAACAATCTGATATAGATCTATGGGAGTGGCTGCAGATCTAAACCCTGGAAATTACAAAATGCATTGATTGACCTAGTGCAACATCTTTTGGCTTCCTTAATTCCTTAACAGAGACAAGATCTCATTAAAAAAAATCCCTGTGCCCTTGTAAACGACAATAAAATCACAAAGTATTTTACTGGCATCTAACCTTGTTATTTTCTGTCTTGTCTATAACACGTGCCTGTGCTATGGTGTACTTATCGTTTCTGTTTTTTCTGTCAGATAAATTAATATACTAATCAGCCGCACAGCACTAACATACTACACAGCAAACGTGGGTGCGCAACTAATGACCTGATAATATGATAGCTTCCATACTGACAGCCTCTGAGAACAAACCAGACTGGTCAGCGATCAAACTAATTTCCTCCCTGCACTTTCTCCAGACTTTTTATTTTAACATTGTGGAGGTGATAGTGATGCTGAACACCACATACAAACCAGTTACAAACAACACACATTCCTGTTATGTTTGAACTGTTTTCTGTCTGTGTTGCGTATTGTTGATTACTGTGTTGTTGTGTATTTATGATTTTTTTGTCTTTAAACGTAAGTGTAACTCGGAATGGGGACACATGGAAGTTTACTATGACCTCTTAGGCATGGGTCTGTAATGAAGCATTGCATATAATCATGTTGCAAGCACCTTTTCGATAAACAAGAACGTCACTCTGGATAGAAACATCCACTGGCACAACAGTTTTACCACTCACAGGCACTAACATACCCATATCCACATGTTCACCAGTTTCAGTAACCATTTGGTCAGACACACAATACCCATGAACCCTACTCACATTGACTGTACCCACATCACTAGTCATATGGCTTGCAGTGACACCACACCCACATACCATATCCATACGAGCAGACACACCACACTCACAAACCATAATGCACTTGTACACCCGTTTTACTCTCCATGTTTGCAAGCACACCACGCTCACAAATCACATCCACTGTATCAACTTTACCAGCAGAAAACATTACACTCACAGTTCACATGAGCATCAGTTGGAAAGTTTCACTGTCATACATAGAAGTGAAATCAATACCCACAACACAACAGGTACATGTACATGTACATGTACATGTACAATCAGCTGCCTAGACAAGCACACATCTGCCACTGAGCACACAAATTCACAGATGTCATTGTTCCTGATCTTACAACACGTGTTTTGCCCCCCCTGCCACTCACAGACAAGCCGTCAGCACCAGAAAACCTTCGAGCTGAGAACATTGACAAGGACTCACTCACGCTGGCATGGACACCACCGCCAGATGATGACGGCTCCATCAAACGCTACATCATTGAGAAACGTGCCGCAGACTCTAAGACGTGGGAACCAGTGACGGACGTGTCAGGACGCACCAAGTGGTTCATGGTCAAGGGCCTGCCTCCAGGTGGCTCCTTCTTCTTCCGCGTCAAGGCAGAGAACCCAGCGGGTGTCAGTGCGCCTGCAGAGTTGTCTGTACCTGTTGAGTTGAAGACAAAGAAAGGTGGGTTGCTTGACTGGTTTTTAATGATTTTGAGTGTTGTGCTAGATTTTGAGTTGTATTAACAGGCCTTTTTTTTTTTGCATGGGCTTGGTTAAGTGTTGTGCTTATTTTGTTCATTTATCTGATTTTACTTTTGAGTTTAGTTGGGAGCATGAAAATGTCAGGGTACTTCGCACTTTCTGCTTACTTTTCTCCTTGTTTCATTCCACGTGAAATTTATTTTGGTAAATGTCTAGAATATTGGTTGTTTTTTGTTGTTATTTTTTTAAGAGTATGTTCTGCCATGTTAGTGCATGTATGCATGCAATTTGTATAAAAGGTGTTGTTAGAGAAACCTATTATTATTGTTTGCTAGGTTTAATTTACTTTTCTTTATGATTTGCATCTTGCTTTACTAATGACCCATCTTTTGCTGTTTTCCAGGTTGTCTTTGCATTCTTTTCATGATTTCAGCTGTGGCTTTATATTGCTTGATCAGCGTTTAGTGATCTATAGTTTCTTTTGTTTTGGTTTTAGTGCTTGTCTCTTTTTGCAGAGTTTTTAATATGTGATATTTTCTTTTTGTGATGCTTGTTATACATTTGTTGTGTAATTGTACACATAAACATGTATTTATTTTGATTTATTTGTTTTGAATTGACTGTTATGATTGCATGACTTTTCAACCAAGTATATTTGTTGTGATGAACATGCATGGTGTATGTGAATCATCCTATATATTGTGTCAAATGTCCTATATAAGAAAATCATGTAACATGATCATTGTGCCCACACTTGAACGAACATGTACCTATATGTGTTTGCATGTTTCTACCATGACTGCTTTTTTGCTTCATTTATATTTGTTTTGCTGGTCATCATCATTTATTGGCGTCATTCACTACTATGTATAGATTTGTTGTGACTATTGTTGTTGTCATTTTTTTGATAGAAACTTACGCTTTCATTAAGTTGTCTATATCATTAGAAATCATGCTTATAAATGTAACGGTTTCTTTGAATACCTTAGTTCAGTAGGTAATTATATGTGTGAGCTACTGTAGGTGCTGGCAAGTCTGAATTTCTTTCTGCTATAATTTTTTTTTTATTAAGAGAAGAATATAAATTCTAGATGCTTCATCAAAGGTCACTTGTTAAAGCTGATACAAGATATAATACATTTTGTTATTATGTGAAAAAGCATCAGTATCTAATCTTTCTTCTTCTCTTCGGGCCCTCTTTCACATAAATACAGAAAAGCCCAAGGCACCAAAAGAGGCACCAGTTATACAGGAGCTGGGCACAGACTTTGTGGAACTGATATGGAGCCCGCCCGAAGTGGACGGAGGTTCACCCATCACTGGCTACCAGCTTGAGCGTATGGACATCAGTGGCCGATCGTGGCTGCCTGTCAACAAAGAGCCGATCACTGATACCCGTTTCCGTGTGCCAGACCTCAAAGAGGGCCTGCAATATGAGTTCCGTGTCAAGGCACAGAATGCGCTCGGCACAGGAGAGGCGTCCCCATCTTCGGAGCCGTTTATCTGTGGCCACACTGTTGGTAGGTGCACTGCTTGGATGGGTTTCTTTTACATTGTCGTTCCACTCTTCATTATTTGCAGTCCAGACTGATAGAGCATGGGACTGTCAATACTCAGGTCCTGAGTTTGAGTCCCTGCAGTTGGCTGCCCCCACAAGAATGTCATTGAACATGTCTAGACTTTGTCTTATGAGAATTAACAATCCTTCATTATTCTGAAAGATTAGGGTGAAAGAAAAATCAGATTTTGTTTATTGAAAAGAGAGACAGAGAAAAAGAGGAAAGAAGAGGAAATCTGGCCCAAGAGATGTGAATGTGTTTTGATGATCTTTGAGTGGAATGTGACATGTTGACATTTGATGTCTGTTGTGTCCACAGCTATGGAGGCACCCAAATTCATTGGCGTGTTCCAAGACCTGGCAGTGCCACTGGGTGAAGAAGCTCGCTTTGTCTGCCAGGTCGTCGCTCTGCCCACACCAGAAGTCTCATGGTGCGTAGCCGGATCAGACACACGTGCACGTTTCTTGTATGAGGACTGTCAAGTGTTCTTATTATTTAAGCATACCAGTGTCAGTTTCAGTCTAGCGTGATTAATAATGTGAACTCAATGTGGTTAAACTGCAGAATTATTTAAGCATAATTATGTACATAATTAGGAAGTCATATATGTACATCTCAAAGGTGCCCAGACATATCACCTTTGCAACCATTTCAGTACATGTATTAACTGAGTTTTCAGGAGTTGAAAATGGACAAGACAATTGGCAATGATGCCACATTGCTGATAAGTTAGTGCATGTAGAAACGTGCCGTCATGAGATGCGTGTGTGTGTGCAGGTTCAGGAACTATCGTGAGGTGTTTGATGGCAAGAAGTGCACTGTTGAGGTTGATGGAGTCACCCACACCCTGCGAGTACGCAATGTTGACTTCACTGATGCTGGTGACGTGGAGTGTCAGGCTAGGAACCGATACGGAGCTGTGTCCATCAGGGCAAAGCTGACTGTGCTTGGTATGGATACATCAGAAGTCATTTATTTGACAGTAAACTTACGTATGTGTGAGGTTGATTCAGATTGATTCAATTTATGACTGTTAAAATGTTGGTGGTTGTATTTGAGTAGGACATGTGTAATACATCTGTTTGCTTTATTATACATTGTTCCCCCCCCCCCCCCCCCCAACCAAGCTTTTGTGTGGAGCTTACAGCTTGGCTAAGAATAGGCGCCATAGTAGTACATGTGTACTCATTTTCATTCTTCTTCTTACTATTAAATTCTGAATTTCACTAGAGAAATTTTGTCTTCTGGGCATTTACATATTTGTTTTTTTAAAAAAGTCCTTGCTAGAGTTGATTGTTTCCTTCCACCAGCTCCCGCTCACATTGATCTACCGCCTCGCTACGGTGAGGGCCTGCGTTTCTGCCGCGGTGACACAATCAAAGTCAGAGTGCCAATCACTGGCACACCAGCACCAGAGGTGACATGGCTGAAGGATGGCAAGCCGGTGCTGAAACAGAAGTCACTGGCTGCTCGCCTTGACATCACAGGAACCCACCTGCACTCAACACTCATCCTGGATGACTGCATCAAGTCTGACGGAGGTGTTTACACACTGGAGGTCAAGAACGAGCTGGGATCAGCAGCCGTCGACATTCCAATCCTGGTTGTTGGTAAGATGTTCAGCTTTTTACTCTGATTAATTGTTATGATTCTGCTTCATATTCCTCTGAGAACAAGAACAGGACAACAAGGTTCACAGTATTTTGCCTTGAGTTCAGTGTGCTCAGATTCAAACTAAACTTCATCCTTATTGCCCCATTGTTTATTTTGCTCTTAGACTGTGGAAAAAAGAAAAGCAAACTGTATGGCTCTTGTCTGTTGTTTTTGTTTTTCTGGTTTTTTTTGGGTTTTTTTTTTTTCCAGTGTACTGTCACAAGTATCAGTTGTTTTGCTGGTGCAGATTTATATAACTGTATTATAGGATACAGGGTTAGCAAATACTCAGCTTAACACAGGAAGTGTCTTTTACAAAAATGTGTTGCTTGAATGATAAAGTTGGTAGTTGGACCAAACACATTATATTGTGTGTGTGTGTGTGTTCACAGAGCCACCAGATCCGCCCACTGACCTGCTCATCTCCGACATCGACAAACATGCCATCACTCTCACCTGGGCACCACCTGAGTACGATGGTGGATCACCAATCACTGGCTATGTGGTCGAGCGCTTGGACCCATCCACTGGTATCTGGCGCTATGCTCTGTCATGTCCACGCCCTGCTTGCACTGTGGCGTGCCTGGATGAACACACTGAGCACAAATTCCGTGTCATGGCGGAGAACATGTTTGGTGTGAGTGAACCAAGCCAGGCCTCCATGGCTGCTACTACCAAGGAACCAGTGCCCTACATCAACTACGAGGACTTCTGTAAGTTCATGTTGATAATGATAATAATGGTCGTGTGAATTGATTTCGTTTCTTTATCCAATTCCCTGGTGCAAAATGGACTGTACCCAACATACACACTCATGTGAATCTTTGCTTGTTTTTCCAGATGACAGTGACTTCATGGGCACCCCTGTGGATGTGAACAGAATCCAGGGTGATGTGCTTGGCAAATACATCATATGTGAAGAACTCGGCAGGTGAGATATTGAGGTTTGAAACATGCACACATGCTTGTAGTGACACAATTGCTTGTAGTGGCACACAATGTTGATGAAGGAATCTCCTTAACCCACGAACAGTATCTACAATAAGTAAAGTCATTTCCCTTCTTCAACAGAGGTGCATTTGGTGTTGTCTACCGTGCCATTGAGCGCGCCACCAAGAAGAACTGGGCGGCCAAGTTTGTGCGCTGTCGGCCTGGAGACAAGGACCTTGTGCGACGTGAGATTGAGCTGATGAACAGTCTCCACCATCCCAAACTGCTGCAGCTCCATGAGGCCTTTGACCAGACTGGCGAGATGGTCATGATTCTGGAACTGTGAGTTTACTGCAGTTTGTTGTTGTTTGTACATGTATTTGACTGATTGCTGTGTCACCAGGGCAGAGATGGCTATATGCTTACTCTGGCATACAAGCAAAAAACCTCAGACAAATAACACTATGTGAAGACAAGCTTGGACATGTTGAGAGCTGTATTTGGCAAACAAATCTGGTATATATTTGGGTACTTTTTTCAGTGTCTGACAGTCTGTGAACTTTAAATCACATACTGAGTTTATATACAAACATGTATATTGTAGAGTTAGTTTCTCATGGTTAGATGATCTCATACTCCAAATTGTCATACAACAGGCTGAGTGGCGGAGAACTTTTTGACCGTCTGGTCGCTGAGGACTACGACCTGAAGGAATCTGACTGCATTGAGTATATGCGTCAGGTCTGCCAGGGTGTGCATCACATGCACCAACAAAACATCATCCATCTGGACCTCAAGGTAAGTCCAGATCACATCTCACTGTAGTCGGTGTTTCTGTATTGCTGTGGTTTTTATGGGCCAGTTTTAAAATACTGTGAGGCTGCAGTGCTAATTTTGTACTGTATTTTTCTAACAGCTCTTTCAGAATATTTCACTCTAAACCCCCATGTCAACCAGTAAAGCAAGTTTCACAAAGAAGTTCAACCAATGTGATGATACAGAGGGCAGGTTGTGTGCTGAAACACATTACAGACTACAGAAGTTGCTTCCCTTGCTCTTGAACAAAGTAATCAGCAGATATAATGCCCAATACATGTACATGTTCATGAAATAGATCTGCATAAAAAAAAAACAAAAAAAACAGCTGCACAAAGTTCTCACAGCAAGTTTTTCACAATGTTTACTTGTGATTTTGTACAGCCGGAGAATGTGATGTGCGTGACCAAAGACAGTAATGACGTGAAGATCATTGACTTCGGGCTGGCCCAGCGTGTTGAAGAGGGCAAACAGATCAAGGTGCTCTTTGGCACTGCCGAGTTCTGCGCCCCAGAGATCATCAACTTCCAGCCCGTGTCTTTCAGCACAGACATGTGGTCGCTTGGTGTTGTCACCTACGTCCTGTAAGTTGATACGCAGTGTTTATGTATGAGTTATTTATTTTTATATTTATACTCGACTACTCGGGTCGTAGGAGAGTAGTTGGACTTGGCAGTATGGTTTACCTGCACATTTAGTGTGTGAATGCAACGTGAAGAACTCATAGTTTGGGAGGGTGAGAGTATGTGAGTGTTTGGTTTTGCAGAGGTTGTGGTGATGTAGGCACTGTTGTGGTGCGTAACTCTTTTCAGTTAGGAGCGAGGCTTTTTGCACACCTGCAGGATTGGTACTTGTTCTCTGTTTTGAACAGGCTGAGTGGGTACTCTCCCTTCGCTGGAGAAGACCACAAACAGACCTTCTCTCTCGTCAACAACGTCGACTATGACTTTGACGATGATGTGTGGGACAGCGTTTCAGACGATGCCAAGGACTTTATCAAGCGACTGCTCATCAAGGACAAAAAGTAAGTTACTCAGAATCCTTGGTTATAGATCTCTTTGAAAGTTATTCATCCACCAGGATTTGAGTACATGAGAAGTGACATCTGTATGTAAAGTAGGACTCGTACAAGGTACTAAACTGAAATGGGTCAAGAGGAATTTTTTTCTACACTAGAGATAGTCCGAAGATCAGGGGTATGTCAGAAGTTTGTATGAATCTTGAGGGCTCAACGTGCCTTCACAAGGAAAACCAGAAACGCAGTATATTTTTCCCCATAGATATGTAGATCGAGGACACTGAATGTTTCACAGTTTTTCCTGTGGGATGGGGATGTAGTGCATAGATCAAAACAAGGCCTGTGATGGTTAGCACATTGATGTGGGCGGCTTGTATTCAGTCAGGCTGTTCCGTGGCAAGAAAGAGGTACCACTGACCTATATCTCGCCACATGTTGTTGACTTCAGGTAAAGATCACAGGTTACTGGTTCGCCCAGGTGAAGGATAAGTTTGCTTCCTCACCTTGCGACTAGCAAATCAAGATTGTGTGTAGCAGTGGTAGAGATCAGTATTGCGTTGAGACCAAACACAGTAGGCTTACGAGTCTTGAGGCCCGGTTGTTGGTGGCAAGGGATCATGTGTTGATGGTGTGTCTAACACTTGCGCGTCTGTGATTGGCTGATGCAGTGGGACATGTCAGAGAGGATAGAAGCTAGGATACATTGCCTCAGGCACCCCAGAACTTTCAGAACCTCAGACTGCGGAAGTCTGACTTTTGGATACTGTCCTTTTGAATGGAATTTCCTCTGACAGTTTCGCTTTTTGAGTGAGAAATAATTTCAGGTACATACAACTGTTATCCTTTGGAAAACTAAACTTTTTTTTATTGATGTTAAAAAAATGTTATGATTATTCCGTGCTATATGTTGTTGTTTTTCATATATTTATCAAGTTTCATATTTATTTATTTGCAGTCAGAGGATGACCATTGACGAGGCTTTGGCCCATCCTTGGCTGAATGTGAGTATTTATTATTATTTTTGCTACCATCATACAGTGAAATGTTATTTGGGTGTTTGCCTGCTTTTGTTTGTATTTTCTGAACATTTTTGTGTTTTGTATTCGTCAACACCTGCTTTTGTTTGCCATTAGTTCTTGAGGGTGATATTTTATTTACCTGTTGCTGTAGTGTCCATAAATTTCCAAACATTGAAAAAATTATACAGCTACTTTTTCTGTCATCATGTAATTGTATTCTCTGATAGTAAGAGTGTGTGAGAAGTTTAGTTTTCTCACATGTCATCAGCATAAAACAGTATCATTGCATCTTACCATTCAATAATACTATTTTTGCTGCTGAAGAAATGCATGGCTTCATTTTTATCCAAAACTAAATTTGTTGAAACATCATGGTTAAAGGAAGTTTAGAACAGTTCTAATATTTCATATGATGTACTTTGTAAACGTGAACATGTACATAGCCAAATCATTAACACATACTATTTTCATTTGCTTGGTTTTAATCAACTGTGAAAAGATAATACTGTATCATCATTGTCATTTGACTGCCGCATGCGTGAATTGTTAAGGGTGTGCTGTTCTACACCGAAGCCCAGTTTTTGCTCCCCAAACTTAGCTTTTCTTGGCCTTGCTACTTCTAAACTTTTGCTCATCTGAAATTTGGTGATACGCCCCTCTTTGTAGTTCATTTCCAAACAGAGAGATCCTCTGTAATGGTGTGCCTGTTGCTTTCAGTTACAAGCAGGTCTCATGCTTCAGAACTTCTAAAGTGTTAGTTTGTCCCTGATTTATTGATAAAATAATAGATAAATAATCATTTTTTTTAAATCAAAAATGTCCTTCATTTGTCCAGTCGCTACACCCTAGCCACAAATGCAACATCACACTTTGTGATCTTAAAATAAATCTATAGTGCCTACAGTGAAAGAATTTCGTTTTTTACTTCCCTAAAGACACGGTTGCATTGGTTCCGTAGGAAGAAGGATATTGCCAGCTAGGGTAACAAAACGTTGATGTGTTAATGAGTTGTGCTGCATTGTGCATGGCTGTTGATCGATGCGCTTGTTGAACTGACGCTTGCTGGGTTTATGCCTCCCATTACAGCCCACCCCAGCGCCAGTGCACGATGTTGTTGATGTAAGTAGACCCTCCATTTGCTTCTCCTCCATTGATGAGCAACCCTTACTTGTTCAGTGTCCCTGATCGCAGATTGTTCGCCTCCATGTCTTTTGGCTGTCACGCACCGAAGTGACGTGCAAAATTGCTGCTGCATCCATTTCAGCTGACTTCATATGTATGAGTAATGTGTGTAATTCAACTGACATTGTTCGTGCATCAGCCATTTCATTTGTCTCTAACCTCAAAATCCCTGTCCACATTAGACGGTTCATCTGACTGGAAACGTATGGTCATCATATGGTTAACATTCACTTTCGTGCATTTCTTGAGTCTTGTGATTGGGAGGCAAATGTGCTGGATGTGAATATCATGAATATGTATGCTGGTTATTTATGCTGTCATTTATTGTTACAGGGTTCGGCTGAGAAGAAACTGACTGGCCAGAAACTGTCCACAGTCCATCACAAGGACTACAGAGACCGCACCAAACACAAGGTATGCACATGCTTACTTTTTCTCAAAATGAAAATTCACACTACAGTGTGTATGCATTTGTCCCATTCACATCATTATGTACCCGTGGAGTCATATATTTTGATAGTAGACTCATTGATTTGTGCGTTTTTCACCCACTGATGCTCTCTGTAGGGTAAATCATTCTGTGCACCAGAGCAAAGGGAAACAGCTGACACTGACTGATACAAGAGTTGGATGAGTGAGACTATTCAGAAATTAAAATGACTGCTTCTCTTTACCAGTCCCTGTTCGTCCTGTTTATATATGCATGCAAGTAACAGACATCCCAAAAAATGAGAACTCTGTAGTGTGTGTCGTTGTACACTGCTTGCAGGAGGACGCAGATGATGCCCTGCCCATGGGTCGCCTGTCTCGTGACAGCGCCGTCTTCAGAAAGGAGGGTGACGAGGGCGTCCTTGTCAGGAAACTTGTCATGGGTCAGTTAAACGTCCTTGTCAGGAAACTTGTCATGGGTCAGTTAAACGTCCTTGTCAGGAAACTTGTCATGGGTCAGTTAAACGTCCTTGTCAGGAAACTTGTCATGGGTCAGTTAAACGTCCTTGTTCACATGTGCCAAACTAATTGTCATCGCCGTTTCACCATTGTCACATTGCATTCATCCTGCTTCACTGGACGGTTATGAAAGAAGACCTATAGGGCTAAAAAATATGATCATGAACATTTTCCCTATTTGTAATTGCAGACGGGCAGTTTCTAAATCAAAGATGAAATATAGGGGAAAAAATCATGAAAGAAGATGTGTGTCTAGTTATCAGTAAGAAAAACCTGAGTGATAATGTGATATGCTGATTACAGAACTGCCTGAGCACGCACCAGTGGTGCACGAGGAGCTTGCTGATGTGACAGGCTTCGAGGGATCCCGAGTCCAGCTGACTTGCAAGATCACTGGCAAGCCAACACCGCATATCAGATGGTCAGTAACTGTTTATTTTTCTTTCTCTTTTGCGGTCTCTCTGTGCCGTTATTTTGTACTTTCTTTTCTTTTACTCTGTGTTTGCTGGAACAAGTGGATCTGTCTCTGCTATGAACTGCAACTCATCAGCATCAACTATTTTTGAGGGTAACTGGAAAATTTTTCCAAATTATGAGATGTTGGCATCTGCACCACAGAAGACTGCCCACAAGACCTGTGCACCACAGGTTAGAATGTTTTTGTGTTTATTATCTGATTACTTCCCAAGAAAATAGTGCCCAAAACTGAAAAAGGCTGTGGCTGCAGTTCGTAGTAAGATTCTGCATGTTTGTTTTGTTATGTTTGGCTGGATGCAACTGCTGTGTGATGTGTTGTCTCTGTCTCTCTCTGTCTGTGTCTGTCTTCGTCTCAGTCTCTGTCTGTCTCCCTCACTCTGTCTCTGTCTCTCCGGCTCTCTCTCTCTCCCTCTCTCACACGCACGCACGCACACACACACACACACACACACACACACACACACACACACACACACACACACACACACACAGAGTTTGTAGTGCAAAAAATAAAGGATCTAATGTCGGAGAATTAACAACACCAAACAAGGTAAGTTTAGCACCTACAGTAACATTTACTACACTACAGTAACATTTACTACATTACAGTAACATTTACTACACTGCAAAATATTGCATAACATTTACTACACTGCAAAATATTGCATAATTAATTTTGTCTCAGTTGCTTGTGAACCTGAATTTCCTGAAACGGATAAATAAGTAGGAAAGAAAGAAAGAAAAAAAATGTTATCACGAAAATGCACCGCAGCAGCCTAAACAATAACTGCAGAAAAAAAAAACAGGGAAAGAGCATTGTGATTCCCCTTTTTTCTGGCACATACATTTCCAACAGCACCTCGTATTTATTTTATCTACCAGTACGATTGTAGCAGGCTTATGTTCCACCCAGCATTGCAGATTTCTGCTGACTGTTGTGTTCTGGGCAATTCGTGGATATCAGTAAACATGTGCGTGATTATGCTGGGTTAAGCCCCAGTTTACGTGGTGCACACTACTTGTTGGAGCTGTTCTCCGATTTTACCTGTACAGGTAACTTCTAAGCAACCAGGTACGCGACCTTTCTGTGAAGATTTTGACGGCGAGCCAAAACACAAGTGTTGTGTATTGTTTTGCCCTTTCCCTTCCTTCTCTGCCCTTTATCAGGAGCCCACTGTGGCTGGCTGGCTCACTGGCAGCAGTTTTGCTAGGGCATCTTTTCCTGGGTTTGATCACAGTAACCCTGGTTCTAGCCCTCCAATTCACCCAGTAAAAATGTAGATGCGTGTGTCATACGCAACAGTTCAGTTTTTCATTCGATTGTGGCTGGAATCCAACATTTGTCGTGGCTTTTCCTTACTGATTGCCCAAGTTCAGTATCACCCGTATTTATCCCTGCCGTCGGAACCACCAACCAACCAACCAACCGATTTCTTTTCTATATACGCAGCACATAAGCATAGTGTAGTTGATGATTGTGAGCGACATACAGTAGTTGGTGATGTACCTCAAGTACACCCTTTTGTCATCAGAACTGCGGAGAGAGAGAAAGTTGGAAACTGTTTGGAGTGCCGTCATAACCAGGCTTGGCACCACACTAAATAAGCTTGACACCATCTAAACAGATCACTATCAGACAGCCGTATTCACTAATTGATGGCCACCCTGCACGTGAGAGACCCCGGCCCTTCACATCCCCTTCCTTCCACTAAGTCCCAGTAAGAACCGCTGCCAGCGCTGTTGATCCCGTATTCACACGTCTAGAAGTTCAGCAAACATGATTACGTTTTATTTTGACAAAGTTTCCGTCAGCGGCCACACTGCTCTCTTGATGCTGACCTGTACAGTGGCCATTTCTGGCCGAGGGATTTGCGGGCACGGTACCAAGCAAACATCACCTCGCGAGCCTAATGGTCAGACCGTTAACAGGTAGTGTATGGCTGGACGTGTGGTGATGGCCGGCCGGATATCACAGTGCCGAGCCATTGATGTGCCCACCCACACAAACACACTGCTGCTGCCCCGTTCAGGCCAAGCGATATGAGAGGTGCGGGCTAAAAAGATTTTGCCTGGTTCATTCACTTCCAGCTTGGATGTAATGAATCGAACATCTGATTGCTGCTCAGTCAGTGCCGTGGTTAGTGTTTAGATTTGGTTTCCCTGCAGTAAAGTTCTAAGCTATTTCTCTTTGATATCTCAGTCCATTGTTCGTCAGTTTTCACACAACCCGAATACTGCTGCAGCTTTGACATCTCTGATTGCAACTGTGGACGGTGTGATTTGGTAAAATACAGCTTGTTTGTATAATTTACTGGAAGACAGTAGCTTTGTTTTCAGTGACGGTTGACCGGCGTTATTATTGTCCAGACCACACTGTGACAAATAAGGCCGCTTGGCTGCCAGTCCCACAACAAGGTGTGTGAGCGTCAGTTGCTGTGAGTGTGCGTTACCTGTGACGGCACACAGCCGCTGTACCCACCGTCCCTCCGGCACAGGTGATGTGCATTAGCCGAGTCGGGTGATGGTCAGCGTGGTTTTGCAACTGGTGGTAGCTCTGTCGAACAGCAGTGCTTGCTGCTGCTCTCTCACTCTGTGTGTGCCCGTGTGTGTGTGTGTGTGTGTCACACGCACGCATGCCGCACAGCGCACGCCGCCGCGTACACACACACACACACACACACACACAGAGGCACACACACACACACACACACACACACACACACACACACACACACACAGTGAGATGGTAGAAGATGTTGGTTGTTCCAGAAGCATGTACATCATACTAATTACTCGAGACATCTGTTGTCATCAGATTCCATTCGGCGGTTTTGCAGGCTGTGGCTTTATTTGTACAGGCCGGCTAGTTCTAAGACTAAGATACTCTATGAGCAGAATGCACCTCACCACAGTTACCATACCACAGCCCAGTGTGCTTTGAAGCGGCAATATGCAACGTTCACCTGGGCACGTGTAACAGTTTCACGCTCGTTAAGTCGCTAGCCGTCCGAACACGGACACCACCAGTATGCCAGCCTAAGATGATGATTTGGCCTGATAGGAAGTACTGAACGGTGCCGTTCTGCCAGTTTGCAGGCTTCAATCTTCTGAACATAGAGTCCTGCCATTTCAGTTCCATTTTTTTTTTAAACGTTAACAGGGTCGGTAGATGGATGATTAGAGAGAAAATGTGCCGTAACTGACTTTCACTAAGGTCCAGTCAAGATGTATCGTTTCCGACAGGTCGCACGGTGCTCCGTTACTTCTACCGCGGTCTGCTCTTAATCCACGTGTGCATGCAAGAATTGGTACCATGTGTCTAGGCCATAGACCATCTCCGATCTTGACAGACTATAGACGGTACCTGGCTCATCCTCAGTATCTTGCCGTCAGTCTTTACCTTTCGCCCTGCACTGAGTGTGGCACACTATAGTCAGTGAGATCACACTATGGCTGCTGAAGGAGGAACACCGTCTTGGCATGTACTTAACTGATCTGGCTGTGCATGAGTTTATGCTGATCGATCTTGGTTGATAGCTTGACTGGGGTTCGAATCCTTCGGGCCGCTCCTTCTGGTGGTGTCAGTGCAGGCTTTAAGTTTTCAAGTGCAGTAAGGTCGGGCGTATTTCAGTTCTTGCTGCAGAATGAATTGTGTTGACACGCGTCCTTTCGACCTTTCGCTGAAGAGGTAAGATGGGATCTGCTTTGCTCTTTCCTCACCTTTACTTCCAGTTCCACCCACGCACGACCAGGTTTTGCTGTGTGCCGGCTTTTGCGAAGACTATACATCTGCTGCGCTGTACCGTCAATTCTTCTTAAGATGGTTATGCCTGGTTCTGAACAGGCACAAATTCGATGGCATAGCAACGGCATGGTTTCCTGAGCCGGTCAGTGTAGCCTCAGCTTTTTCCAGTATCGCTTTTCTGACCTTGAGTAGGAGGGTACGGGCTCGGGCATATGAGTCCAGATTCCATGTACTGATTCCCGGCCTTTCGACTGATCACTGAAAACTGATTGCACCAGTTTTTGGAAAGAGGACTTGCCCACACGAAGCCTTACCGCAAGAAATCTTTCAAACCATTACCGAGCCGCCGGAGTATCAAACCTGGCCGGCGTCAGCAGATTTTATTTATTTGATAGATTATGGGTGACTGATAGTAAATTAGTTTAGTAATGTATTGTTCATGTATTAGTTGTACAGTAACTACTATTGTATGACCTTTTGGAACCGAGGGACCAAGTAAAAAGTTGAGCCGGTTGCTGGTGCTCCAGATTTTAAGTGATTCAGTGTAGTAAATGTTACTGTAGACACTGAACTAACCTAGATATGCTCAAATTTGATCGATTACGTACTTTAAGAATCGGGACTTTGGCCAAAGATATGATTGAAGAGGCGGAATGCAGGATTCCTCGCGGCTTTTGTCAAAATAAATCAGTTTTCAGGTATGCCTCTGATAGTTATCAGCCACCGATCAGCACGCAGTAATTCAGTTTGCCAGTGGCACGGCGAACGTTCTGGAAATAGTCGGCCGGGAATTGCGAGTCAGTGTCTGTCTCAAATACCATCTGTGCTGCTCCATCTTCCCAGTGCTAGCCCACCTTCCTCTGCTGCCCTACTGTACTCCTTGCGTCCAAATTGTTCTGGTTTGCGTCGCGCGATTGCTTGAAAACAGGTAATTTGCGTGGTTTACACGCTTAGGGAGCTCTTGTGATAGCTTAGATCACCACCTGGTAAGTAATATCTGCCATCATTCTGGCAAAAAGGGCCCACGCTACTATCAAGCCCCTGTTGCTTAGGCCCTTCTTCCAACTGACAGTAGATGAGGCAAAGACGTATAGGTGTCACGTTGGAGAGAACCCTCCCACTATACCCTAGCACTATGTAGTTACTGTGGGGCAGTTCGATTAACTGTGGAATGATAAAGTTACATACATTGTACCGGTGTTTCAGCTATGGCAAGGGAGAGGGGGAGGGGGGAGGGGGTCTTTACAGCAGGTCTGTGTTGTGTTAATGAGGAGCTGAAGCTAGCGAGTTGACGTAACATTACGCGGCTACTCAGTCTTCGTTGACGTCATAGACGTGTACGTCGATCAGAGGCTGATCAAAGGATCAAAGACCCGATTACTTGTGTGTGTGTGTGTGTGTGTGTGTGTGTGTGTGTGTGTGTGTGTGTGTGTGTGTACGGTGTGTGTGTGTGTGTGTGTGTGTGTGTGTGTGTGTGAGAGAGAGAGAGAGAGAGAGAGCGAATGCAACACTAGGCAGTTTCATTCTCCTTGTTGACTGATCTAATTGTAGTGACGTCACTTAGGCCCGTACGCCACTAGTGTCAGTACAATATGCGCTCCGCTACCCATGTAGACGCGCCGTTTTGCTGTAATGGTGTGAATTGCTGACACTCACTGATTCAGAACAATAATAATGCCCGGAGAATGTACAGAATTGTACGGACACATAAAGGGAACTATTGTGACTTCTCGTTTAAGAGAGAGAGAGAGAGAGTGTGTGTGTGTGTGTGTGTGTGTGTGTGTGTGTGTGTGTGTGTGTGTGTGTGTGTGTGTGTGTGTGTTGCTAGTAGCTAGAAATAACAGAAATGGAAGCCAGCAAGAGTACATATATCTCTCTGGCAGCAGCTGTTGGGATGTTTGTGTAACACATATAGGTAGCTAGACTTGTTGCCTAGCAAAGGGCACCGCTTACGTCACAAGGTCATGGCGCAGTGTCTGACTGAGAGAGAGAGAGAGAGAGACTGACGCTGGTATGAGAGAGGATGAGCTAACTTGGCGTGTTTGGGGATGGAAAATAGCTTAGCGTCTTAGATTACATTCGTACATGCGTTAGTGTGGGGGTACGCCTGATCCTCCTTGCCAAAACAAGTGTTTATGGTTTATGTTTAATATTCGATCATACCTCAAAGGCGGACTGCTGGAAACAGTGGGGGTGGACAAAAAGTGCTGCAACCGACTTTCGGTTATCAGTCTGGCTGAAGAATTGCCAGATCTCAGTCATGCGTCGGCAGTTTGCATCTACCTCTTCCATCTCCCGCACCGTTAGCACCCAAACTGACTGGAACCGCTTGCAAGTGGGTCTGCGGCGTAGCACTCGTTGCAGTGGCTGATTCAGGTTCCGATGAAGATGATGATGATGAGCCATTGGTGTCGTACTTTCCATGTCTCAGTTCATCGTGATCATCGTCAAGACTGAGACCAAATGGCATGATGGAGAACTGCATACGGATCACCATCACCGCCATCATCATCACTGATTTCATTATGATCATCATCATCACATCATCACCATCGTTATCATTATCAGGTATTGTTGTTGGGAGTGCTTATTGCAGAACACTAAGCTCGTAGCACCGTAGGAATGAAAGTCGGAAAGACTGGCGTGTTGGGGAAGGGGGGGGGGGGGGAGTCCTCGGGAATCCCAATTTCACATGCTATAGGCTGATTAAATCCGAAATGGCGTGAACCCCTCCCTCTTCCCCAAGTAACAAACACGCCCCCCCCCCCCCTCTCTCTCTCTCTCTCTCTCAAGACTGAATAGTTTCAAGGGAGACATGCTTGCGCCGGCCAATTAATTACCAGGGCTTTCGAAAATGTAATTAAATTCCAAGGGTTGGAGGCAGAAGTTTTGTCCGCCTCCAGATCATTGGCATTCCAGTTTCCCTACAGCCGGCTGTTTCCTTGCCACGCTGAAAGACAGCAGTGCGGCCCTTGCGCCAAGAAAAGGTCTTCCAGCTTACCATCCTGATATCAATAATGGCTAGAGCTCGTTGTCTCTGTTTTAAGCGTCTCGTTAGCTGCCAGCCCAAAATAGCTGCTGATTAAGCCCCCGACATACAAATAGCCACCGCTGCTAAACGTTCTTGTTAACTAAATCATCATTCGGTCCGGGCTTTAGGTGAAGTTGTTTTTACTTTGCCGTTGTTCCCGGGCGGCCGTGGGGCGTGCGAAGTCAATGATCTTCGCAGAAGCGCTGTGAAATCGCATTACGTTAAGTGTAAGTCAAAAATAAACCTGTCTGTGCATGGAACCTGAAGGTGTTTAAGGGTGGGGGTGGACTTGCATGGAAGGTGTTTATGCGTGTAGGTGGATGGATGCCTCGGTCTCGGTTAGAGCTGATGCGTGGGTGGGTAGCGTTTCTCGAGGGTGTTTGTTTTTACCTGGTGAGAGAGCACTCAGTGAAGAGGTGTCTGGCAGAACCACCTACCACCAACCCCCACCCTCCTCCCGGCCCATTTCACCCTTGTTCCCTCTGTCTTTCGCCGATGTTACAATTTGATGTATTTCACACTCCCAGCAGCAGGGAAAAGAATGTACTGTTGAGGTCATTGACCTGGCGTAGATTTACTTGTGTTCCAGCGGCACCCGCTTAGTGTGGATGTGACGAATGATGGCAGTTCTTGTCAGAATATGCCACTGTTCTGTCAAGCGTGCAAAGATCGCCATTGTTGTTGTTGTTTGTAAGATTGCTAAACCCGACATCAAAACCGTTTTAGTTAGCTTCGTCACAGAAACATCTTTATTGTTTCAGTAATCAGTGGAAACGGAGCCATGACCAAACTGAGACTCTAGATCCGCTACGCCATAAAGTCTTTGGTTTGACCTTTGTAGGAATGATCTTTGTTTATACCGAACCACCACCCCTTCTCGCCCTCGGGTTCGCCTCTGCTTCGGAACTGTGTTATCAGCGGCACATATTTAGGGTTGAATTCAACGTTTCTGCACTTCTTCTGTTTTCGACATTCCAACCCAGCTTTTTGCACTTAGGATAAAGAATGCTAGGGTTTCCACTTAAGAAGCTTGCAACATTTCGATTCTTGGCATCCGACGCATTTCTATTAGCGACATTGTTGTTACAGGCCCCATCGTTTGGCCTTCCTCCCCTCCTTCCCCCACCCCCTTCCCCACATTGCACCCTCATCTCTACTTAGCCTGTTTACACACCTGAGATCGACACCTCATCACCACGTTGCACAGGTAACGGGCGCAGCCTCCGGGAGCGATGGGTGGTTGGGCCGGGGGGAGGGGGGGGGGGGGCGATGGAGGGCGCTCAAGGTGGAAATCTCCGACAGAATAGTAAGATAGGCAGTTCGTTTTTACACGGCACGCGGGTACCATGGCACCCGTTCCGTCACCCACCCACCTTTTGCATAACGGCCCGCCGCCCCAGCATAGCTGCTGCAACCAACAGTGACTTGGCTCGCGTAGAGAATAGAATTGCCGCTCGGAGAATCTCTTGCTCTTGGCTGTTCTTGTTCAGTCTTGGCTTCCATCCCCCCCTCTGATAGTGACTGGATCGGAAGAGCAGACGTGTGATTGTGGAGAGGTATAGAGCTCGTGTGTGTGTGTGTGTGTGTGGAGGGCACACGGCACGGTACCAAGGTAGATGGGGGTGACTCGCCAGCAGCAGCCCGCGGCTCCAACAGACGGCGGCAGGTCCACCCGAGGTAGGGGCGCCCCTCACTCAGGGCAACAAGGAATTTCGTTTCTTCCTTTTCGACGTTTGGAAGAAACGAGCGGGAGACCATTCCTTGGTGCCGGAGACACACCGATGATGTCAGGAGCAGAACCAATTAGGAGAAACAGTCCTGACGTGATGATGATCGCAGAGTCTGCCGGATGTGAATATTACGCAACTGACATTGGGATTTTACACGTCGTGCCAAGTTCAGTTCCAAGGAGATTCGCCTGATTTTCCGGTCCATTTACAAAGGAAGTTTGTATTCAGCCGGCCTTTAAGTTTCTCTTTGACGGGAGCAGTGTCAGTGTTGTCATCAACACATATTGCCTTGAACGTTCTTCAGAGGATTATCTTTTGTGTGATACAAGTTCGTTGCTGTGATAGCCAAGTGTTAGAAACTTGTCAAGTGTTGTTAGCGAAAGACTTCTTCCAGAACCAAGTCCAAGTGTTTGCTGTGTTTCTGCCTGATTTATTTCCGTTTGCGGTGACCAATTTCTAGGATTTAATCGTAGATTCCGGGTGTGGAATTTGATGTGTGTTTAGAGATTGTCCTCATTGGTCTTCGTGCTTCTTCATTCCATCGACTCATCTGCTTTCCGTGACCTTACCGGCTTTGTTTTTCTGAGAGCATCGTTGATACTGCTTCTGTGAAGCATTTGGATTCATCATACACAGCCCGATCTTTTTGGTTTATGAATATACATTGCCGCTGCGTTTTCTCAGAAGTTCAAAACCCCAACACTATTTGCAGCTGTGTGGATCGGGATACATACTAAAGACAGAAAAACAAAACCAACATAATGGCGGGAGAACGACGGATGTCGGGGTATGTGGAAATGCGGATGTCACTCATAACGGACAGACGGCTGTCCCACCCGGAGCCGGGCAGACGACAGTCCACAGGGGTGGTGGAGGACGAGGCCACCCTGAGGAAAAAGGCCACGGAACGTCTCTACCTCCTACTACCCAACCACAAGTGTCCCAGCAAAGACTGCCCCTTCCACCCGCCGGAGGAAGCCACGAAGGAAGAGGACGACCTGGACACGCAGATTCTGATACCTCCTCCACCCCCAAAAGTCGAAGAAACGACGGACGACGACGCGGGTGTCCCGAAGGACGAGTACTACAGCGAGATGACGATCGACACCGGTGAGGAGTCTATGACTAGTGACTATGAATCTGTGATGACCCTGGACTCTGGCTTTGGGCGGGAGAGGGACGAGTTGAGTGACACGGAAGGGGCGGTGCTTGTGATGGCCTCTCCCGACGTGCACCGCGAGCCGGAGCTGGAGCACATTGACGAGGACGATGAGGTGCGGACACTGACGTCCGAGCAAGTAGCGCTGGAAGATGTGACCGAGATAGACGCTGATGATGAGCGGGTCACGCCGGTTCCTTTCGCGTCAGTATTTTGTATTTTGTGCTCCGGTGTCTGGCATTGTTTCAAGTTCATCTTCACAGTAGCTAAAGCTGTCTGCCTGTCTGTCTCACTGCCTTCGCACCCCCACCCAACCCCCATTGTGTGTGTGTGTGTGTGTGTGTGTGTGTGTGTGTCAGTGTGTGTGTGTGTGTGTGTGTGTGTGTGTGTGCCGGTGCGCGCGCGTGCGAATGAGTCACTGACAGTTATCCAGTATCGGATCACCAGAAGTGTCCTCCCCACCCACACTGATCACCACAATGCAGAAGGAAGGACGGCTTCAGTTGCTTAATTTTGTATGAACACCGCCCTTTTTCTGACATGTGCACTGTTTCTACAATGAGTACTCTGTCTGTGTGTTAGATAAGCTGTCACGGCAAATGTACAAACTGATAGCACTGGGCGGGAGTTCTGATACGATTAGGACACGCCTAGAATTGCACTTTGATCAGCGGGTGGTCTGGCCAAGGAGCCTGAGATTCTCACCGACTCTCTCTCTCTCTCTCTGGGGCCCGTTCCATTGCCAGTTATCGAATTTATTTCTAACGCCCTTTTCACCGGTCGATCCCCCGGCCGGCTAAATCAGCCTTTGAAAGGTTGATGAGGCTGCGCGGAAAAGAAAAAAAACAACAACGATCCATCGAGATTTAAGATTTTATTAACTTTTTGTCCCGTTTGGGGAGTACTGACAACCTTACGAAGGACAAAATTACACCGAAACAAAAGACAGCAGAACAATCCGTCACTTGCCAGGCCGGGCAGGTCTGTACCAGACATACGTTCTCTTTGTAACGGAAGGCAAGACCTTCACAGTCAATACATGTTTTTTCCTAATCATACCCGGTGAAAGATGGGGTGGGGTGGGGGGGGGAGGGTGACTCAGTCAGTGAAGACGTCATTGGCCGAATAGCTAGCCTTATGCTGTCGGGTGCACTGTCTTGAAACGGGGAAAACAAATACAGTTCAGGAAGTTGTGCCGTGTTTTTCCACCTTTTTCTCAGGTAGGTGAAGAAAGTTCATGGCAACTTTCCTCCCTACACCCCCCCCCCCATGCTCCCTCTCTCTCTCTCCCGCCACCTCCCATCCTTGCAACCGATATAGAGTGACCTGCCAAGTTGGCAAAGCACCGGTACTGTGTCTTGGTTCAGCTGTAGAGATGAATCTTGTAGGGAGAAAAACAAGGACAAAAATTGGGATGGCGCGCGCGTCTTCCAGTTCTATTCGTTGCTATGGTACAGACAAGGGGGGGGGGGGGTGCAAAGGGAGAGACAAACAGCAGCTGGTAGGGAAATGTCAGGCTGGTAGCCAGGCAAGAAGAGTTGGCACCGTGTCAGCTGTGTAGGTCAGTGCTGGTGGGATTGAGGTCTATCTTGGTCTGACTTACAACTTTGTATCGGGGTACATGGAGCTTTATCTCATCTGTAGACTTGTTTATGGCTTCTAGCCTGATTGTTGACTGCACACTCAGTAACTGTTTATCTCTACTTTCATCGGCGGCTTGGTCTAAAATTGTAACACGGCCTCAGAGTGTCAAAACAAACTCCGCTGACAAGAAGCACACTTCTCTCAGCAAAGAACTTTTCGTGAATCTCTTCCAGCACGATCTGTCGGAGACTTGGAGATGTTTCTGTGGGAATGCACCATATTTTGAGTGGTGAAAGATAAAATTATGCTTTTAGTTGATGCGATCACATGACCTGGTGCTGAATGTTTTCCTCTTCTTCTAATCATACTTTGTAAGCACCCATGCCGTCTGCTTGCAATGTTTTTCCAGCCCCACCCCTCGCGGAACAGCTGTTCTAAAACCTTGCCAGCGTTCATTTAGGTACCTGCACGTCAGTCTGCCTTTAGGTATGCTGAAAGTTTTCAAATGGACGTTGACATTGTGAGCCGGTACAATGATGAGAGGATTTATCTCTCTCTCTCTCTCCCTTTTCCGCGGGGAAGGGGGGGGGGGTGGATTGAGATGGGAAAGGGAGTCTGTTGGTTTTCTTGTAGTTGCACAAGAGCACCATTCCTCACTCACCCCCAACAGGTTTCTCTGAGTTCCCTGCGAGTTCCATTTCGGTCTGACTGTCAGGTGGTGCACAGGTGAGCAGTGTTTACCTGCAGAAAATTATTCTTGGACTGAACTTGGTCCATCGTTTTTTTCTTCCTCCATCTTAGTCATCCACTGGCTTCACCACACAGGATGGTGGTGTTTGACACACCCTATAAACTTCACGCAGGTGTGAAAATACGTCCCTCAACCACTGAGAACACTGCTGCTGTTGGAGAGTATCCAGGTTATTCGCTGGTCTCAGCCCAGTGGGGTACAGCAAGCAGCTTCAAGCAGACGATCAGTAGAGAATTTTGACATGATTATTATCATCAGATATACACTGTCTGGGCAAAGTTGGGAAAGAATTTTGATTTGGTGTTTGCGTGCTTGAATTTTCAGGTCAGTTCACGTCGTTCTATTCTGGGGGTTTATTTCAGTGGAGTGGAGTGGAGTTGCTATTTTGGGGTTATTTTCTGACATGCCAATTTCCTCGTCACTGACATTTCCAGCCTGCTCATTATCTTGTCTGCTGGGTTTTTTTTTTCGGGTTTTTTTAATTCCTTATGGGATGCGGTGGTGGTGCACTATTTGTTGCAACACTCTTGTGTTTGGTTCCATCTGGTTACCTATGACTTTGAGGGGGAGGAAACACACACACACACACACACACACACACACACACACACACACACACACACACACACACACACACACACACACATTTAACCATTTAGACTTCACCTGTGACTATTTACTGATATAGCTTGTAGAGCAGTCTTCACGGGGGCAACTTAGTATTGCTTCTTTCCCTGCTTTGTTGTTACACACACAAACACAACCTTAGAGCGAGTAAAGTCCTCATCCCCCCCCCCCCCCCCCCCCGCCCCAACTGGGATACACACGTATATTATGTTCTGGCCAAAGTGAGGAAGAGTTTTTCTTTGGTGTTTGCACAGTAGAGTTTTCATGTTCATGTCATTCTGATCAGTTTACTCAGCACACACTTCCACGTCTTCCACACTTTTTCCTCTTCACAGCTCTGGTTCTTGCGTTTTACTTTTTCCATACATGTTTTTTCCTTTGCGTTTCATGCCCACCACCCCTTTTTGCATTTTCTTAAGCAACCATGTTAATTAAGTGCACACCTTATGTTTCTGTTACTCAGGCTGAAGGAGGGCCAAGAGATCACGGAGGATGCCCGTCACCGCCTGTCCTACAAGGAGGGCGTGGCCACACTGCAGGTCACTGACCTTGAACCTGAGGATGCCGGCCAGTACACG
Source organism: Batillaria attramentaria (assembly GCA_018292915.2). Lineage (NCBI taxonomy): Eukaryota > Metazoa > Mollusca > Gastropoda > Batillariidae > Batillaria > Batillaria attramentaria. The sequence goes on from JACVVK020000004.1 coordinate 5,205,791, forward strand.
TGCCAGGCCGTCAACACACTGGGTGACATCGAGACCACTGCTGAACTGCAGGTGGAAGAGGTGCGGCACAGACGCAAGAGAAAGGAGGAGGTTGAAGCTGTACCCATCAAGTAAGTTTTTGTTTGTAACCACTTCACGAGAATAAAGTCATTGGTACTGTAATGGGTTAAGCCATCATTTTGAATAAGTTTCTTCTTTTTTTTCTCTCTTTTTTTATGGAAAAATAGGGGGGGGGGGGGTGTTGCAAGTTGAGTTTTTTCCCTTTTTTTCTTTATTAATCTTTTAAAAAGAAAGTAAATCATTGAATAACAATGTGATTGTTTGTTTTCACTTTTTTGGCTTCTTGCCTTCAAGCAAAATCCCAAAGAGGAGGGTACATACATAGTAGAGGTTTGATTCATTCACACAGGTTAGATATTTTATGGATTGTGTCCCTGTTTGTAACACCCGGGTTGTGTTCTTTGCAGGGTGCCAAAACAGGAGGCAGTTGTGGAGGGTGACATGCCACCCGAGTTCACACTGCCTCTCGTTGATCAGGTCAAACAGGCTGGGGAAGATGTGGAGTTCTGTGTCACCGGTTAGTAGACTTCATCTATATTCCCCCGGTTCTTTTCTTTAAAAAAAAAAAAAAAAAAAAAAATCTTAGGTCATGCCTGGATTGCTTCTGTAGCTGGAGTCAGACTATGGTTGTAGATCTTATTAAACTTGGCTGTGTTGAGTATGGCTAGCTTTTGAGAGAAATTGCAGACATCATCGATAAATTGGTTGTTGGGCTATCAGCTTTGGTTTTCATTGTCAGAAATGAACAGTTGACTGTGTTATGATCATTTTGTCTGTTATGTCCATTGCATACTTATACTTTTCATTTTCTTCTTTTTTCTTCAGTGACTTGCCGCCCAGAGCCAGAAGTGAAATGGTTCTGTGGAGACCAGCAGATCTCACCTTCCTCGCGCCACGTGTTCGAACATGACAAGGGTGTGTATCGCCTGACCATCCGCAAACTGACCAAGGAGGACGCCGGTGAATGGAGATGTCTGGCCGTCAACCCATTCGGACAATCCTGGTGCTCGTGCGATCTCAAAGTTCTTGGTGAGTCATACAAACAAAAGTCTTATTTCCAGACATAGAGAAAAAAGTTTTGGAGGAGAAATTTTGCATCAAGTCTTTTAATACAACTTGCTGTATTCGAAGTAGTTAGTTGTAGCTTTAATGCCGGGGCTTCTTGTCCTGGCTGACTGAAAAGCATGTGAATACTGAATTCTGAAAAAAACAAAAAAACAATGCAAAAACAATAGGACCTATGTCTGCGGTGTTTAGAAAATAATTGAAAAGAAATTGGTCTGTGACTGTTGCTCGACATGGATGTGAAGCTCTGTAGTGATAAGTGGTAACATAGTAGTCTCATCTCCTTTTGTACTTTCTTTGTACAGAAAAGGTTTTGGAGGTGAAATCCTGTGAAACAACCCGTCGCTGACGGTTGAGGAAGTTTTCGTAGTACATTATACCGAAGAAATGTGTTTGATTTCAGAAACGACTCCTGAGGGCTACAGAGCACCACGCTTCCCTCGTGAGCTTGAAGACATGACAGTGACTCGCGGCAGTGTCGTCCAGCTTGAGTGTGAGGTCATCGGCTATCCACAGCCCACCATCCAATGGTCAGTTCCTTTTCCTTACTTCTTCACCTTTTAACTCTTTGACGACGGAGCGCAATTTCTGACACACGATTTCCTATAGGAAATCGTGTGTCAGAAATTGTGCTCCATCGTCAAAGAGTTAACACTTACAAGCTTCCGAAGAAGACAGTGCACTGGTTCTATATCAGTGTGTTAGAGTCTCAGTCTACATCAGTGTGTTAGAGTCTCAGTCTACTAGTGTTTACTTGAAATCTTATTTGCTCTCTTTTCTGTCAAGCAGACTTACATGGTCCACAATTTTGGTCCACCAGTTTGGTCTCTTGAAATGCCTCATGTGATGTCTCATCCTCTCTGCCTCTGTGTGTGTGTGTGTGTGTGTGTGTGTGTGTGTGTGTGTGTGTGTGTGTGTGTGTGTGTGTGTGTGTGTGTGTATGGTGAGCTTGTCGTACTTGATTATTTGTCGTGTTTCATGTAGCCCCACTGGGGTTTTAAAAATAAATTTGACTCGACTCGATAGTCGAGTCGAGTCGACTCGAATCGAATCGACTCTGTCTGTCTGCCTGTCTTCATTTGTCTTTGTGTGTGTGTTTCTCTCTCTCATTCACATTGATTCCACGGACTGTTATATACCATGCTGTGATGATGATCCCTACTAACTCCTTGGACAAATCGTATGTTGATCTTTCAGGTACAAGGACCGCAAACGCATCCAGTCTGACAGACATTACACCATCCGCACAGAGAACAACCTGTGTGTGCTGCAGATCAGTGGTGTGGATTATGATGACACTGGAGCCTACATGTGTCGCGCCATCAACGATGCTGGATCCTCCGACACAGAGGCCAGGATCAGAGTACAAAGTGAGCTGAAATTTCGTCTCTTTGCTTCCTTCATCTGTTGCAGCCATTTTTTGTTATTGTTCATTCTGAATGGGCTTTTGTTGTCTCTTAGAAGCTGGTTGTTTCAAGCAGATGTTTGTAGCATATTCTCGATTCTCCACCATTTTGAACTTATTAGTTTTATGCTCACAGTGGGATACCCTCATACCTTAAGAAGCTTCCTGTGGTTCATGGAACATAAGTGTTTTGTGACATGACTATGTGCTTTTGCTTTCATTGTTTGCTAGGAAGCTGTAAACTGCATCTGTAATGTCAGATTATTTGAGATGGCACTTTCAAGTCTCTGTGAGTTCCAATATCATGCTTCAGAAAATGTAATCAGTTGAATTACTTGGGCAGAAATGTGTTTAAAGTGAGCGAAAATGGAACATGTCTGCATCTTTCTCCTAGGTGTGCGCGACACCGTCATGCGGCCAGAGCGCCCTGAAGCAGGCAGAGTGCAGGCAGCACCTGCTGGCCGCTACAAGTTCCAGGTGGCGCCAGACTTCACTGTGAAGCTGAAGAACAAGCGGGTGCCTGAGGGCATGACCGTCCACCTCAACTGCTCTGTCACTGGCATTCCAGAACCATCCATCAAGTGGCTCAAGGACGGCCAGGAGATCTTTGAAGGAGTTGACTACAGCATGAGGGTGAGTTTACACACATACACACACGCGCGTGCACATACACGTGCACATGCACGCACGCACCACACACACACACACACACACACACACACACACACACACACACACACACACACACACACACACACACACACAGAGTTTTCAATGTTTCACACTCCTCTATGCTGTGTGTACAGTACCTGTAATATTGAGATGGGACAGGGAAACTGCATTTCAGCAGGTTAAGCACACTTACTAAAGCTAGAGTAGACTGGAACACGGGCAAGCAAAACAGTTGTCAGCCAGCATCAGTATATTCTGCTATGTACAGTGTACTTATCTTTTTTTTAGACAACAGTTGCTGAACTTGAATACCCTCTTGTATCCTGAATAAGTGCAGGGTTGTCTGCATGGCCATCACTCTTCAAATTTCAAAGTTTGTACATTTTGTGTTATTCCGTTTGAATTGTTCTCATTGTGTTTCCATTATGCATTGTTTCAGAACAACTACGGCTTGCTGTCTCTGGAAGTGTTGAATGCAAACCCCAAACACTCCGGCACTTACACCTGTGAAGCCTCCAACGAAGAGGGAACCACCAGCTGCTCCGCCACACTGGATGTGGAAGGTAAAAAACCGTGGCACTTATCACTCATCAAGCGTAAACACATATTGTTTAATTATGTCCTTACCACAGCTGACAGATGCAATGATAGTTTACAGTGACCACCCATTTTGCTAAATGATGAGTGATCACCCAGAAACGGTCTCCGGCTGTTAGGTAATGAGATCTAGTGTCATTTTAATACTGGTGTGTAAAGGCAGGTGGTCTTTTAAAGGGATGGTCACCCAAAAAAGATTTAAGTGAAGAACTTACAAGGTTTGTCAAGGACTCTAACATGATGAAAAAAGTTACTAAAATTCTTGACTGCCATGCCCACTGTACACACATGCATGCACACACAAACCAGTCCCCAGACACACCTTTTCCATTCCATGCTATCTGTTCAAGAGTTTGTTTGGGTGTCCTGCATACTGAGACAAATTTGGTCACATTCCACAGGTGAAGAAGAGCTGGAGGCCGTGGAACTGGAGTTCTTGCGTCCACGTTTCCTGACACCACTGGAGGACATTATGGTCCACGAGGGCGAAGACGTCACTTTCACGTGCAAAGCCGTCGGCAAACCCATGCCTCACTTCAAATGGTCAGTAAGCTTGCAGATCAACAGCAGGAAACTTCTTAAATTCACTTTCACCCAAGGAGCTTTCATTTGGACTACAGCTGTACTTTTACATAATTTTACTGGCCAATGCAAGCATGTATTTCATGATAATGGCCTAGTGATGACGCATGTATGTTAGTATTAAGGCATTTTATACTTCATTTAGTTTTTCTTGAGATCTTTTCTCTCAGTTTTCACTTTGTATTGTTAGTCCACATTAGCGGAGAAGTTTAACATGCATGTTTGATGTTTGCCGCAGGCAAAAGGACATGTTGGAGCTGAGCAGCACATCACGCATGCAGCTGACTCAGGACTCCAAGGGCAACGCCACACTCACTATCCGTAAGGTCAGACCATCTGATGCTGGCCTCTACCTGGTGCTGGCTCAATCTCGCTCTGGTCGGGCCAAGTCTTCCGCCAACCTACGAGTGAGAGGTACGTACATGCACGCAGGTGGCTGTGTCTGACATGATCATAGTTACAGTGACAGAGGGAGTCAACGTAATAAAAAGTAGTGAATGATTTGTGGTTCTGTGATCCCCGCTTACACCTTTCAGCAACGGGTGTGTGTGTACGTATGTGCATGCATGTGGGTGTATACATTTTTAAAATTTACTTGACAAACTTTCATTTTTAGTGTGTCTTTACAATTTCTTTCACAGCCAAATCCAAGTCCTCATCACCAGAGATTGTTGAGTACGGAAGGCCGTCTTATGAGGGTGGCTATGCACCCCTGCAGCAGATGGCCATACCCGGCAAACCACCCAGCTTCTCCATTATGCTGCCAGCCAACCTCAGTGTGTATGAGGGAGAGAAACTGCGTCTCGACTGCTCCGTGCAGGGATATCCACAGCCTATCGGTAGGCATATCTATCTTCTTCCAACACAAGAGCAAAAGAAAACATTTGTGAAATGTAGGGGTAACTGATGAAGTTTTATGTAAACACAGTTAAGAGATGTTTCATGTCCAGAAAAAATGCACACCCATTCACATTTATTTCATGTAACTGTGCAGTGATATTTCGTATGATAATTTCACAAATAAAAATCTCTTATTTCTCTGCGTGCTACAATTTTTTTTGTGACATTCATATATATATATATATATATATTTTTTTTTAAACAGTGACATGGCACAAGGAATACCGTGGACTGATGTACGGAGAGCGACATCGCATCATGTTCGTGGGCTCACTTCACACGCTGGAGATCCCATCCACCATGGCTCGCGACAAGGGAGAGTACATTGTGCGGGCCACCAATGCCTTCGGCTGTGTGGAAACCTCATGTCAGGTCACCATCCTGCCTCCCAGAGAAAGAGGGTGAGTACTGGAGTCGGGTAGGGCTCTACAGCATTCATTTCAAGTTAGTCGGTCATCGACCACTGCCTCTTGTTTTTTTATGTACACATGTACATGTATACTTCTTGTGACTGCCAGCACTATGTGAATTTTTTAGAAGACAAAAGGTGTTGTCAGAGAACTCTTTACTGTTCGGTTTACATTTTCTTCAGTGCAGTAGACTCTGGGTGTGTGGGTCGGCGGGGTTTTTTGGTGAATAGGTGGGTGGGTGCACATGTACATGTTTTGTTGAGGCTGCTAATTACTGAGAAAAAGTGCACTTCTTTAATGTTAATGTGTTTTGTGGCATTTTGATTCAGCGTTGCAAGTTATAGAGCGTTTCTGTCTGAATGGGAAGTTCATTATCTTGTGTTTGTCAATTTTAGCGCTGAGGATCTTGTCGCTGGCGACATGATGAGACTAGATGCTACTCCTAAAATCAAGACAGGTGAGTCTTTTTTGTTTGTCTTTGTTCTTCTCAAATTAAATTTTGACAATTCTTCAACATCTCAAAGATATAAGAATCACTCAGAATGGTACTCTGTAGGTGCACATATTTAACAACAATTGGTACGCATTCCATTTTCTTCATCAGCTTCAGAATGATTGGAATTTTTTTCCATAATTGAAAAATATGGACCCCTTTCCCCCATCTAAAGAGCACTCAGTAACAACCGTTTCTTGCATTGGCGTACAGAGGAAGAGGCTCCGCGCAGAGGAAAAGGTATTGGTATACTCTCGGTCGGCTGTCACGTTGTGTTCAGAATGTCATTTGTATCATTTGACATTCACTAAAACTTCCTCTTTTTTTTCCATTCTTCAAGACATGTTAATTTGATTTCCGTAACAGGTCAAACTTCTTTTGTGTTCCTGATAATCAAGCATGTCCGAACATATTCGTTCACAGATTTCCCACGACTAATGTCTCATTTCATGAGAGTAAATGAAAAAAATCCTTGTCAGTTTTCCCATGTCAACACATCGCTCGGTTCTTACACTCTCACCCAACATCACATTGGCATGTACTACAGATGTCTCTAGTCTAAACTGAGATGACTCTGTGTTAATGTTGGTAACAGCGAGCAGTCTGATCTGTTGATGTTGTGTTAATGTTCATATTTTCTCTGTGTTTGTTCACAGTCTTTTGTTTTTACTGTGTTTGTTCACAGTCTTATGTTTTCGTAACAAAACAGCACTTCTCTTTTTCTTTGTCAGATGCACCTTTCTTTCTCAGTTCAGTCCATGACAAAATCTTAATTGACAACGTTGTATCTCTTGCATGCGCATGAGCACATACATGTGGATTACTGCTAAAAGTTATGAAGGAGTCAATTGTTCCCTTGTTATCTCCTGGAGTCAAACAGACAAACAAACTGTAATACTGTAAATGTGACCTACAGATTTTTGTCAGACCCTCCTCAGCAAGTTGTGTAGCTGTGTCATGCAATCCTTAGCTTTCAGCCTAGTAGTGTCCCGTACGTAATTATACATAGTGCTTTCCACAGAGATTTCAACCTTTCAGTGTAATTGCTTTTCCTCCTGTAATTTCCTGTTAACCCTCCTGTAATTGTCAGATTCTGGACAACTTCAGCACATATCCGCTGCAGTGAAGTGCTGTATCTGTCTTTGTCTTTCCCACGCAGAACCAGAGTTTACGCTTTTGTGCTTGTCCACATTGAGAAAAGTTCAAGTGTTTTGTATTTGCAAGACTGACCGGTTTACATCAGTGGAGACGCAGCCCCCTTTTACTGCAGGAGGGTGTTAAACTGTGAGCAAATGGTAAACAGTAAATTCCTGTCATTGCAGCTCCGTTCTTCATCAAGCATCTGCCTCACACCATCGAGGTAATGGAGGGCACCAATGTGCGCCTTGACTGTATCCTTCGTGGCGGTGTTGAGCTGGTGCAGTGGTCACAAGAGGAGGTTGACCGTTCACGACATGGTTTGGAGGAAGAGGGCTTCGAGGGCGACTTTGTCACCATGAGGGAAGGGCCGGACAGCACTCGCACCGGCTCTGAGAAACCTGCAGGTTAGTGTAGAACACACAACATGCAATAGTGCACATTATTTACATCATCATAGTTATAGAAGCACTTTTGTTTTGGAGAGCATATATTGCTCCAGAGCTAGCACATGCACTTTAACAAGTCAGATTTATTGAGCCCAGCGAAGAAACACCTTAATTTCTTTTCTTTTTTTTCAGAAGTTGAAGGTACCCCACCCTCTTTCAAGACGACACCCCAAGACTTGGTTCTACCAGCAGGAAGTGAGGCCGTGTTTGAGTGTGTCACCTCTGGGCTGTCCACAAAACCTGGCACATGGTATGTGATGTGTGTCTGCCATCAATCTTCTACAAAGTCTAGTGTCTTTCTGAAAGGAGGTTTCAGTATGTGCTCATTTTGTGAGCCAGATGTGTACTTTGGAATGGATTGATTCACACATACACTAGATTTTGCTTATTTCAACTGCACATTACGTACCACCACTGTCTTCCGGGTCAGCATTTTAGACAAACACAAATCTATTTCACTGCAGAATAACTACTGGTATGTACCCTGAATTTCATTTGAGATGTAACTACTTCAAGTTCATCTGCAATCTGCATTTTCTGTTCATATAATTTGACATCATTTATCATTCCATCTTGTTTGTTTGTGCAGGTATAAAGATGGCAAGCCCTTAGCACCAAGTGACACTGTACGCATCACATCAGAGGGACATCGCCACAGACTAGTCATCGCAGCTATCGTGAAATCAGACGAGGGAGAATACACATACGAGGCCACATCGGCCGCAGGCTCAGCATCCTGCTCTGCCACTCTCGCCATTCAGGGTGAGTTCGACTTCATTGGCAGATCAGCAGCTGAGGAATCATGATGAATTATATGATGAAGACCATAAACGTACATGACATTTGTCCTGAAATGATAGGATATGTCTCCCTTAGGAATAAAATAATAGGATAATCTTTTTTAAAAAAACAAAAAAAAACCCAGTCTATGACCAGTGATCAACGCGGATGTGAAGTCCAGGATGTTTGCCTTTTTACTAAACTGATAAGCTTCTAATATGAACTTCTTTTTTCTTTTTATTTTTGGCTGATGCTCTGTGAAGTGCACGTTACTTTGTCACAGTCTAGTGGGCATAGGTCTTCGGTCATTTGGAAATAGGGCTTAAGCACTTTGGGTTTGAAGCTTTTTTTAACACTGTGGGTAAAGTAGCAATGTGTGCACTGAGCTATAGCAGTTATTGGATATGATTGGAAAGAGTGGATGAAGTTCTTGCTAATGATTAGTAGTGATGTTACAATGTAAGACAGTGTTGTGTTTGAGAAAGACTCTCACATGAAGTACCTTGTGTCTTGCGTTCCAGTGCTTGCAGAGAAGGGTCGTTTGTCCAGATCACAGTCACTGGAACAACAACGGAAAGGCTCTTCAGACCTGACTAAGTCAAAGTGAGTGTACCTCTGCTTAAAACAGAACAAACAAACAAGCAAAAGGTTTCACGTAAAATCTCATTGTTGATAAAAAGTTCAAATGCAGATGATCAGTTTCACGCGTTTGTCTCATCCCTGTGTGTTTGTGTAGAACATTTGTTGGGTGACCACCCCTTGCTTTGGGCAGGTGAAAGAAAGGGGTGGGTGGGTATTTGGGGGTTTAACATCCTTTTCCACCACATAGGGTGATATCAAAGACGGGGAAACGATGAAAAAGCCAGCACAAATATTTGGCCCCAGCATTAGAAGTCCAACGCTCTACCATTCGACCACCCCGGCTCCCCGGGTGAAAGAAAGAGATTCACCCAAAAGAGGTCTCACTTCTTAACACTGGCATGTTAAGGCAGGTTGTCTCTCAAGGGGTGGTCACCTGAAAGAGGTTTTACTGTATTGTGTTAGGTGCTCTCTTGACCTAACCTGACATTTCTGTTAATTATTTTCACAGATCATCCAAAGGTGCCAAGTTCAGCAAGGAGTTGCCAGAGGAGACATCAGCCTCGCCTGGTGACAATGTGACTCTCTCCTGCTCCATCAGCGGAGATCTGAAAGAAGTGATCTGGGAGAAAGATGGCAAAAAGGTATAGGACAATACTCTGTGGTTATGTGTACATGTACTGTTAGCTCAACTGCAGATGGAAGCTACCACTGGTTCAACTAGAAAGTATGGGTTGAGCATGTGACCAGTCACAGTTCATGTAACATACAGTATAATATGAACTTCCGTCAGTGGTGCTAGGACTTTAATTTCCAGAGCTTTCTTCTTCTTCTTTTTTTTTCCCAGTAGTCATGATCAAAAATGTTTTTGAATGTTGCATTACAGCTGTCAGATTCCTCACGGATAGCCAGTTCTCGTCAGCGAGACGGTACAGTGACTTTGAAACTGAGCAGTTTGAAGGATGGTGATGCAGGCAGCTATCGATGTGTGGCTGTCATGGCTGATGGAACACAGGCTGAGACATCCACACAGCTGATGCTAGCAGGTAGGTTCAACATGTTAAACTGTATCTATCAGTACAGGTAGAAGGGACATGTAGTGGAACTGAATTCGTCGCTGTGTCCTAGTCTACTACACTGGAATAATTTTGCAACCATATTTTTCCTATGCGTGGTGGGTGTGAGAAATGTCTCTCTGAATAGAAAGAGTGTGTGTGTGTGTGTGTGTGTGTGTGTGTGTGTGTGTGTGTGTGTGTGTGTGTGTGTGTGTGTGTGTGTGTGTGTGGTGACATGGAGGTACAGGTTTTTGTGCTCAAGATGGGCATTGCAGAAGGGGAAGTGTCATTTTGTAACTGCTATTCGATTATTTACAGTTTACTATCAAAGAATGGATGTTGGACTGGCCTGATATTTTTTCTCATTGTTGCAGCTAAATCTGAGCCAATGGATGATGACAGGTGAGTTCAGTGTCAGAGTCAGTCAAATACTTACGTACCAGATTTGTATGTCAGATATATACATGTTATGTGTCACCTAAAAGTGTCACAGAAAAGGCACGTTGTGTGTATTGTTAACTGGTGAAAAAGTGAGTTGTAAATTATGACTACTCTTTCTATGCATATTATGCGTGCTTTATCTTTGTAAGTTTTTTTTTAATAGCAAAATATTTTTGATGAAACTCCATACATAATTTTTGTTTTGTGTACAGCAAAGACATGGCTCCCAGATTTACCAAAAAGTTGGGCAAATACAAGATCCGTGATGGAGACACTGTCATCTTAGACTGTTCAGTTGAAGGAGAACCTCGACCACAGATCACTTGGTCCCGCAATGGACAGGAAATCCTGGACAACCAGGTCAGCTCTAACTTTCAGCAGTGATTTGTACTATTTCCACAGGTTCTCATGTACTGAATCCCTTTACTTTTTTTTTAAATTCTTTTAATTTAGCTCTGCTCAGATGCAGTTGTAGATCCTTGGCAGCATTCTCCACACTTGAGTTGTATTCCTGTGAAACAAGATACTGTGTCATCCTGTATTTAAAGATTGGGTGTGTTTTGTGTGAGGTCTAAATGCCCGCCAGCCTCCAGCCGATCTGGGACCTGAGAGACAGATACTCACTGAAGACGGTAGACTTCCTCAAGCCACACCATGTCCTAGGTGATAGGCCAATGAGAACCCTGGCCGACGCGATCGTCAGATCAGATCTGACAAAATGGTTCTAAAACCAAAAAGCGAGGGGACACCCCAGTGATAATCTAAATGGCAAAAGTACGGATGACAGAACAGACTGAGGCACTGAAAAACAAACTCAGACCAGGCATCTGAAAGCCAAGTGAAGATCCTCTGACCCTGACCAAAGCTAAGCAAATCAGCCCTCACACACCCCAAAGACACTCGCCTAGCCAAGCAGCCAAAGTCACACGCCAGGAACAACTTGTCCTTAAGGGCCAAAAGCCATAGGACGTAAAGCAAGCTAATGATGATGTGTGAGGTCGTGTGCATACAAATAGGACACAAAGTGCAGGCACCTAAAGATGAAAGCTGTAATAAATAAATAAACTGTTACAATTACTGCACAAATAATTCAGCTGAAAATAATACAGTGTCATTGCATTTGTTCACCATGATTGTTGGATTTACAGGACATCCTGATCAGTACAATCGGATCAAACTGCAAACTACAGATTCTTGACGTGTACCCTGAAGACGAAGGACAATACACATGCACTGCCACTAACGCAGCAGGGGAAGCGACCACTACAGGCTACGTCACAGTTGAAGGTGGGTTCCTTTTCTTGGCTTACTCCCAGCTCTGATCCTACACTTTCACAGCTGCAAATTTAACTTGAACTTGCTGGAATTTCTTTTGGCTATTTTGCTGCAGCAGCTCAATTTGCTTAAGTTTTTGGGCATTCTCCTAACAGTTTGCTGCTCAGTTTCCCCTTGCTGTTGGTGAAACATGCACCCCATACAGGGTTTTGTGGTCACGTTTGTTTTGTTCAGTGTTTTGTGCCTGTTGCACACTGAATGACATCTTGTGTAGTCGATTAGGTGTAGATTTCAAGTTTTTGAGGGCACAAACTGCCAGAAAATTTTTTTAAAAAGAAAAAAAAGTGCTGTCGCAGGCATTTATATGGTGTGCCAGGAGGTAATTTGAAAGTCAAATTGACAAACTGGATTGGTGTGCAACAGGCCCCATTTGTGAGCTCTGAATATCTCGCGCTTAAGTGGAACATTGCAACTCTTTTCCTTTTCCCTTACGTTGTCACTCCCTCTGGTGTACATGTACCTCTTTTTGTCTTTTCGTTTCAGTGATTGTGCTGGCCTTTTTCTTGATATCACTCACGTGGTGTCTCTTACAAACCCTCAGACACCCACCCACCCTTGTGTCTTTTGTCGCAGTAGTTTTTGCTTATTGTATTTGTTTTTCCCCACTGTGTTTTCTGGGCTTATTTGCCTACATTGTCTGGTGATTTTGTTTGGTCTACTTGATGCTGATGGTCAATGTATTTCTTGTTTCCCTGCTGGCTTGTCGGCACTATAGATGCCTACATGTCAGGCGATTCAGAGTCCTCAGCAACTGCCAACAGCTACGGTAAGAGTTGTGGCATGGGACTCGAGATGCCGTAGCACAGTGTAGGAGACTTAATGTACACAACATGCACTCAGCACACCTGGCATGTAACGCTCAAGTAAACATTCCCCCCATGATGTCTAAAAATTGCATTTGGTTACCAAACTTGATGCATACTGGACATTAAACATTTAATTCACTTTTTGATACTTGAAGAATGGGTAATGTATGTTAGGGATGTCTATTTGAATCTCTGCTCCTGTAACACCGTGTATATTTTTAGTTTTAATGATTCATTTGCATTACCAATACATTACCACACAGACAGAACAGTGTATCATACATGACCACATACAGGAAAGTTTCTTCTTAGCATTTTTGGCAGAAATATTATAGTTCCTGTGGGATGTCCCCTGTATGGGATTTCCAGTGCCATTTCCAAGTTTATAGTTCAGTGTGACAGTTAACATTGACTTACTTCATGATTGCCCACAAAATAGACTTGACCAGGAAGCTGTACATACCAGGTGTGCTTTTAAAATTTAATAACACAGACTTCTCTGTAGTTGATTCCGACTACAAGTAGAGCACCTAGCCTGCACCAGCGCTTAGCTTTGCTTTCACTGGCTTTTGCGTAGCTAGTTTACTACACTGTACATGTAGTTTCTCTCATAACTTGTAGTGTTCTCTCTTTAGTTCTACTGAAACTCCACCTCATTGGAGACTCCTTTGACTGGACATCTAGCGCTCTTCTAAAATATACATTTGCAGTGTTTTGGCTTGCTGGTTTTATTTTTCTTGTGTAGACTTTATTTTCATTCTTATACAATGTAATGCACTCTTGTCTTTTAATTCTTGCACAGTTTGTCTCAAAACTTGATCTGTCTTGTCCCTGAGCTCCACAATTCTCACGCTGATGGTCTGTGTGGATCTTTTACATATATGCTTCCGACACATATAGATCGCCTCTGCTTGTGGACTTCACTATGTAATATTTAACTGACAGGTCTGTGTACTGCTGGATGCAATGGCGCTTGAAGATTAGGCCGGAGAAAAAGAAAAAAAATCTGACTTTTATCAAACTGTATTGTCTGTTGATCTACCAATATAAGCTGGACTGCGTGCATGTACCATAACTCAACAGCTGTAAAACTGGATTGAACGTGTAATAAACCACTCAAACCATGGTAGAAATCGTGAAAGGAGAGAGGCCCCTAAGGTTTTGCTAGATTTATTTCTTGAGTGGATTTGATACATTAATTCAGCAGTGTAATCTCAGAAACTCCTCTCCTCGGATGAAATCGGACACCAGTTGACTGCCAGTTTACAACTTTCACTTTGAGGTCAAGCACTGGTTATGTGATTGTGTAAGTTCTGTGGTTTCAACCAGTCTTGTACAAACTCGTTGACACATTCCTTCAGGCCAGTGTGAGATATCCAGGCACAAAAGACAGATCAATTGCTCCCTGTGTCAACACGGGATTTAACGGTCAAGCGCGAAATGACCCTTTTTTTCATGAACCTAGTCAAGCGCAACCAAGCGTGAAACGCAAACACTGGAAGAGGATTTTGACACCAGGGAACGTTGTTTGGGTTGACCGTATACCCAGATCCGCTACTGTTTCTCTCCCCCCCCCCCCCGCTGACCAGTCAAGCCAAGCCAAACAGAGGAGCCCCTGCTTGACCAAAGGCCTTTTCGTATTCATGCGTGCTAAAACTCGAGTAGGCTGTTCACGGAAGTGAAAGGGAGACCGTAGGAGGCGTAGGTCTTTGCCCTGTCATTGTAAACGCCGCTTTATGATTTGATGAGTCTAACATCAGAGGTTCAGTCCTCCCCTAGGAGACCCCCTTTGGTATTCTGTTGAATGTGGTCGGCTGTCATGGTGACGGCCGTCTGTGCTGAATATCATAATAACAGGTATACATATTTGAATGCCAGGTTTACCGTCCGTCATCGGGAAAACGGGTCTAAGCGTCATGGGATTTGACAGGCGCTTTAAGCCCTTTTGCCCAAGTGACGTTAGAGGTTTTGGAGGGCAACTTCTTGGATGTCACTGTTGCCGTGTCTGCTTAGTGGCCTCTTTGCACGCCAAGACCCACCCGGTATTCAATGGATTATGGCTTGAGGCTGTTCCACAACATCGAATTTCTAAAGAAATCACTTCTGCAAGAAAAACTCCTCCCTTTGTAGACATTGCCCATAACCTGGTGCGGGTGTGTGATACTTATCACAACTGTTGATCTGCCGTATACTTCATCTTTGTCAGACTTCAGTTTTCATGTATCATTATTTTATAGGTCAGCTCATAATTAATAGGTTTTTGTAGGCCTGCCCCCCCCCGCCCCCCCCCTCTCTCTCTCTCTCTCGGGGAGCCGGGACCAGTCGAGTGGTAAAGCGTTGGACTTTCAATGCTCGGGTCATAAGTTCCAATCCCGGTTGGGAGCCAAATATTTGTGCTAGCTTTTTCCACGTTGTCCCGTCTTTGATACACATGTATCACCCTTATGTGGTGGAAAGGGACGTTAAAGCCATACCCCCCCCCCCCTCTCTCTCTCTCTCTCTCTCTCTCTGAGTCACGATCAGCTGATTGAGCCGTGTGTATCAGTACAAAGATAGAACGAACAGGCTGTCAATCATAGGACTGTGCAGACTTTTTTTTTTCCCCTGATGACACAGTGTCATGAACTGAACTTTACATGCAGACTATACGCACAATACAGATATCATCACACAGTCAGTCACTACACTACTGTCGCCCCTGGAAAGCTATTGAAACGATACCATCATGTCCCTCTGAGTTTAATGTTTATTTGCTGACTACATGATGATGACAGCGCCGATCTGTCATCTGCGCAAAATAAGGGCAGTGCTGTCATTCACAGTCGAATACAAGTTTTGCTGTAATGTTGTTTTGTGACAGTGTAGCCTCCAGTTACATGCAGTCGATGACACGGGTTTGTGTGTGTGTGTGTGTGTGTGTGTGTGTGTGTGTGCGTGTGTGCGTGTGTGTGCGTGTGTGTGTGTGTGTGTGTGTGTGTGTGTGTGCGGCTACATGTGCGTACGCTCGTGCGTGTTTTCCCGTGTCGCTTGTTCACTTCGTATAGGCTGTACATAGTTGATTTCCTCATTTCATTTGACATTCCCCGCTCTCCAACGCTACACTGTAGAGACAGGGAGGTGGCGTGTTCAGGTAAAACTGACTACCGCCCTGACCTGGTGCGGCTAGCATGGCCCGCTCTAACTTCCTGTCACTGATAACATTAGACAGGTAGACAAACGAGAAGGGAAAGAGGTTACCTGATAAAGGGACTTCTAGTGTTTGGGTGTACCACACACACAGGCACGAGGTACCCGGTTATAGTAGAGTAGTCCTTGCAGGGTAGAGAAGGAGAGAGGAGGCTTTAGAAGGGAGGGGGGAGGGGGAGTCGTGGGGATGCGCCTCTTGTCAGGCAGGTGCTCTTTGAAATGTCGTTAACGCTGAAGTGAGTCAGTTGCTGCTCGGAAACGCATTCATTCGCACGGTGAAATTTTCTATCGCTTATCAGAGCCGTGGGCATTTTGCAGGAAGAGAAAACCCAAACTTTGACGAAAACAAAAGCAAATAAAAAAGCTCACGAAATGAAAGAGGAAAACGCCTTTGTCATGGTTTATAAATAGTGATGTAGGAATATTTGAACAGTTGTGTTTGCACGATTTTCTATCACGAAGAGTCATTTTTTCATCATCAGGCCAATAATAATAAAAGGATTCCGCTCATTTTTCTTGTAGCTTCAAAAGTTTAGGACTTTGAGACGGAGAATAATTAACTAATTTGATTCTACATGTAGCCCAAACCGCAGAAATATTTCAAAACTGGATCGGAGCACCTTGTAGCGCCGGCTTTGCTGACGTGTAAGCCCATTGCCTGTCAGAGTAATCTTTCGCCATCAGTCTATTTGGTGTGTGTTTTCGGTATCTTCAATGGAGAAAAATACCTCTTGCCTGACTGAAAGAGTGACTGGAGCACCCTTTAGTCCATTGCCGACCTGTGTGAGCCCATTTCCTGTCAAAATAACCCTTCCCATCAGCCCATCTAGTGTTTGTTTTCGATATCGGTAGCGTGCTTTTGATCTCACCTGCCTACCGCTCTTTTCACCTGGTTGGACACCATGCTCTCAAGTGTTTGATTTTGCTTTCGGGGGTACGATTGATTGGATCGGTCCCTTCACCTGGAGGAAAGACCCAAATGTAAATGAGATTGAAGAGCTCACAACGACACACCCTCTCCTGCTTTGTTCTGCTTTAACTCGGACATAAACACTTACGAACGAAAGAGCAAAACACTTGAAATACTCATTGATAGCAAACACGTATGGACGCAAAAGCGAAGCGCTTGAGATACTCATATATAGTAGAGCATTACACTGCTTTTTGGAGTAGTAGTAGATGTTCTCTTTGATCCAGTTGTTACTTCGCAAGACACGTACATTCTAAATGCACAATTGTTAAAGTAAATTGCCTTGTTTTGTACGTGCTTTGGTGTGGGTTTCTTACAGCACACAACTTGTTTGTTCCTTGTGTTTCCCGATGCGTTCCTTTCGTTATTATTGCCATAAAACATTCCATTCGACCGCCATTGAGCTATTGTAGGAAACCCAGCAGTTGAGAGGTGTGCTGTTCAAAATGGCACGTATCCCGCGGATCGTAAAGGCGAGGCAGATCATTGAGGAAAGACTGTTATGTGCCCCCTCCCCTTGACCTAGTTTACCTGCCGGACCCCCGGGCTTCCAGTGGGTTTTCATTTACGTTAACGATGTGGAACAGAGCCCATGACTCACTGTTACTCCCGATTCAATCACCCTTTTCAGGGGCCAAGGCGTGGCGGACTGCTGCACGTTCAGTCCTCATGTCCACGGGGTGTAGTCAAAATGGGCACGAGTGTTTCCGGTGGTACGTAGCTTCAAAAGTAGCACCGACACACAACGTTTGAAGTGGAGTAGCACCGCCAGGACAGAGTGTTTCCAAACAGTAGCACCTAGTGTTTTCATTTTCAACATTTGAGTAACACCGAGTGGTTTCTGGGGACTTTGTCTGGCGGCGTGAAACTGAGAAAGGGGCTGTTTATCATCCACACGACTTCAACTAACGCGTTACAGCAGAGGCGTGGGCATGATGCTCATACCTCAGTTTTGCGTGAGAACGATCATAGTGGAAACTTTTGAAGCGGACAGTACCAGAAACGCTCGCGCCCATTTTGGCTACACCCTGTGAAGTCTTGTATCGGGTGGAGGAAAGAAAATCAAAACGTATCGCAAGTCAGCACGACCCCCCTAGTGGCCCAACCAATATCCGGCGAGGGCCACACTTCTCAGCATAGAGGCCGAGCCTGAGACTGGAGTCTTGGGTGACAGATTAATATCACCACAGGGTGGCGGCACAAAAGTCGTCTCGCCCGGTTGATGTTTGGCGACCGTTCACGACGTAATGTGACACTTCGATGAAAATTGATTTCGGCCTTGTTCGGCCCAGCGGGGTAATGGGAGGTCCTCTCCTGGCGTCCCGTGGAGTTGCCTTTGAAGCTTTTGTCCACCCAGAGCTCGGCTAGTTGAGTGAGGCTGTGTATGTTGCAGTGGTAGACAATTTGAGGGTCGCTGGTTCCTTTTGCGTGTAGACGTGAAAGGTCATTCGCAGCGGTAGTAACTTGAATAAGGGTCGGAATTGAAGGCCGTCCTCTTCACGCCTTTACTGTTGCTTGTCAGCCGAGGAGGAGGTTTCCATTAGACATTTCCAGTAAAGGACATCCAATATTGAACACAGGCAGTTCGACAGATTGTTCGTGAACTGTGTTGATATGCGCAAAAATCGATTAATTTTTACTCTGTAAAAATAAACAGGACAGCATACTGTTTTTCCCCCTCAATGGAATTAAAAAAAGAGACCACGCAGTACACATATAGCTTCCTATGCACATACGGTGGTTTGTGACGAAAACTGACGATAAATAAAGTATGCCCTACCCGGCTTTCAGATCTTCATTTTGACTCAATTTACACGCACACGCGTACCTTTTAAGATGAAACAGAGTAAACAATGAATCTCTTTCGTGTTAACCAAACGCTAAACGGTCTGCACTTGTTTCACCTCACCCCTACTCATTCCACTCCTTACCGTTATGTTCAGATTGTTCCTGAGGCGATGGTAAATCTGTTATCGCGGTTATTGACAATTGACAGCGTAGGTAAACACTCGAGCAAGACGATTCTAGCCAAGGACAGAATAGTAAATGAATATGACGCAATTCTTGCTTGTTTTTCAACGTAGGTGTTTCACAAGTATCGTCACTGTATTGCAGTTTTGTTTTTATTGTTGGTTGGTTTCATTTGGTAAGGGTGGTTTAAACATCGGTGAAACAAGGACATGGAATGGAAAAGCGCATAAACGGTCTTCGTATACCTAGTTACGGCATCCCCGTTGGACTTGTCTCTCCTTGATGTTCCCAGTCTAAGTGGGAAGCGTCGAACTGGGATGTGTCTTAACTGACATGCGTCCAACTGGGATGACACCGGTGTGTCATTAATCTTCAGTTAGGGTGGAATGATTTTTCTTCCAATTCAAAGCTTCAATATCCGATCTGTAATACCCGACCAACACTTCTATATCCGGCTGCATCAGTTCGGTTCACCAGCAGTTCACCCCATGACCTTCCACAAAGATTTTCTTCCATATATTTATCGATCGTTACTGTGTTTGTCAAACTCAACCGTTCTTTCGAGCAAATGTCAATTTGCCAGTACACGAAGTTTTTCATTCTCTAGTGGTTTACATCCTTCAGCAATATCAAATGTTATATGCAAGTTCCCGGTCAATACTCGCTGCTGCACAGCTAGACAAAGTGTACTGCGGACATCTGATATTTTCCTGCAGGTGGTTGGTATCGATCAACCAGTCTTCGATTCGCCTGTGTTTGCATTCTTGAGGTTTCAATGCTTCAGCGTTCTTAGTTGATGTTGTTGTCACAGGCAGGCGTGGTCGGCCAGGGTGACCCAGGCATGTTAAAGATAATGCTGACGCGCAGATTGCTTGTCGTGTGGTTGTACGCATTTGTAACTTGCTGACTTGTATGTGGAGAATGCAGAGATCGATAAAGAATTTCGAAACAAGAGCTGGTTTTGTCAGAACTGAAGATGCTCCACGCGCTTGTTGAAATGAAGAATTTCGTCAGCATATTTTGTCAGGATGCGTGATGTTCGTTCACGGTTTATACACAACCATGAAATAAGGTTTGTTTTGAAAACAGTCTGGAAAAGATCAGGGCGTTTTGAACTTAGCTACTCGACACAGGGTGAGTGAATGAGCGAGTTTTTAGGGCTTCACGCCGCGCAGGTACTCGGCTCAGTTTGTCAGAATTCGCTAGATCATGCATGAAATTCAAATACATGTAAACTCAGTTTAACCAAAACAACAACAAGAAAACCCATAAAATCTTCAGTTTTGAAAACAGCAACAACAACAGTAAATAAAGAGGGGGGGAGGGGGGCAGAGCGTACTGAGTTGTTCCCTCTCTCTCACATCCGTCATCGGCAGCTGCACAGCTGGCAGCTTTAAGCCGGACATGCTGTTTTCCCGAGGAACGCTTAGACTGTGGAAATACCTGACCGCATGACGTAATGCCGCGGTAGCAGTCTATGTTTTTGACACCTATCACCCCTATCACCTGCTACCTATTAATATTACTTACTTACCGGCGGGGAGAACTGAGTCATACACCGTGACACACGTATACACAGGGACATGAAAATTAATTTGTTTCGGCTGTGCAGATAGAATTTTGCGTGTAGGGTTCTGACGCGTGCAAACATGTCACTTAAAACGACCCAGGGAAAGACAAATAAAGGTCAGCGGAGCATGAGATAATGGGTTCATGTAAAGGCTGTTTGCGTTACGCAGTCCATATTTGGTATTCAGCATTGAGGGCCTGGTTGCTTGTGTGTGAACTTACTGCTAACGATTCAATGTTGACACAACATTTCATAACACATAGCTAACGATTAAATGTTAGCATAACATTTCACTTCACATCGTTGTAGTTCAGGTGTTCAGCTCTCTCTCTCTCTCTCTCTCTCTCTCTCTCTCTCTTTTTTTATTTACTCATGTGTATGTTTTCCACCGTTCATAGTCTTTTCTTTAGTCATTTTGTAGTGCCTTTTTTGTGTATGTAGCAACGGCTGATTGAAAACTGACCAATGTATGGCCAAATCTTTTCCGTTCGTTCGTTCTCTCTCTCTCTCTCTCTCTCTCTCTCTCTCTCTCTCTCTCTCTCTCTCTCTGCACTGCCCGAATGCTTCTATAATGCTTGCTAAAACATTGCTAAAACATTAATTCACCTCTTTGGCTTTTAAAAAACATGTATGCATGTTGTAGTTTTAAAAAAATGTATCGTTGTACTGTTTTGTTGCAGCTGCAATTAAGGAGCATTTTCTGTAACATTTTAATGTTTACTCATTGTTAGTGTTCAAGGTAAGTATGTTATGTTCTGTATACAAGACACACAAATGATGAAATGTCAACTACAATTGTGTGTACACGTAACTAATATCACCCATACCTTTGTGGCGTTTTCTTTTGAAGGTTTGCCGAGTGGCCAGCATGCTTTGGTCAGATGACGTCACCATGCATGACATCGAGTGCACGCTATGACGTCACCCTCATCATCATCACCACCCCAGCCTTGCCTAACCTGGACGTATACTCAACCAGCGGACGATGCTTTTTAATTCCACAGCTTTTTGTTCGGCTCATCGACTGTTTTAGTCAAGCTAGCTACATCACGCGCAAATCTGGACTGAAACTGCTTTGAAATTGTGACCCAAAGGATCTGAATATATGACCTGTGATTCCGGCGGATTGCATCTAAACAACATATCTGTTACCGTACAGCTTGTACTCGCTCGGGAGCTAAACATTGACATCATATTCTTGTGATACGCCATTTACAATGTACAATATATTTATGTTATGTTATGTTAGCGGTATGTAGCTTAGTTATCCTCCGGCGGTCGCTTCTGTCGCTTTGAACTTTACAGTCGCGAGATGAGTTTTTGTAGAATTGGAGCGCGCGGCTGATAGCCTAGTTGTGTTATCTTGATTGAGATTGTGTGCGTGTTTACGAGAAACAGAATAAGGTGAGCCAGTTTGGTCGCACTGTTCGTTTGATATGTGTGTTGCTGTGCGTGTGGTCCGGGGGGGGGGGGGGTCCAGAAGTAGGAGAAATGTCAGCTTGCCCAAGTCTGTCGGTCAACCCAGCTGTCGCCTAGTGTCCATTTGTCCAGCCAAGTCGCCACGCGCGGTCAGCAAAATTTAGTCATCTTTTCCCCAGGCCAGATCCGATACTTCTTGACAGTGACGAGACTCTCAGTCTGACCCCCCCCCCCCCCCCCCCCGATCCCGCAGGAATGTCTGTAGAAGAAAATGTACCGTTTGGGGAAAACGGGATAGAGAAGAGTGACTCTGAGGTTGGCTGTCCCGTCTCCTCCAGTCTGTACTACCCTGCGCCCCTCCCCCCGGTCCAGTTGGCGCCCCTCCCTGACCAGCCTTTGTCCAGCACACCTGCGGCAGACCCTCAGCCACCCCCACCCAGCCTTCCCTCGCCCCCTCTTGCCTACAAGTATTGAATGGGAAAGAGAAGCCAACCCCCCCTCCCCATGACCACCTCCGCCCATTGTCTGGTTGTTGTGAATGGGCAAGCTAGCGGGCTTTGAACACTGTGGCTAGCCAGTGTTGACCGATCGGACCAGAGACACAGAGACCGCGATCTGGACTGTCTTCCAACAACTTTAGACGTTTTGCGGAGTTGTCAGTGGGCGCGTGGCAAAGTGTGCGTAGAGTCACAGGACAACCGCTGGGCGATCACTTACAAAAGAACCGCTGATTCAGTTTAGTGTATTATTCTTCGAAAAAGCAGTAACAATTGATCATACATTGCAGACCAGATGGAAACTTTACCACCAAATTTGCATGGATACTACCGCTCACGTGTCCTTGGTAGCTTGATGGATCACTTTCCTCGCATTTCAAGAACGCATGTCATGCTGTCATGCTGACTTTTAGCAATCTGTGCTTAATCGGCAATGGTGGAGATGTTACACGTTTACGGATTACTGCCGGCACTGGATACTTCGCATCATTGACTTCTGCATGACTGGTGGTTGTGGAATGAATGGGCGCGTGCCAGCATGGTCAGCCAAGCGTGGACTAATCGGCTAAGGGTGGACAGTGATAGTAGTGTACCGTACCCCCTTGTACGACCGTCACTCCTTTTTGCCGCGGGGGAACTAAACTAACAGACCGCATCAGTACACGCATCAACATTACGACGCTTGTCCTACTGTTCCTGAACGGCCGTGTTTTATCATGCGTTACAAGGGATGAGAGTGCAAGTGACGTCACCCAGAACAAGCCCTGTCATTTTTCGGTAACTGGTCAAGCGTGAATGATTCCGGAAATGTAATCTGACGACGCAGTATATCGGCGAATTCTTTTTTCGCCCTCTCAGTCTGAAGACTCTCACAGTTTAGTTTGCTGAGCCCCTTCTTCTCTGCCTGCCTGTGTTCCGTTCCTCGCATGATTTCTTCTGAATAAGAGGGCCAGACGCTTTGTGACTAATGATTATCCTGGTGGACAGGCCGTTTTTCCCGAGAAACTCTTACGACTTGTTATCAGTAAACGGGCTTCCCGACATCGTGTCCTGTTTAGTAGACCGCGCACCGGTTTGGGTCTCTGAGCGGTAGCGATACACAACACGACCACTGGCTACCACTTGAGTTCGCTTCAGTCAACGGTGTCAGTGTGGGAATTTCTCGCATGTCCTGTAGTAAATATGACTCAGCCTTATCACACGTGTAAAGGTCTCCTCATAACGCCACAAAGCAGTTGATTTAAGTGAATGGTTATAGTGTTCACAGCAGCAGCGACAAGTAATCGATGTTCAAGTGTACCTAGATACGCCAAGCTACCTAGATAGGCCGGCTGTTGAGTCGAGACATTTCAACTTGAAAACAAAAGGAAAAAAAAAACCAAAAAACCCGCATGCCGACAAAGAGTGAAAGATTCCTAACGAATGACGATCACAAACACACGTGACTAGTTGTTGTGAGTGTAGTGTATAGCTGTAGGAAATGACGTGCAACTTCGACTAAGAGTTTAGCTCAGCTCAGTGACGTTGGAAACGGAACATCGCAACGCTATGCACAGTGAGTCAGTGCACATGACGGACTAGTACGGTAGTAATACGACTCGCCGCGCAGCGGTGTCGTGTGTGAGAGGCGCGCCAGAAGTTAGCGCTAGTGGTGGGGACACATCGGGACTCTCCCGTCAGTCCGTCTGAGGACACGACTCCCGGGATAACCACGCCGGTAGGACTAGGAGCGGCCGCGCACTACAATCACGCTGTTGTTGTGGGAAGGGGGACTAAAGGAAGAATTTGTTTGCTGCTGTTCACAGAAGAGAGTTCAGTTCTGTCAACAGTTCATCGCACTACTGCATCCTCTTCTCCTTCATCGAGCTAAAAATAATTGGCTGTCAATGACCATTGTACAGCTTCTGTGTTTATAATAACCTGCCTCAGACCTTATTCCGCATCAGAGACGTTTAGGAAAACAGTTTGGCTGTCTCCTCTGAGTCTTGGTGCGATCAGCGGATTGCACTGACAAACATTGGACTTTGATAGAAGCTTCTCGGCGGATACTTAGTTTAGAGACAAGCGGCGTTCTGTCAACGATCACCGGTGAAACCGATACATAAGGATAACGTGTGTATCGCCTGACGTCAAACAGTCATCGAGAACAAGAGGAAATTCCCAAGCTTCAGTATCATATAAACATTGGACTTGGTTTCTGACATGCGATCAGATGGAGCTTAGTGAAGTTGACCCGTGGAAAGACCAGATCGCAAGACAGCAACACTGTGATCAAGACTAAAGCAATTTCACGCTAACACCTGCAGTGCTTAACGCGAACTTGACTGTTACACAATGGGCGCCAACCACTCGCAGTCGGATTCGAACCCTTACCCCAGCCATGACCTGACCAAGAACGGAAAGAAACCCCATCACCACAAGGGAGCATCTGTGGGGTCAGATTACATCGTCAAGCCGTCGAAGAAAGGAAAGTCGTCTCAAGGTAAGTTGTTGACCTATAGCTCTGTAATACCTGTTCTTTAGGGGGTCACCCGTAAACACGCCAGGATTCTGAATTCTGAACAAAGAGGTCTTTGTCGGGCGGGTAGGGGAGGGCGGGTAGATGTTCCATATTTATGCTGCCTTGCAAGGTTAGCTTAACACTGTCTTGTCAGGTTTTACGGGCACAGATAAGAATCTTTCGTTGTGATGTGGCTTTGTCTGGTTTTTTAAGACCAGGATGAAAGACCAAGAACACGATGTATGGTGAAGATTAGCAGACATGATTTTGTGTAGCGAAAAGAAAAAGACTATGTCTTGACGCTGTTCACAAAGACGCATTTACGTACGCGTGTAGCCTTCTGTGATCCTGGCGTTTTGTGAGTGACCCTTTTGGTCTTTTGAGATCGCTGTCACGTAACTCGACATAAGCATGATAAGGTTCTTACAAAACATGATCAAAGACTTGGCTTTGCTGTCTTTGATCAGAACACTAAAAGACTTTGCCCTCCGGCTTCTCTTTGTTGTAGACTGTCGGATGAAAATAAAGCGTTAAGGGAGAAGACAGGAAAGAAAGACAGGTTAGGGAAAGTAGAGTTGATGGGCATGTACAAGGGAAATTAACGTTCAGATCCCACAATGCTACCACTACATCACACCCAGACGACAGTTTATGAATGTTTTATGATATTTTTGTCTCTACTGACATGACAACTTGCACGGCAAAATGCGACAAACCTCGTAGGAACAGCCGTCAAGCTTGCAATGATATGACAGAAATTTATGCTAGGAAAGGAGCTAAAACCAAAATCATTCGACAACATCAAGAGCAGAAAGCACCAGACCACTAAACGTTGCCTGACCTGTTAAAAGTTGCAACACCATTTGTGTTAGGTTTGTGTTGGACAACATGCCCCCATTTCCTGAAACGTTTCCAGTTTGGACAAGCAAAAAGGTTTGCTTTTGATATTTGACTTGGAAGTCATGCCAGTCACCGCTAGCAGGGTCCGGGGTTAAACTGTAGCCACTGAAAATAGTTTCTGTCACTGTGTGGTGTCTTTCCGCTCAGGATGCTTTTCCCTCTTTGTATGCGTAAGGTTCTTTCACACTGAATTTCCCCCAGCAACACCTCTTTTGTGAGAAGCAAGTCACTTTAAACCACGCCACAGCATTAAGAATAGCTAAATGCTAGGACGGCTGTGTTCAAACAGTTTGGCATTGAAAACACAGCCTATTCGAACCCTGCGCGGCTTTATTTTGCATTTATTTATACCCCAGCAGACGTCATGTATGAGCTTTTGGAGAGGGGCACCGATGGAAGGATGAATTGGATTGGAATAAATGGGGAATTTTTTTGGCAGTAGGGTACTTTGTATCGTGTGATAGAAATTTGCTGTGACTGGGCAAGAGTTTGCTTGTGAGGATCAGTACCTTGCTACGGTTGAAAACGTTCGTGACCTGTTGAAATAGGCGGGAGGTCTGTGATGATGGTTTGCAACTGCCATAAGACTTGATCCTCGCTTATACCCTGAAATATGTTTTTGGTTGTGTAAGACAATTATTTAATGTTCGTTTCACTCTCTTTTACAGGAAAGCCAAGCCCTCCCTCTCAACCTCACGCAGAAGACGTGTCTCACAATTCCGTCACATTAACATGGCTGCCCCCCAGGCACAACTCCGGCTGCACAGTCTTCGCCTACACCGTGGAACTGACCACCCCGGACAAGAACAAAAACAAAGACAAAGAGTGGACCACTCTGACGAAGTCCTGTCAGGGGAACAGCTATCAAGTGAAGAACCTCACGCCCAACTCAGAGTACATCTTCCGAGTCCGCGCCGAGAACATCCACGGCGTCAGCAAGCCCAGCAGACCGTCCGACCCGGTGCAGACCAAGATGTACGAGATGGACGACAAGACGTATGGTACGTCGTCTTCGGATGACAGGCTGAAGAACGCCCCGAAACGTCGTCACAGCTTCAACCTGCACCTCGACGGCGCCGTGACCACCATCCTCAACCACACGGACATCGACGTCAAGCCCCATGCGGCGTCAGTGTCAGAGACAGACAGGGAGAGGGAGACTTCCCGAATCAGTACTTTGCAGAGAGACGCCGCCGCCAGGAGCTCCCTTCAGCCCAACAGGAAGCGTTCCTTGCCCATCTTACTGCCGGGCACCAGAACGAACTCCATGATGAAGCTCCGAGACTCCCAGGCGCTGCCCAACAGTGACAGCATCGAATCGTTGAGCAGCAGGAAGGGAAGAAACGCTGGATCCACGTCCAGGCCCCGGAGTGACGCGAAGAGTGATACGAGTAGCGAGGGCAAGCTAGACGAAGTGGAGGGCAAGAGCGATGGAAAGAGCGATAAAAACGAGTCCAGCACCGACGGTGATGACTCTAAAGACAGATCCCAGGAACTGAAGAAAGTCGGATCGGAGGACGACTTAAACTCAGACCCTTGGGAGAGGGACGATTCTGTATCTGGGGTATCGGACAGAATCATGTCCGCCCCTCTGTGTGATGACATGAAACTAGCGCTGTACTCCCGCTCCGTGCCCGAGGGCACCTCACCCAACTCGACGTGGATAAGCCGCAATATGCACCAGGAGGGCACATCAGAAGAGGGGCAGGCGGATTTCAGAACTTTGCGCAGTCTTCTTCACTCGGACGATATCATCGTGAAACCCACGGCCGCGCGTTCATTGCCTGATGTTACGGGCTGCTCCGCGGGGGTCAAGAAACTCAGCGTGCAGAGGAACAATAACAATAATAATTACGCCAAACTCAGCACC
Source organism: Batillaria attramentaria (assembly GCA_018292915.2). Classification (NCBI taxonomy): domain Eukaryota; kingdom Metazoa; phylum Mollusca; class Gastropoda; family Batillariidae; genus Batillaria; species Batillaria attramentaria. The sequence continues at coordinate 5,233,440 of JACVVK020000004.1, forward strand.
ATCGTGGACTTGGAGGAAGATGAAGAGTCTGTTCGGATCACTACTCTGTGATTAGCCCCATAGCGGGCTTTCAGCCAGTGTCTCAAAAACTGAAAGGCACGAACACACGCGGATCTATGCAACGAACCTGCAGCAAAACAATCGCTTACCCATCGTCGCATGACTAAGAAACACAGCGCAATGTCTCAGTGCGGATAGTCCCAATGTTTTGTGTTCAGCTGTTAAGTACAGTGTTTTGCTGGATCAGATCAATCCTGAATGAAAGTAGGCATGATTAAAAGGAAGATTCTTTGCAGAGAAATGGCCTCAAACCAAAACCTGTTAACCTTTTTTTTGTAGTACCGTACTTTGTCCGTCAACGAAATAGCTTGCAATTGCTTTATGGACTTTACTACCAAAACGCAGCTGTCCGCCTATTCAAACTTTTAAATAAACGTACACTTTAACGCCTCCTTTCACGTCTTTCAACAGGAATTAAACAAACGCCCTCAGTTTCAGTGCCATTTAAATTCTGGCTTCTCGCCAACCACGTTCTCTTTTTCCCCGACTGCTGTCAGCAGTCCGATTTTTGCACGACATAAACATGTCAGGTGTGCTTGTAGTTTTAACAGGGCCGTCGTATTGTCGCATAAACTGACAGTTTAACGTAAGGCGGCGGTTTATTCGTCAGTCAGTCTGTCTGTCATGCACTCCGTCCTTCCGTCCTTCCTCTTGCCACCAGTAGGAAGTGGCCAAGGCGGATGTAATGGCCCGTGTCTTGTTGCCCAATCTCTGTAGTCAGAGTTGTTGACAACAGTGCACTGTTCTGATGACTTGTCGTAAAGTTAGGCAATTACCTGAGATATTAATTGAAATGACTAAGGCAGTTTTCGTCACTATGTCACAAGCGATATTAATAGAAATAACATATCAGGGCTGCTGTTGTATAAACAGGTTTTACATCACGTACAAAAGGAAAGCATTTGGGTTTGAGCATCATACCGTAGTAGCATGTAAACCGGTTCATACGCTTCTGTAGATGTTTTGGTTCTCAGCCCGCCAGAAGAGCATTGTGGAAGACCAACTCACTTCAGTTATGTTTTAATAATATCTCCAGAAAAAAAGCCAGTACAGTATCCAAGTTTGTCAGTTTGGTAGGGAAAAAAGGACAACCCTTTGTTCCCAAAATAGTCTATCCAAAGAATTTTGGGTGTAATTCGTATGTCGTCATTCTTACACTTTGCCTGTAGTCCCCACAGGACAAACAACGAAGAAACAAAATGGCGTATATGTATATACCATTTAGACCAGAGTCAGATATAGGGTCTTCTACTTATGTCCATCATTCCAGACCCAGACTTATAAACGTTTGCATAATATTGATTTCTAATCCTAGCTCAGGACCCATAGTTATATAATACTCTGGCACGCGCTTTACAATCGATTCACCCCCTTTTGTTCATCAGGGATTTTTTTTTAAAGCCGACGTAGCGTTTCATCTTTTTTTTCCAGTTTTCCAATGAATTTCCGACAGCAGGTGATGAATGAGACTACTTGGGGGGAATTCAGGCGAGATATAAATTCAAAACATTCATTCCGGTGTCGGAACCCCCCTCAGGTGCGCATTTCCTATACCGCTGTGTTTGCCACAGTTCCTTGTTGCGCCGTATAAAAGAGTGGCATTCCATGCTTGGCTGCTTATGCTGCGTTTTCAATTTGGTGGCGAGTGCTATGAATATTGTATGAAGACAGGCGCGTGGTGTGTATGAGGTATTAGAGAGGCAGGATTACCAGGGGGGCCAGATAAGCGAGATTCGGGTATTTGGACGTTTACGATGGACGCTGAATTTTTATGCATGCATAGTTTATAATTATACTTGACCGCCGGGGGAGGAGGAGGAGTATGTATGATAGAATGTATGTCTGTAGTGTAAATGACATACTGTTGGTATACAAGAAGTGCTTGAATGTTTGTCTGATGCGCTTGCCATGTTATCATTTTATTAAACATGACATTTAACAAAGCATGATGCATCATTCATTTTATCTCCATGTGTGAGTGTTTGCGTCTTGGTTTGTTTTAGTTTTTTATAAACAACTTTTTTTTTACCTTTGTGTGTTCAGCTGTGTGTCATGTTACGTGATTACTGTTATGAGTCACCACACCGACTGCACTCGCCCACACACTTGAAAGTTTCATTTGCAGCTTGAACACGCAAACATTGTTCAGATGCACGGAATACACTGCACTGCACACATGTACGACTAACACGTGCACAGTACAAGATCTGAGATGCAGTACGCCCCAAATGGTGACAGATATTTCAAATGCAAACGTTTGATATCCTGAGCTTCACAAACGCACATTTACAAGGGCTAGTCCACGCTCGTCATTTTGCATGAACTGTGTAATTCGGATTCCGGCGAGGCACTGATTTCACTGAATTGCATACATAGTGCATCACACAGCATGACCTCTTTGTTAGAAAAAAGGGTTAACTTGTATCTTGGGCACGATTACGAGACGGCAACACACACACACACACACACACACTGGGCACACACACACACACACACACTGAAAATATGAGATACGACTACCGCGAGGTCTGTCACTGACACTTGAAAACCTCGGCAATTGGTCGGTCTTATAATTTTTCACACAGGCCAGCATTGTTTGTTTGCCCACATATACACAATACAGAAAACAGGTACGTGTATCCTGCACACAAAACTTGCGATGAAAACTCGCATGGCAATAGTGGGATAATCATTCACCGAAAGAGTAAGTGCCAAATCGTCGGCATGAACCGTTGCAAGGGAGCTTACCATGTAAAACTACTGTAAAATGGGTTGGTGACGCATAGTGTCCCGTCGCTGTTTGAGGCACCGCGCTTCTTGTCGCGGGTGCTAGGTTTGTGGCTTATGGGGAAATAACTTTTGGCGACAACAGAAATGGCCATGAGACCAGTTAAGTCCCTTGCGCTGCCTCACCTACTACCCATCCTGTAGTGCCTGGCTGCGAAGGCTCTGTGTATAACCAAGTACTCCAGTATGCTACAGGCCCTGTGTGGTTGATGTCGGGGTTGTCGCATCCTTTAATGGGTACAGATTATAGTTTGCAAGCTGGTTCATTCAAAATATAATATATTACCAGGGCTGAACCAGAGTTCGCCAAGAGGGAGGGTGTGTGTGTGGGGGGGGGGGGGGGGGGATTACAGCGACTGTTGTGCGATGTGTCTCCCCATTACTGGCATGACTCCCCATTTCGAGCATAAAGGCTGCTTGTCGATCATTTAGCTTGATGCAGGGAAAGCGATCTCGTTTGTGTGGTCTTGCCTGTCACCTGCAATATTTGCCTTCCTGTCGAAACAAAGTATACATTGTCCCTTCACAAATACGGCCGTGTTTTGGCTTCATTAATTGTCGGCATGTTCGTGCGTCACTGGACTGACAACCTCTTAATTTCCACAAAGACACTATGTAAGGGCATCTTTAGCGTGCCACACTGGTAGGTCAATGAACTATGTATGTGCCTTTTTCACTTGCATTTCCCTTTAACTTTAAATTTGAAATGCGATAGCCAGCATTGCCACAATAAAGCAGACAACAAACCAGCTAACTAAACAAACGAGAAGCCTTCGTCCCCCCCCCCCCCGAAACAGCAACAACAACAAAACAACAAACAAAACTGAACAAAACAACCAACAACAACAAAACAAAACAAACACACAAGAAACAAACAAAAAACAAAACAACAACAACCAAAAACAACAACAACAACAAAACTGAAGGATGGACCTGTAGGAAAAAGCAGACAAGAATCTTTGTTTTACGGTCGTTGTGCACCCGGCTTTTACAAGGTTGGTTTCCACTTTTCACGCAGAAAACGTCAGTGCTTTCACTTCACACCACTTCATACTCGGTCGTTGTTTCATGACTGTGTTCAGTCGATAACGGATAAACGAATGCGTCACATCAGCAACAGCTTCACACACTCAGCAGGATCTGTATGGTTCCGGTCAAGCCATAGCCACACCGACAGGAGGCGGACGCTGTCAATATAATTTGCACAAGAAGAACGACACAGCAGTTTATTGTACGCTATTGCCGTCACTGCCACCAGTACGGTTCCTTTTCCTCGTAACACTCCTGTCGCCGGACAAAACTCTTTGCCGGACTTCTGGAGCTGTAGTTTCGTGGGAAATTTTGTCTTGTTTGAGAAGCGTGGTTCAATGTGTGGTTATATAGCTGACGGAGGAGGGATCTGCGTTTCATAATACGTGTATGTCTAATCGGGGACAGCATATGTGTAGACTTTAATTATACTGTCATCCACAGATGCTCTTTTTGTAGATGAGATGGGTGTAATTCGACGTCCCCAGCATAAAAAAGTCCCCAGTAAGGAGAGAACTATATATATACCTGTGCAGCACTAGACCTATTTCATTCCACATTCACTTTAGATAGCTGTCGAGACGAGTTTGAATTACAGGAGTCGTAACACATCCATGTTCTACTGGACCCTGCTGACATCTACCCATCGGACGAGGGGCCGTGGGAGGGGAGGAGGTTTGGGTGGGGGATGAGGAGGACAGCTCTGTGAAGATCAGATTACAGATCAGCCCGAACTACCTCGACTTATCATAGCTGCTTCATCTCTCACAGTGCCCAAGTACCTCGTTTTATTGCGCGTCTTACGTTTCGCTGCCCATAGCCCCGAGCAAGATGGGTGTCATTCAGACGATTGCTTGTCACTACCATTACGTTGTCATTGCGCTGTACGAGATGCAGCTGGCCACGCCTTTTGATACGAAGGGTTTGTGGGGAAAAGAAACGTTTCAAATCGCATCTTATTTTTTTTGTACATGGTGTGTGTATTTCGGCGTGCAGTGCAATCCCTACACGCTTCTTTCTACCGAGTTCTAGACGCGTAAGTGGTTGTACCCTAATGTGAGTAGCAGCCGTCACTGGTTTAAAATATGATTAAGAGGATAACCAGTTGGTTAAACGTTCAGCTGAGTTAGGTCGTGGAGGTGGTACTATTAAGTAAGAATCTGCATCCTCTTGCCGCGACTCCGGATGGATTCAAACCCCATCAGTCCACGAAGACACGTCCATTGCTTTTACCCACTGAGCTAGCAGGTACGCCTGTGAAACGACCATTATTGGCAATGGGCATAAATCACTGTCATCAGAATCTCCCTTTAACCCCCTCCCCAAACGTCATCCCTGTTACGTACAGTAGGCGTGCTTCAGCCCGTATCACAGGGACGATGCTCCTATGAGGAGTCGATCCTTTGTGGTGTCACTGTGAATTGCGGGTGACAGTGACGTATTGGGCCATGTGACGGGTGACTGACAGACGGGACAGCCCCGAGGGCATTTAGCATAATATGTGGGGCATGGCGGTTTGGTTGTGGGCTTGTGCATACATGCATATCGCCTTTTGTTTTGCAGGTTTGCAGGTTTAATAGACACATGTTGGTTTTTTTACCTTTTCCTCGTGCATAGAACCCTGATTCACTGTATTATCGTCCACGAGCGACGACTAAAAACAAACAAACATAAGCTGCAGCAACACTGCTGTAGTTTAGAGCATCTTTCATAGTCCCCGTGGTTGACTCTCCCACCCTCCACATCTTCTTGACAATAGAAATCGCATCAATTCAACCGTGTCATTAGTGTCGTACAGAACCTACCTAAATTTAGGCCCACCTCTCGAAGGATCAGTGAGGGATGGGTTTACGACTAAAGCGTCCGTTTGTATCTTCATATATCTTATTGATGACGTACGTTTGTAAATCTTTATTGATGATGTTCTTATACTGCGCACCTGCCATTTTTTTTCTTTGACTCTCCCCCCCCCCTCCCACCGTATTCCCCACCACCCAGATGATAAGACAAAACGAAAGTTCCACTGTTATCATTGCAAAGGTCCATGTTTAGGAAGTGCCATGACGGTTTTTAGTAACGGACGTCAGCCGTTACTGCGACCGTCTACTCCGCATCTTCTACACGTCATCACATGGGAAGCGTTCAAACAAACAAATACGCCTCTGTTCGAGCAAAACCTTTCCCTTGCTTCCTTCTAAATATCACCACGTCAAAACCATCACCCACAAAATCCTCAAACAGGAAAGACGTCAAAGGAAGTTTGATTTTTCACATTTTATTCTATGAATCACACTTCTTAACAATGTCACTGGAGCGGCGAAAGCAGTTTTTGCAGCGGTTCTCAAAACATTCCACGGGGAATGGTTAAAGTTTAATGTGACCGTGACCATGCAACATTCACACCCGCATTGTCAATCTGAGCTAGAAAGATGACTAACGTGTTCTGTTCGCCACGTCACGAAGTTTGGTTTCACACACTGGTGATTTTTATTTGCACACGTTCCATCTTTCTTCCATGGAAGGGATCCGGGAACATACCATGTATCTAAAAACAACAACAGCAGCAGCTAACTTTCTTGGTTAGGCGCGTCACGAAATTTCGTTTCACACCGACGATTTTATTTTACACTGACGTTCCTTCGTGCCTTTCTGTCGTTTGGGGGGGGGGGGGGGGGTCCGGAAATAGACTTCACTTTAACAACCCAAGCATTACATTTCGTCAGAGCAGAAGGATTCCCCGTGTAAACCCATACTAGGCAAACTTTAATACGTCATTACCACCTCGCCATCAAATCAGCTCGATGGGGAAAAGATACGGGTCCATGTTCAAGTCGCGCACTTGGTGACTAGTGTACTTGTTAGAACTCTACACTCCGTCACGTTCCCTCCGGTCTTCATCCGATACCCTGATACTCAGAATCCCACGCACTAAACTTTCTTCTGTTGGCTCTCGAGCCTTCTCCTACGCTGGTCCAAAAGCCTGGAATTCCCTGCCTCTTTCACTCCGCCAGTCAACCTCCCTCGAAACCTTCAAAACAAATCTAAAAACCTACCTGTTTTCATCTCAAAGCTCCGTCTAACCTCCCTCCGTCTTTCTCCATCTCCTTATTAAGTACCATACATGCAGTTGCCCTGGCCCTGAACCTTCACGTCTATCTGTCTCTTTACCTGTACTCTAAGCGCTTAGAACTACCTTCCATATAGATTAAGCGCTATATAAATAAATTATTATTATTATTATTATTATTATTATTATTATAGTGTCCTCGGTGACTGTTCAGTGAGTGAAGTACGTCGTAATAAGTGATTTGAGTTTTCAAAGTCGTTGACCCACACCGCTTCTGGCACTTGTATACCAAACTGTAAACTCCAACCTTCTTGACCACTCCCTTACTCCAGTACGAGATCAGGACATAGTACGGCTTCACGCGGTGGCACATGCACTCTAGGGGTTGATCAGTTCAAACGTAGCAAGTACATGCGCACCTGAAGTATACACAAATGAAAAGTGCATGCGTTCACGGTACACCCAAGCATCATTATCTTGCATTTTTTTTTCTTTAAAAAGAGATAAAGGATCACCACTGTCTAACTCTCATTATGGTCTTGTTTACATCGCCTAGACTGCTACCACTGAGATAAGCTCGCTTCACTGTTGATTAGCTGCTGTGTCTTTTTATACCTCAGACCAAGTTAACATAAACAATAGGCGAAGGAAAGACCAGTTTGATACGTGAGCAATTCCTCTTTGGTAGTCCTTTTTTTTTAATGTACCCGTTTTGTCTGAGATGAACAACTCTTCTGTGAGAATGCATGGAATGTGTTAATTTAAGACATAGTTGTTTAGCAAATTTAACATTCCACGTGTTCGATAAAAAGGACCACGCGAAATGCCAGCTGCATAGTTTGGTTCACCCTGACACAGTGGTTGTAAACGGGTTTTGTCTTCGCAGGCCAGAGATATATGAGGAACTGACTTTTGATGTTGCCACTTTCCGTAGTTATGTGTAAAAATAGAAACGCCACACCTAACCTAGCGATAAGGAATTTAATTTAGAAAAAGCAGATTATTTTAAGGCACGCACGTCTCAAGCTCTACTAAAGCTAAGTGAAAACTGTTGAAATATATGACCTGAGGGTCTGACAATTAATCTATCACTGATGTCTGTTTACTTGAACTTTTCCATATAAGCTTCGATGTTATTACGTTTTGGAGTTTTGACTGTATGCGGTTTATGTACTTTGCGTAGCAGGCAGATTTACAGTAGTGAACCGGCCTTAGAATGACGCCTTATCATACTTGGAGACAGTTACTCGAGATGCTGGGAAACTGGTGGTCGTCTGGAGCTCTTCCACAGGCCCGTACACTGAGCTTCTGTTGCAGGGGAACCGACCGGGGTAATATCGCTTCCCTCAGAGATAATATTGTAATCAAAATATGCTCAAGGTAATTGCTCTCCTTTTTGCACAAAACTTGAACGAAACGAAAATGAAATCGATAAGCACTAAACTGCGTTGGCAATTGGCGCTTCTAGATTTCACGGGAACGGCATGATATGTAGAATGTTACATGTAGACCACACAGTTCTCCGTGGGTGCACACAGCGGTCATCCGTTCGTGTTGTTTTTGCCATCATGACGATGTTTTACGCTCTCTTTCTTCCTGTCTCCTGAAACTTCCTTTTCCCTCCGTCGCGCCCAGAGCTCAGTCATTCCCTTTTGTTCGCTCCACGCCGTTTTTCTTCTGATCATTGTAAACCTGTCTCTTACTTTCACGACCCAGGAGACATCGGGGCAGGAGTGTTACGTTTTCTGCCTGGTCGGCTTCATCCCTTTGGCCGTCGTCCCCCCCCCCCCCCCCCCGTCCCGCCGGTGGTACTTTTTCCCCCCTTGTGGTCCGCCGTCCACCTGGTCTTGACCTGACCCAGCCGGCTATAAACACAGCGAGCGCAAGACGCGGAAAAAAAAGAAGAAGAAGAAAGAAAACAAGAAGGTGCATTGCGCATCGTTGAGCTAACGCGGTTACACGTGTGTCATGCGCTCTCAAAGGCCCAGCTGTGACCCGACATGTGGACAGCAGTTCTTCCCGTGTTATCAGTGTAGGATACTAAATTTGTTACGCCAGATAAGTGCTGAATTCTTTTTCAGATGCGTTTTCCAGTTTGCAGCCCTCAAAAACATACAGGGCTGAACGGAAAACAGTGATATAATATTAAAATTTGACATACCGCTGACCTCAACACTCAGTCCTGCCTCCCCGTTTCAAAATGAGGAGCTATGTTTAGCCATAGGTTTGCCGTAGTAAATATACTGAAAAGGCTTACTGTATCGCATGCGCTCGGGTACACTTCAAACTGGAACTAAAGACGAGGACCCTGAGCCCGATAATCACTGTGCGGTAAGGCAGTGAATTATTATACATGGGATCCTTGGTCGCGGCCGCCATGTCTTTTGAGAGCGTGTAACAGATTGGCAGCGCTTTTTCCTTGATGCAAACTGAACTGGACCCAGCGGACTGAGTGCGTTTATCCCTAATGTACACATTCCACCGGTAGCCCCCATTTCTTCATTTTGAAAACATACCGCAGTTTCCCTTTGTCTTGCACCAAGTATACTTTGCCAAGACAAATTTAAATTTGTTTTTAGGCGGGCGAACATCAGTTTGAACGTGACCTCATTTGAGCGTCATCGAGGAAGCCTCGAAAAATGTGAGCCCCAGGCAACGAAAACTTGACTGCGTTCAAGGGACGCGAGGCCCGCCCGGTTACCCTCTCAGCGTGCGATCTGACAAGAACAACAGAGCGAGCCGCCCGCGAGACCGCCACGTGCGAATGTTCCGTCACTCATCGTGTTGAGCGTAGGATGGTCACTGAAATGGAATGAGAGAGGAAGAAGCAGTGAATGAGAGAGGGGGGTGACACTCCAATCAGGCCACTGAAAGGGATACAACTGACCCAGCGTGTGTGTTCACATTTTGTGATTCTGACTTCTCGCCTTTCACCGCGACATTGATACGTTGCGTTGATTGTCGTCTGCTGGGGCTGTCGTCCTCAGACGATCTTTTGACAATTGGCGGGAGGACTGGATACTGGGTATTTCCCAGGCCGGGTGGACACCCGTGAAGCCGAAGTATCGTAGGCGATACTGAGCAGTGTAAGCCGGGATTTCTTGAACTGAATGAGAATTTCAAACTTGAATACAAGATTTCAAACCTGTAAAAGAACATTTTCGAAGGACGATGGCGCAGTGATTTCAGTGTCGTGATTGTAGTCCTGATGACGCGAACAGTGAAGTAGTGTGTCAGTAGTTGTGTGGATGGTACGAAGTGTGGAGAGCACTCACAAGTTCCCCGTTCTTCATGAGTGTCAACCAGAACACAGGGCGAGTTTACCGCTCCGCCATCCAGATCCAGCTTGGTGAGTGTTAGTAGTCATAAGTGTCATGCAGTCGGACACTATTTATTACAGTCAGCGACTTGTACATGAGCACTACTTACCCAGTCGGTGCCAGTGTTTCCTTTATATTTCTTCCCGACTTCAGGCTGTAACTGTACGTTTCATTAGTTCTTCGACTTCGTTCTAAACTCTCTCTCACTCTCTCTCTCCCTCCCCCCCCCCTCTCTCGCTCTCTCTCTCTCTCTCTCTCTCTCTTGTATCTCACGCGCACGCACGCACGCACACATACACACGTACGTATACACACACACACACAAACTCACACACAAACTGCATACACACAATGACAAACGCGCTGACACACACTGACACATACACGCCGTGCACACACACACACACACACACACACACACACACACACACACACACACACACACACACACACACACCTTTCATATTCATGTACTCAACTGAAGTGGCCGATGTAGGTGCAGCCTACCTCTCTCTCTCTCTCTCTCTGGCGTGCCCGGAAGGGGCGAAATTCTCGCATCAGTTTATTAGGGAATGTATAATCATGTAGTGATTCGCATAAACATAGACGATGGTGTAAACTAACGACGTGATTACTGGGTCGCCTCGAGTGCTTGTAGTTCACAGTAGTTGATACAAGGAAGTGTAATTGCTGACCTTTTCCTCTGCAGTATGTGTGCTCTGCTGCAAGTGCTTAGTGTACAAGTGTCGATATAGCCTCATTGTTATTTTGATTATAACAGTGCATTTTCGCGAGAACAACGATTTTCCCGAAAATGAGCGTCAGTATCCCACTTCGGGACGAGCAAATCTAATTATGAGGCAATTTCCATTCACACCCTGCCCCTGTCTCCCCCCCCCCCCCCACACACACACAAAAAGAAATAAAATGTAAAATCCACAATTACCATTCGCGGTCGACAGCTGTTACATGTACAAGCAAACACATTTTCAGCGTGCGTTGTAGCTTGTAATGCTTTGTATAGTTCTACAATTGCAAACTCTGTAGTAATAGTCTTCGCTTTTGAATAGTTCATAAATCTCTGTGTGCTGTTTCTCTTTTCACAGTGGCTGAGCATGGTCACTATGTAGGTCAGTGCTCTTTGAAGTACCATATGAATGTGAACCAGAACGCACCGGTAACCATGGTGCCATACGGCTCGTAGTCACAGGTGACAAAAGCAAGCCAGTCAGCCGTGTACCGGAATTCCTCGCATACCTGTATGATGGTGTCGTTTGTTTGGTTTCATTTACACCTGCCACCGCCGCGCCCTGCTTTGCCGGTGCTCCATTACAGGCACAATGTCAACAGGACCCCCACCGTCTCCACCCTCTGTTTTGTCTGCATCCCTCCCCCTCCAACCCCAGCCGTTCCTCCAGCTGCCAACACAGTAGACTTTTTTTTTCTCTCAAAAATCCACACTGTTTAGTAGTCACTCAGTTCACCGAAGGAAAAAAAAACCAGCAACATTGAATGCAGGTCTTCATCACAGACGTTTGAAAATAAACTTATGAATGTTACGATCGTGTTTGTTTCGGTTGATTTATTATCTCTTAGCAGGGAGCAGTTCCGGCAAAGGTGCAGAGGGGCCACTATCAAAACAATAGTGTTTGTTGTTAGACCCATTCAGGACTGAGTCGTTCCTCGATCCTTCATACATCCTCCTTGTGTGAGAAATCCCTTGTGCCATTGGGGCTATGTTTAGAGTCAGCAAACTCTCCGTAGAATGTCTGTAGACAGTATACTAGTATTTTATTAGACAGTGGCCATGAGTCTTGGATGCCGGTTGTATTGTCTTACGCCTAAAGCCAGCAAACTAGCTGTAGACAGTACACTAGTACTTTACAAGACAGTGGGCAATATGTGAGGATGTTATTGTGTAATGCCTAAAACCAGCAAACTGGCAGTAAAATGTCTAGACGGTTCTGTAGACAGTAGTGCACAAGTACTTTACTGGACAGTAGACAGTGAGTGAGGATGTGACTCACCGTGTAATTTTTCATCAGAGGATCGGGTTCCGGTAGATACATCAATTACGTAGTGTTCGTGACAGACGTCTGTGTTCTTTTACGTCATGTGTACGCCTACATGGTTTTCGATTTTTTTTCTAACGGAGACGCGTGATGATACTGATTACTTTTTGCCGTGTGCACATCAATAAGTATTGAACCAGTTTGAGGCTAAGTTTGTGTTCCAAACAACCATATCACTCTTTCACTCTTTTGCCCTTCATAGGCTTCACTTACTGTCGTGCGCTGATTTTTGTCACATAAAAACTCCCAACAAAACCCGTGGCCTCACAAGCCTCAAACCCGCAAATGCAGTTTCGCACATGTATGCTTCAGGGGTTTAACAACCTGAAAACCCCACATACCGTTTGAAGATCCTTGCAACAACTTCACGGAAAAGAAGCCAGGTGTTTGCTTGAAATCCAGCTCACACCTGAGCATTTTAGGAAATCCACACAACCTCACAAATTCACTCTCGTTTTCCGGTATACGGAGTACACGTATCAAATGAGCAAGAAACACGTGGTTCATTGATGATGGATTTGTTGTCATGCCCGCTACAGTCACGCTGACCGAGTGACATATGATTCGTTCCGCGTCACACATGAATTACGACACCAGTCAAGCCTAAATTAGATCATTCAATGAGAAGGAACTGCTGTTCTTCTTTACGTCAGTTTCTTTATATGGCAGTCATGCGTGGCCTGTATCGTTGCAGAGAGTTAGCGTCCAGTTCATCCCTGGGGAGTACATGGAATTTATGACTTCTCTTTAAAAGAAATTATAGGGGTTTGTTGTTTGAGGGTTTAACGTCCTTTTCCACCACATACGGGTAATATCAAAGACGGGGCAACGATGACAAAGCCAGCACAAATATTTGGTCCCAGCCGGGATTCGAACTCACGTTCTGAGCATTGAAAGTCCAACGCTGTACCAACTCGGCTGTCCCGGCTCCCCCGCTTATCAGATCAGAGACGCCTTGGCATCCCATAAGGTTTTTAGTAAATGCTGAGCAAGTTTGTTTGTACTAATCTTACTTACTTATTTACTACTTTGTATTGCTCCCAGATGTCGATGATAAATTTCTCCCCTTGGGGGCGAATAAAGTTTCTTATCTTCTTATCTTATGTTATCTGAAATTACTTTCGTTCTGATGTCGCTAGTGTTAAAACGGACGAGCAACAGATACAAATCTTTGGCACGTTTGTATTGGTATTTCGGTACTGTAGTGACTTCAACTCAAAGAGACAGTTCTGGCGCAGTATATCCAGGTATTCAAACTACCCACTGACCTTTTCTCTCAAACGGTAATCCACCATGTGACTTTAGACACCGGTTACGTGTCTACGGTCTGCTATGCCCGTTTACGTCAGCATGTGGACTTAGCAGTAGTTCAGTGTGTGACAGGAGCAGTAGGGGAAAGACTTCATCCTCCCGTAACAGCAGTTGAGACGCTGGCAAGTGCCCTTGTTCAAGCCTCGTCGCACTTGTCAAGGGCCATTTAGGGGATTACTTTTCACACCTGTTTGTTTTATGTGGCGGGCGACTTGCCACCTGGTCGCATTCCCGTACAGGAAGGTGGAAGTATTGTCGGTATACTCCGCTGACCACTTCTAGTTCTACCATCATTTTGTAAAAGGGCATAAGCGCCATGGATTTGATCAACACTCAGGTTTTTACAGAACAGGGCAGGAGGCCTTGAATACAATCAGTATACGCCGCTGACCATTTCTACCGCATTTTGTAAAATGGCATAAGCGCCAACGATTTTGTAAGAGCTTAGACCCTTGCAGTAGAGCAGGAGGACGGGATTGTAGTCTTTACGGTGCCGACCACATGTACATTTTGTAGAAAGGGTCTAGCGCCATGGATTTGACAAGTTAACTTAGGCCGTTTTCCCATTTGACGGCAGACTTGAATAGGGAACTGAATCAAGAGACCACGTGTAGTAAGAGCGGCCGGATTAGGGTTATATCCGGGGGTTTAAGGATTAGCTAGCGGTTCGGTGGGAGAGAGGGTACAATAAAGTGCGGCCCTACTTCAGATCTAATCAATCACCAGGTATCGGTCAGCTGTGCCTCTTGCGTAGTCAGTGTGTTTCAGTAGGTTCCAAAGTGTCTATCATTGTCGAGGCCACATGCGACCAGGACAGTATGAAAAAAAGAACCGAGAGACGTTCTCTGATACCCAGTAAGTGTAATTAGAATCTCTAACCAATCACAACAATGCACGTGATGTGTTGCACGATAAAGGGAAAAGGGCACAGACAAAACTGACATTGTGCACGACCACTTGAAAACACTGACACGTTGACAATGGAAAGATTTTGTTTGTGTGTTTCTTTCAGGAAAGAGGAAAATTCCTTCGCTGGTTTTCCCATGCGTTTGCCGCGTTTGCGTTGTCTGGATTCATTAAAGATACGGTGCATGTTAGGGGCTGTTTGACAGGCGCTGACCTGTTAGCGTTACTTTACTTTGTTATTCAGAGAACTTAATTTTGTAAGCTCGCTCTCTATGATATAACGTTATATTAGATTAAGACTTGAGGAGTGTGTTTGTGTGGCGGATTAAGGAAATGGTGGCGTCATTTGAGAACTGCAAGCTCTGGATTACCAGCGACGTTCGTGGGGGGGTATAGCTTTTAGTTCAGAAACTGGGACCCCAATAACTTTTCACAGAATGGTCGATTGTGCCGTACGTACGTAACCAATCCTTCAGCATATCCGGCAAACCTCTATTGTTTGTTTTTGGGTTTCCTGAGTGGGCTGCTGCCATTAGAACACAATACCGCTGACACGATACGATACAGGGACGGATGGAAGTCATGTGCCAACGGGAAACATGTTCCGGACGTACACAATATGCTCACTTTGCTATAGTTTTATCCATTGGGCGCACAAAGGGACCCGGGTCAGCAGGAAAGGACCGCTTTTGGCAACACTTACCACCAGAGCGCCCAAATTAGGCGACAGGTCTTGAGTGCACACTGATCAGAGGGCAGATTCAGAGGATTAACTCATAATCTTGGGCTAATATAAACACAAAGAGAACATTGTTCCAGAGGATGGAGACAGGGCGTACAGCTGGTACGGAATTTCCGTTGCCCTATGTTTGTAGATTTAGATAAGGGTCTGCATGTGAGATCTCTATGATCTGTGAAACCAGCATTACGTTGTAGAGGGGCCCGGTTTGCTTTCCTGTTGGACCACGTGTCGAAGTCCTTAGGGTGCCCGGGTAGTTGGAACCCCAGAACGCACGGACGGAAAGATGGACGGCTGTGACTCCTCGTTTCATCTGAGGATGATGTGCACACGTCATCGCAGAAAACTCTCGTTTTCCTCAATGTCTTTCAGTATCTCAGTGGCACCTAATGTCTTCCCGACTGATGGTCTTGGCATACAAGTCGTAAAAGGTCGTGGATATCAGAATTACAACGGTACAAGCCAGTCTGAAATATATGAGTGTGCCTCTCAAACGCATATTTACATTGACTTCGAAATTTGAAATTCAAATGATGTTCGTGGTCTTTGGGTTATTGTTTTAAGTGGACGTGTGCGCTTTGATATTTATGGGTGGAGTCCATTCTCATCACGATTTTAAAGCAATCAAATTATGCATTGAGATCCACCTATTACATACACTGTGCTTTGACAGTTCAAAGTCCTGCGGTGTAGGTAGAACGTGTTTTCATGTTTTGAATTCAGGGCTCTAGCATTCCCAAACATACTGAATATTTGCGCTGGCCTTTTTCTCGTTGCCCTGTCTTTGATATCACCCGTATGTGGTGGAAAAGGACGTTAAACTCCCACACACCCACCCACCCTCCCAAACATACTGTTGTCGAGGGTTGTTGTGATTGTATGTTTAAATATGTTTACGTGACTTTAAATGTTCCCCTTGTCGTCATATTATGCTCATTTGCAAACGCGAATGTTTCAGAATTACAATAAAGCGAGCTCCTGTTTCGCGGTGCTAGGATCCAGACATGTTTTATGGGACGTCCCCTCAAATAATTTTGAATCGAACAGCACTTATGCTTGTCTTCTTTGGGAACACTTGGGGGCCAGGCTTTTTCTTTTACAGCCTGTGACTCATCTCTGCTTGGTTTTACGTGTTCTGATTTCCATTTCATGTATGCATGTCAGGTGAAAATCTTCAATACTTCAGGAACAAAAACCCAGTTCTCAGGGGTCAAAGGTATCTCGCGTCGACCACAGTCTGATTTCCATGTCATGTTCGCTTTGCATGTGAAAATCTTGAATAAATTAGGAACAGAAACCAACAATAGAAGGTCAAAGATTTTTCGGGCCGACCACGAACGTATCCACGGTATTTAGTCACGGATAATGAAAACTGGGCTCGTATTACACGCCCGTGTATAGATATTGGCGTGCCTTTCAAAGTCCGGTAAGCATATCTCATTATGGTTTCTCTTTTCACCCTCTGTTCCCAGCTTCAACTGAAGGCCATTCTGTGTCTTTTTACTGTTCAGCCCGCGGTGGACAGTGGATAAGAAAAGTCCATTTACGAGAGAATGATAGCAAGTGGTATTGTCTGTGAGGATCAGTGGTGGTCTGGCGGTGTAATCCTCTCACAAAGAGCTGAGACCCACGGGAATAAACCTTCCATGAGTGGTCTGATGACCCCACATGACCTTCAGCGGCTCCGACCGTCATTTTTATCTGAAAATTGTTCGGTAGCCTTGCGGATAGGAAGTTATTTGACCTTTTCTCCCCCCTGTACCTCCACATTATTCGCGGACTTTTCGCTTCTCACACAGTTTCTGGTTGGTAATGTGATTATGTAATTGGCTTTGGCTAATGCAGTGGTTTTAGTGTCCAGAAAAAAACCAAAAAACGATACCGTGTGAAAGCTTAGTGAAAATTCACTGTAGCTGGACAGACTTAATGGTTTAGATTGTTGTTCTTGCTGTTGCTGTCCTGCAAGAACTGCAAAGACCTTTTTCTTTAAAAGGGTCGCTCGAGCATTAGAAAGAAGGAAAAACAACAACAACAACAACAGCAAAAACCCCAACAGCAGCAAAAACTTTATGACTTCATACACAACGAGAATTACCAGTCTTTAACCCTTTACACTTCATTTTAGTATATGACAGCAACAACAAAGAGAGAGAGAGAGAGAGGAGCTCCAGTAATGCAGCCATGTGTTGACAATTTGTTCAGGAAGGCAAACATTTTTATCTGGTCAAACCACTCGTTTGTTCTCGGATAATTATGTGCAGTTTCGTCTTCCGGGTATAGTTTCGCATTTAGCAAGCGACCGGACCGAAATGATTGCTTCATCCTTCACTGCACAGAGTATCTTTTTTTTTCCGCCAAGACACGTCGTAAATGTAGCGTAGATCCATTATTACAAGTTCTGACCCAGTTGATTATGGCAGTTACGTTCGAGTCAACGTATATTATAGCGCATTGCAGGACCGAATTCGTGAAGCGTGAAATGTACCCAGTCGGGGAGTATGAGTTGTGGATAAGGAATTTCAGAATTCAGCTCTTCGTGCATGATCAGTGACCGGTCAGATCGACTGCCCGACATACGATATTTTGCCCAGAAGCCATAGCTTTTTTTACCACGATTTCTATGATGACACTGTGTGATTCGTGTTTAAAATTTATTTGGAATCATCAGGAGGAGATCACTAAAGCCAGTAACTTGAACAATGAGGTACTAAAACGAAAAAGAAATCCATGAAAGCTGCTATATGCCAAGGACTTACTGGTTGGCCACGTCGGAAACTGGGATTTACATACTAAACATTTATGGATTTGGAGGGGTCTTAAACCGTTGTAGTGAGTAAAGCAGGGGCGGGGAGGGAGGGTCATAACCATCGTGGTAGGTCTGTTTTAAAGGAGTTGGTAGAATTCCAAAGACCGCCTGCGATCATTATCCCTTTGAGAATACAATGTGCCAACATGTATCGTGCATGCAATGGAGGTGCAATAGAGGACAAGACAGAACCTGCCTGTCTAACGGTTCAGTGAAGAAGAATAATAACGCAAAAGATTAATGAACAAGAATGTACCACCAGTCCACTACATGTGCTTAGGTGCCAATATTTCTTGAAAGCCAAACCACCTGTAAGTTCTATCTGTTGCTGTAACACCCACCACCCTCCTATCCCCCAGCGCGCGCGCACGCACACACACACACACACACACACACACACACACACACACACACACACACACACACACACACACACACACACACACACACACACACACACGCACACACTAACACTAATACCACCACCACCACCACGGTGCTAAAAGTTCAAGAAAACAAGGTTAATCCCCGAAAAAACAAAGCAAAGAGCAGTGGAGACAATTCCTTGCCCTAGCAGACGGCATTTCTCGCTCTGTCGCTAGTGCGTAGCATGGACATTTCCCGGTTTAATTCTCTTTTCCAAGGATATTGGCCTCTCGCCCGTGTCCTCCCCGGGGACAAAACCGGCAGTTAGCCCACGGCTTGTGAAGTAGGTCGACATAATCGTGTTGCTTCCAGACTCTTGCTTCTTTTGTGCTCCGTCACACGATGTAGAGGGGCGTGAGCTGGACACTCAGCGAGAAGTTTCACCTTACGGGCTGGGTCAGGTGTATGGCTGTTGTCATTTGGTAAAACGACGTAAGCGCCATGAATTTAGTTAGCACTTAGGTCCTTACAATTTCACGTGTTTCTTCCAGGATCTTGCTTGTTCTGTGGTCTGTCACAGGATGAAAGGGAAGGGGGTGGGGTGGGGGTGAGTTGTGCATTTAGAATTTTAACCCTGCGGGTTGTGTCTACCGTCATTCTGGCAAAAGATATCTTAGCGCTGTGGATTTGATAAGCACTTAGCCCGTTTAAACCTTTTCATGGTAAGTGTGTTTACAAGCATGTTTGCTGATTGGTTGGACATTTTGTGGGCGATCACGTAAGCTGGTCCTGTCGATGGTGGACGTTTGCCAGCAGCACACCGTCACGTTTGGATGCTTGCAGTGCTAGCAGGGAAACATTCGTTTGTACCAAAGCAGATTACACGGAGATAACATTAAGCCCACGCGTCGCGGTACTCCGCGGCTAATTCAAGTGGCCCTTTCCCCCACGAAAGCCGCTTGATGCACATCATCCTGGTGTCACACTACCTCCTTTGATTCAGTTAAGTAGTGAATACGAAAATACTTGATTCTGTGAAGCAGCCTCAACGTACAGGATGGCTGTCTGTATTTGTTTCGTAACTGACGTAGTTAGTTACGCAGAGATGATCCATGAATACTTACGACCCCACACACTGACACAGTCATTCGGCGTATGCTGTCACCATCACCCTGCCAGCGGGTTGCTTGTGGGGGTATTTCTGGTCTGCGTGCCTGGCTAGCAAAAATGCAGTGGGAATTTTTCACCTGGAAAAGAAATTTTCCCCCGAATATGATTATAGAGCACGTTTTCCTTCTTCCCCTTCACGGCTTATCGTTCATCGGCCACTGACCATCCCACCCGTAAACTAGAAGCTGTAGTGTAGGGAGCAGACGAGAAATTTACTTGAGAACACTAGACGGTCATTCAGCTGGTAATCTGGTCTGTTAGTCATGCATTATGTTCTACGCTTGTTGCTGTTTTTCTCCCGTTTATGGCCACTTTGCCCCACCTCTGGGATCACATTGTTGTGGCGGGAAAAGACATTAAACCAGCGAACAACCAGTCAACTCCCGCTGATGGCGTGGGTCATTGCCAGGATGCAACTGCCCAGTAAAGCCAGCACTGATCCGTCTGGCGGCATGAATAATGACGACCAGGGTATACGCAGTTTGTTTACGGTCTATGCGCCTTTCTGTTGCTTTTGGTCGTGACTTCTTGACCCTCTTAATGCTAAATCGGTCATCGGAACAGAACTAATCCTGTGCTTAGTATCCACGCATATTGCCGCTTGCGAAATGTCTTCATGGTCAAAGATATACATATATTCGTGCGTGTGCATGTACTCGTTCTGATTGGAAGAGAACAACGGGATTGTTGTTTTGTTTCTGTAGTGCCAGTAGATTATGAAAACAGGCTGGCCGTTTCTTACGTGTACACGCACACCTACACCTTTTACCCTTAAAACAAGCCCCCCCCCCTCCCCCCCTTTCGTTCCGCCTTTATTTTCTGGGACTTTGATTGAAAGTTTTACTGAATTCACAAGTGGAGAGACAAGTTTCACGTGCAAATCTTTCCTTCTGATTTAGACTATCACGGGCTCCGCAATACAGACTAAAAACGGACAGAATGAAAACAAAAATCTAGCCTGTTCTGTTACAAGTATGGTGGTTGATAGTCGAGTTAACTCTAGCAGGAGGACACCTCGTGACAAATAGCGGGACGCTTAGACTGATACAGTGTAAATGGGAAGATAGGTTTTACACATAATCCTTCCTGACCACAGGGCACTGGCCACTGTCATCCATTAACTTGATTCCCCATCACTGGCGACATGTCCATGGCCAGTCCATGATCACAGGGGTAAGAGGTGGGAGATGAAGGATCGCTAACAACGGGGAAGTACAGACTATTGTCTAGAGGGGAGGTCTGAACATTCATCATGGTCAACTATCTGACGCTGGGAGGGGAAAATTGTGACCGATTTGGGATGCGACTCTGTCAGCTCTTGAGGTTGGGGAGGAGTTGCCCATGGGCGGAGAGGAGGGGGGGGGGATTCAGCTGATCGACTGCGTGGGGTAAGGGAAGAGTTGTGGGGGAAGGAGGATTCGTTGAGGATGCGAATGATGAGGCGTCAGAAGCGTCACGATAACTGTCGAGATCAAGGGCAGATCAGTCGGTTTCGGGGAAAAGTTCTGTCACGAACTTTTAGTGATGGATGTAGATTTTTTTTTTTCTTCTGAGGTTGTACATGAAACTAAGACAGAATTTGACTTGCGAGTCATGTTGAATTAGACAGTGACGAAGTATGTATGTAGTGCACTACAGTAGGGCAGATAATTTAAACACACACACACACACACACACACACACACACACACACACACACACACACACACACACACACACACACACACACAATCTTGCAAGAAAAACTGATACTTTTAACGATGCTTTTAGTCTTCGTTTCTTGTGCGCGGCCTGTCGCCAGAGACATCAAAAAGTCTCCGTCTACTAGTATGTTTCTGCTACCATCTAGACTGCTTGCTGCTATCTCGGCGACATCAGTAATGTCTTTTTTTTTTCTTTTTTTTTTAACACGCATAGTTACCATGCCCAAGCCAGCTTGCTCCTCGGACTCGGTACTTATTTATAGGTGATGCGGGGCCAAATATACGTTTTATGTCATGTCGCTCGCCAGGAGATGGTAGGGTAGGGCAGTGTGCCCCGATGGCCTGGTCATGATTATTGTGTCAGCCCTTGTTCTTTTCTTGCCTCGTTCCCCCGCCTTCAGGCCTTCCATGCATTATCGTGGCCCGGGTCTCCTTCAGCTCACGTCTTCTCGATGGCGGAGCCAGGCTGACAGAGGGAGGGTCCAGAGCACACAAGGCTCTCGTCTGATGTGCTCCCTCCCTCAACTCAACTCCCCCCCCCCCCCCCCACACACACACACTCTACAACTTCTGATCCCTCGGACACAAAGGCTGGGATGATGAGATGTGACAGCAAGACTTCTGTTGTTTTTTATAAGAGATGAGAATGAACGGTCGGTTGAGAGAGGGTGGTTCTTTCGATAGAGAGGACCCAGAACAGGCGAGGAGTCGATTTTTACACATCCCTTGTTTGAAAAGAGGCGGGTAGGGAAGTGGAGGATGTGATGTTCTGGGGTGGAAAAAACAGTGGCATCGTAACTCGTCACACACTTTCAACTGTTGCTTCATGGGGAGAAGTCAGTTTTGGAAAAGTTTGCCTTTGGTTCTCCTTTCTCTGTGCTTCTGTCAGCGAAGTCCTCCATCGAGTGTGTTTTGTGTCGGCCACTAGTTTTTCTTATTACACTTTTAATAAATCGATTTTATTATTGATGTCGGGTTTTCCCTTCTGTATGTTGGCGCTATTTAGGCTTTTCATTTGAACTTACAGACTACTTTATCTCTACACTTGAGCGTAACAGTGAAGGTGCGTACGCTTACACATGCTGAAATTTACCTCGTCCCCGTGTAAGAATTCTTCCTGTATTTGTCACAGCTGATATCAACTAGATTTCTTTAATATCGGCGGCGTGCCGCACAAACAAATGCATTAAAACGCAGTTTTAAGCTTTCATTTGGATTTTGAGTTAAACCACGCCTTCGGTGCATGCGAATGTCGGCTTTGTGTACGGGAGTTTGAGTACCTGAAGATATACACGATCGAGCAGGTAAGTTTATAATCAGGTAACAGCTGATAGCAGTTGTTAGTCATGCAACTGCAAAAACCTGTTGAACTGAATTTGTGTGCGTGCGTGCGTGCGTGCGCGCGCGCGCGCGCGTGTGTGTGTGTGTGTGTGTGTGTGTGTGTGTGTGTGTGTGTGTGTGTGTGTGTGTGTGTGTGTGTGTGTGTGTGACGCGACTGAATAATAATGCCTGCATTCCTATACATACAGTCATTGTAACTCTTCTCTCATTCGGTACAAAGGTATAAACGTCATGGGTTCGATAAGCACTTTGACTCTTTTTAAAATTTAAAAAGACAAGTAGAACTCTTTTGACAATAGTGTATCCACGTGTTGCGCTTTGTACCCTGTGCTGTGAATCAGTATGTTGCCGTCCGTGAAGGCAGACCGGCACGCTCCTTCCATACAGCCCAACACAGCAATCATACCGTCATTAGAGCTTGTCATCATACAGAAGGGACCCGTCATTTGCCTGTCACTATCACTCCCCGTGAGATGATGGAAAAGCGGACAACCCACTTTGTGTTGGGCTGGTTTGTAAGGACGCCCATCTCAGCCTCTGTCTTGAAGCGCTGAGACCACGACCCCCATACTCTCTAGTCCAGTTGCCGTGGCTGTTTGTGGGTTTAACGTCCTTTTCCATCACTTGTTGGTGATATTAAGTCTCTCTATGCTATGGTCCCCAATTGTCTGCCCTCACGTTCACCACGCTTGGCTGCGGAGGTCCCATTTATGGGATCGCCAACTTTCTATTTTTCCTCTCATTCGTGACATCATAACATGCGGACTGAATACAGCCATAGCAAAACGGGTGTCTACCGGTCAGAGGGAAGCAACCATCTATAAGTATGGTAGTACGGGAAAAACAGCATAGAGAGAGTTAAATACGTAACAAGGAGGAAAAGGCCACCACAGATTTGTTGCTCCCAACCGGGTTTGAACTCACGACCCAAGCATTGAAAGGCCGACGCTCTGCCAGGTCGTCTTTCCCAGCTCCCTGGCGCCTGTCCCGTATTTATATCGGTGTCAAGATGGCAATTCATACGTCATGTCTTCACCTCTGAATGCCACTTGTTTGGGTGTGTGTGCATTAGAGGGCAGCGGAGCGTGCAGCGTCTATACATGATCTGTTTCGTTGGTAGGGTCCTTGTAGGCTCCAAGCAATACACACGGTGCGGAAACCGCAATATTGAAATGTAAATGTATATTTTTTTTTTCTGCACTACTGTATGAATCACCGCAGGGCTCGTCAGCAGACTAGTCGAACTCGAGGTATTTGCACGGCGGTGACAATATAGCTCTTGAGATAGGGGTGGATTAGCATGTTACTAGGAGTAGCGGGGGACAGCCCTCCGAACATTACCCCCACCAGGTGAGAAGATCGAGGTGTCCCCAGCCAGAAGGGGGGAGGCGTCAGGTGACACTTCACAAAACTCCCCAACAGCCAGTATCCCACCCATAGTTCACAACCAGTCTCACTCTCTCCTTCTCTCAGGACACATCGACATGGATCTGTCACGATTGGGAAAAAAACCTCTTGTTTTTCCGTCTGTTTGTAGCCTACGGCGCTCTTGGTGCGTAGCGATCACATCGTGAAGAGCCCATAATTTTCTGGAGACCCGACAGGGACCATACTGTTTTGCACAGTGATTAGACAAGGGTGCCAATGTGCTCTTGATTTGTTGTGATCAGGAACAACTCTGGATTTGTCACGACCGTAGCATTATGGACACTTTGAGGTTCGAATGGAGCAATATGACAGTCATTATCTGTGCTTTATGATCGGGTGTGTTTATCGACATCTATAAACTTTGCGATTTGAGTTGCGCAGTGTCTCATATCTGCTGTTTGCGATCGGGGTTTGGTCACGATCATCTGTACACTATGTGATTTGAGTTGAACAGTGTCTCAGTATCTACTCCGTGGTCAGGTTTATTTTCGAATGATGAAGTTCCGTCTGTCCCTGGTGTGCAAGAGGAGACGGGATATCCGAGCTTGTCAGTAAATCGCTGGACTTTCAATACCTGGGTCGTGAGTTCCAACTCAAACAAAGAAGAAGTATTTTGCTGTCGTTTTCGTCCTTGCAGATATCACCCTTAAATGGTGGAAAAAAGACGTTAAACCAGCAAACATTCAACCAGTCCCAGTGTGCAAGACGTTTTTGTAAGACCCACTGGATCTCGGAGTAGAAAATACGCGTAGTTCTCTCTACTCGAGATGGAGACTGAAGTGGCAGAATTGGATTTTACACTAGGATGCCCAACGACTGAGGGCCACGGAGGGTCGGGCGTTCCAGACACGGGTACAGAACAAGACAGAGTCGCGTTCGCTTGCGAGGACCCTGGTAATTCACTCAAAGTACAACTCCCCGTGTTCTGTTCTGACACGGACGTTCTGTCCGACTCGGATCGTGGCTGCGAACGTCTTTCCGTTTCGGAGACTGCCCAGCAGAATGCGGATTCGCGATTGGCGTGTTTTGTAGTGGAAGAATCCGAGGTTACCTCTGATGAGACAGAGTTGCCTCCGAATACAGGGAATTCGTTGAAATCAGAGATCTTCATAGAAGCTTTGACTGCACAGTCAGTTGGCCCAGCAGCCGGTGGTGCTTGTGAAACTGTGGCTCCACCTGTAGATGCTGCCGCAGTAAGAACAGCTGACGGTAGTGATGCAGTGATTGGGGAAGAATCAGATCTTGACCCTGCTCCTCTGCGCCAAACGTCAGAGCTGAAGATTGTGTTGGGGGGCCCAGGGCCGAGTCTGGTAGTACTACCCGTTGTGGGAGCAGACAGTAGTGTAAACAAGTCTGTGTCGAGCACGAACGATGAAGAGGACACACAGTCGGAAACGCGCTTTCTTGCGGAAAATCTGCCCGCAAGTGCAGACAGCGAGAGAGGGGAGTCTGAGTCATTGTGTGCCATTACAGGCGACGGTCAGAAGCCAGGGGTCTTCCAGGTTGCTGGTCCCCAAGGGTCACTAGTGTTAGAAAACCCGCTGGACGCGGAGAGCACAGAAATGGATGACGAGCAGTTGCAAGTTTACCTCCAACAAGAAGGTCAGTTTGGACAGACTTTTCTGACAGTTTTAGGAAGGGTTTAGCGGGAGTATGCTGGAATGCGTTAGCTTTCGCTATGGCGTAGGGAGAGTTACATTGCGATTAGAGGGTCGTTGCAGATGGTATGGAATTTTTTGGTGTGGCGTTTTTGTCAGTAATATTTGCTAGCAGAATTCAGAAAATCTTTTTTGGTTTACTGTTCAAAGATCGGGATACGTGTCGCCTACAGCATGCACTAAAGTTTAGCTCCGGCAAGTGAATTAATATTTGAGAAAACTGAATCAGTTGAATCTTGAGAATGTATACGCAATTTTGTCAGCCAAAGGTTTTCAACGCGGGTTTTGTATTAGCATTTCTATCAGTCGAAAGTTTTCAACAAGTTTGTTTTGTTCGCCGAAAAAAAACAAACGTCCTCGGTGTCCGTATGTGTACAGTGCGATAAGATATCAAAGAGCAGCGGCAAAGACTATACTGTAAAAGCAAACCCCTCAGGGTGTAGTACAGTTCAGTTTTCCTACGAAAGTAAGGTCAAAGAGGCAGTAAAACACTTCTGAGGGGGTAATAGGCGTGTCTGCTTAACCGTGCAGCAATATTTGCACAGCCTTTCTAAACCGGCTATTTACCCGGCTTCAACAAGTTGCGCAGGCACATGGGCGGCAAATATAAAGAAGGAAAACGGGGGCCGGCAGAGACAATCAGAGACCACGCGCGCGACTGATACGCGACAATGTGTCATAGCATACTTACACCGGGGTAATGTTAGCAGAGCCTTTTTTTGCGGTGTTGGGTGTTCGTGCCCCTTAACCACTCAGGGGCTGGGAATGAACATTTTGCACTTGGAGCAAGGGAGAAACGCTTCATTAGAGGCGGTAATGGTTCTATTCATGCAATGGAAATTTAAACTCATGAAGTTCACAAGTTTGCTTGACGTGAATAGGGTGTCGGACCTATTGGTAGATAATTGAGGAGAAGTCAGTGTATCGTTAAACAGATAGTGTTTGATCGTTCGGTCGTGATGTGTTCCTAACACAAGTTTCGTGATGTTGCCTACGTTTGTTCGTTTAATCAAAAACTGTCCGGGACTTGTTTGTTAAACACACACACACACACACACACACACACACACACACACACACACACACACACACACACACACACACACACACACACACAACTGTATGCAAACCACGAAACACCTTTATTGCTCCTGTAAAAAGAGTTACTCTCACTCGAATGTGGAGCGTTTCCTATTTGCTGTCTGTAGTGTTTGAACAGAGCATGCACAACCCTTTTATCCTCCTCTATGGAATGCACCGCGGATGTTATCCAGACCACTGCATTCATTTGTACCTGGCGCAAAAATCCCAGCCCTTACTTTCATAAGCACGCTTTCACATACGGCGAAACTTTCATGTGTTATTAGACTCACGTGACCAATTTCACTGAGGTCTTTCGCTATGCCACTATTATGTGTTCCACTTTTTTTTTCATTTTTTATTGTGCCACCCTCAATAATTCTTTGATATACCCGGGGGCACTTCGTGATGTTTGTATAACTGCATGAGCAAACTTTGCAATGTTAGAGGTCTATCCACGTGAGATTAACCCGCTACCCAAATAGTCTCTTTATTTATTTCACTGTTCTGTACACAGCCTTTAGAGCGACTCCAGAACTTTGAAACAAACGATAAAAACGTTTGTTTGTTTTTTAATATGAAGTATTTGCACAAGATTCACCATGACCTGGAATTTCGTGTGTGTGTGTGTGTGTGTGTGTGTGTGTGTGTGTGTGTGTGTGTGTGTGTGTGTGTGTGTGTGTGTGGTGATTTTTTTTCCCGAGTTTCCCCGCTTTATCTTTTTGCAGTCAGTTAATCATTTTGATTTTTCTCTGTCTTTTCAGGAGCCACGAGAGGCAAACGAGACACAAGCGGAAATGCAAACCTTGGTCTCAAAGAAGGTAACTGTTTTGTTGTCCTTTCTTTTATAAGACGATTTAAAAATAAAAAATTGCTGTTGGTCAGTGTGCCTGTCTTCAGTAAAACCCTAGGACATGAGACATAAGTGGTTTAGTCGAATATGGACTTGGACCGTTTCTGACTGTGCTTCAGAGCATAACAGGGGGGCCAGCTTATATCCCAGTGAACACATATTGTCGTTGGCACGCGAGATATGAAACCTTTCGACAGAGCTTATAACATTATCAGCGCCTGAAGTGTCCAGGAGCTTACAGGTGTCACCGCAAATATTTCTAGCCCACTCTAACGTATCTTAATCTGTTTGGTCCCGCCAAGAACACAGTGTCCTTATTTGCACCCTCAGAAGGTGGTAGTGTGTGTGTGTGTGTGTGTGTGTGTGTGTGTGTGTGTGTGTGTGTGTGTGTGTGTGTGTGTGTGTGTGTGTGTGTGTGAATGGACGAACGAACGAACGAACGAACGAATTTTATTTTACACCTGAGGTGATTTGATCAAACAATGATAAATTTTCAGTGAGCCATTGCTACAACAACAACACCCCCCCCCCCCCCCGAAAAAACAACAACACACACACACACACACAAAAACAGAGAGAGAGTGTGTGTGTGCGCGCGCGCGCAAACAAGCAAGGTGCTGGATGTCGGAAAGGGGTGGGGGGAGGGGGGGGGGTGTCAGAATGGGGAAATCGGTCCAATTGTACCCACAAACATGCACCAGTCATCGCCATGAATATGATAACAATTCCCCCACCTTAGCCCCTTGATTCGGGTCCGGCTTTGATGTGTCCAAGGGCGCGTAGTGTGCACGGATTTAGAGAAGCCAGTGTTGGACGCAGGCTGTTTGCTTTATGTGGGCAGAAGACACAACTGGCACGGACCTGTTATGATTTGCGCTTGCCGTTCACAGGCATGTGGGTTATCTGTCAGGTGGTATTTTGTCGGGACGAACAGTCCATTGAATTTCCGTGACAAATGATCCGTGAAGGTGTATATATCTGGGTGACTAATGCACTGCACATTTACCACCTCGGCTAGGTCACAGCCGGTGTGTGTGTGTGTGTGTGTGTGTGTGTGTGTGTGTGTGTGTGTGTGTGTGTGTGTGCGCGCGCGCGCGCGCGCTTTGCAATGAATAGCTCTTTCAGTCGGTGCAAGATTAAATTTCATTAAAACCACAACAGCCTTCCAAAGTGACAAAACCCCTCTGAAGAAATAGCAGTTTGAGATTGGGATTCAGTTTATAGAGACTCACAGCAAAGTTTTTTTTCGAAGGAATAAACACTGTTGTCTCTTTTCTTGCCCTCCCCCCTCTCCCCTCCCTCCCCCCCACCTGTTCTCCATCACCAAGAAAAGGTTTGGTACTTCTGTTGTTCATAGGGCACTTTGGGTAATGAGTTTCTTTCAAGCCAGCTAGTGTTCACTGGTGTAAGGACATTCGATCGCAAAGAACAGTTTAGACATAAAAACGTCTTTCACGTGTGTCAGTGTGTGTGCGCGTGCGTGCGTGTGTGTGTGCGTGTGTATGCGTTGTCAGCAGGATGTGTTGCTTCCTCAGAGTTCAGTTATCCAGCTGATAGTTAACACAGTGTATGTTTTCTCGTCTTGCAGTTGAGTTCAAACTTGACATTGGAAAACGGTGAGTACTTGATACCGCGGTATTTGCGTGTGTGTCTGTATGTGCGTATTTTAAATGACAATTCTTGTTACTTGTGTTTAGGTTAAGCTGAATTGCGTTGATATTTTTTTTAACACACTGGTCTTTTTGTTCTGCTTGCAATTGTAGATTTTCTGCTGAGTGTGAAAGAATCCCACAAAAGTTACCAATCTGCCAGCCATGATATGCGCTGGAGCGCTTCGAATGAATCGCTAGTTACATTTTTTCCCTCATCTAACCTGTTTTTTCGTCTTGACCAAAGAGTATAGGGGTAATGGGGTGGTATTTACACAGACTGACAAATGTAAAAGAACTTGATACAGATTACATTTTTACTGACTGTGAGTAATGTCTGTCTTTCTAAACAGGAGGTTACCGTCCCCTGACGTGAAGAAACCAGAGAAAGTGCGAGCACCAGAGTTCGTGGTGAAGCCGCGACGTCAGTTTGTGGATGAGGGACAGAGCGCCAAGTTCAAGGTCTCCTACGACGGCTCCCCGTCCACCTTCACGTGGACCAAGGATGGAAAACCTCTGTCTAGTGGCTCCAAGTTCAAGGTCAGTACCTAACTGGAAAATTAGACCTTGCCAGAGTGCATATTTTCAGCCAGCCAGAAATCGGGTCAAACTTTGCTGAATGTCTCGAACGCTTCACACAGCAGTAGAGAGCTAGATTTTGAACATGTGTGACTGTGGATTTCAGATCTATGAGCAAGATGGCTACCATTACCTGGAAGTCCTGGATGTTGAATCTGGTGACAGTGGAATATACGTTGGCACTGTTCAGAACTCAGCCGGCACAGATACAGCGTCTGCCGAGCTTGATGTCTTTGGTGAGTCTCGACTTTTTATAATCCTTTCAAAGTGATTAAAAAAAAAATAATGTGCATGTATTTTGCACCCTGCAATGTACTTTTAGAGTGTGTTTGTCTATGTGTGTGCATGCATGAGTGTGTGTTAGCCACTAACTTTCACGGTGTTTTTCTCCTTTTTTTTTTCAAACACAGAAAAACCCAAGCTGTTGACAAGAGGTGCCAAGCCACCCAACCTGGTGACTCCACTGCAAGACCTGAGTGTTGCGGTAGGAGAACGAGATGTCAGGCTCGAGTGCCAAGTGTCAGGTAAATCTGTCCACCATCTGTGTCTGCTGATTCAACACCAGGCTTGTAATATTCCCCATTTACACAAATTTCTTTTTTTTTCCCCCTCTTAGTCTGTCCTCTATTTCTCTGGCTGTTTTCAATGAAAAAAAAACCCACAAAACAAACAATCAAATGCCCTTATGTGGTGGAAATGAATGTTAAACCCCAATTAAACAACCGCCCAACGACCTCCACCGCCACTTGTCTTTGCATTATCACAGAACACAACAGCGTTCAGCATACAATCAGAAATGTTGTACTGTAGTCAGTGATTTTCCCAATATCACTTCACCTCCACATCTGTACTTATTTCTTGACAAGTGTTTAACAGACCATTGGCTTTTTTGTTACTTTTTCTTCTACATGACATTCTAACTTCTTGTCTGCAGATGCTGACGACTGTGACGTCACATGGTATCATGACGGCAAAGAAATACGACAGGGCCGTCGCTACAAAACACGCTTTACCGGCGCAGTCGCTTCCCTTACTGTGACCGAGATCAGAGAGGATGAGGGCGGGCTTTATGAGTGTGTCCTGTCGAACGCCAGCGGTGAAGTCAGGACAAGCTGTACACTGTCAACAGGTGTGACAAACTGCCGGCAGTGTTTGTTCTTGTGTGCCAGTATTGTATGATCAGCTTGTTCTTGAATGCCTTTGCTGTCATGCGATACCTTTCCTGTCTCAGTCTCTGTCTTTCTGTCGCTCTGTCTGTCTGTCTGTGTGTCTCTGTCTGTCTCTCTCTCTCTCTCTCTCTCTCTCTGCTGCTCTCTTTCACTTGCTCAAGTTAGATGATGGTTTTATGCCTATAGCTTTATGTAAAATAAAGGATCTCTCTCTCTCTCTGTCTCTCTCTCTCTCTCTCTCTCTCTCTGCAGGGCATTTGTAGTCCGGCTGTGCTGTGATGGAAAATTTTGGTTTTACCTAATTACAGTTTTCTAATCTTTCACACTAAACGAGAAACGTGCACTCCCACTCAACCAAATTTTTTGCTTATATTTCGTGAATTACAGACAGCGAAAAGTTAGAGCCGCCCGTCTTTACCAAAGAACTTCAAGACATGGAGGTGGAAGACGGGGACAAGGTAGAGCTGGTGGTAGAAGTCAGAGGTGAGCTGCATGAAGCTGCAGATCTGTATGTAATTCTGTTGTGCTGGAGATTGTAGCATGGTGTGCTTTCTGTGTGTAGTGTATGTAGCAACAGGGCTTCATATTGATGAGAAGTTTATACAACAATGGACGATTTCACTCGGCAAGCCTCGAGGCCAAAACCCTGCCCCTTTACTTTGAAGTGTATTGGCTCAATACAGTACATCCACGAGGTCATTGTATGGAAAAAAAGGGTGATTTCAAGATGAAAGAGCTTGACGTAATGGTCTTTGGACTTACTGCTTCCTTCCATGTTTCAGTCATATCAGAGTCATATCATGTGTTTCCCTCGTTGTAGTGTCTGCGAAAATGTTTGCCAGACCATGCCATGTGTTGTGCTTATTGTGTCGCGGGATGCGATTGGCTGAATTCTGGGGTGCTTGACCCTTTTGATTGACAGCAGTGGTCATCTATCAATGTCCTGGCTGACAAAAAAAAAAGTATAGGACTGAAATGATAGGACATAATTGTGTCTGGAAAGTAATGGGGCATTTCAAAATTGATTTGGTCTGTGGCCGATGTCTGATGCAGATATGAAGCCCCGTTGCAGACAGTGTGTTGCACATACAGAAGATGAATGAAGTATTGTTTGCATGGGTTTGAAATGTGTCGCACAACCACAGAGAGAGAGAGAGAGGGAGGGAGAGAGAGAGTACAAAGTAATGCCACATACAATGTTACAAATTTGTGATTGAATTACAGGTTGCAATAATCCTTTGGTGCATGCTCACATGAACACACACACACACACACACACACACACACACACACACACACACACACACACACACTGTCACACACACACACACACACACACACACACACACACACACACACACACACACACACACACTCCATTCTGTGAGAACAATAACACTTCAGAACACTACAGACACCCCCAATATGTCACCTGTTCCCGCAGTTAATGCCTACAGCTGTGTGAATAATTCAAGCATGAGAGTCAGCATGTTGCATGATGTGTGATCGTCCCACCAGGCACGCTACCCATCCAGGTGTACTGGCTCCACAACAACTGCCCGGTGACTGTGGACACGCCTGGCTGCATCCTGCGTGCGGCAGACGGTGTCCACTCTCTCATCATCCCGCATGCTGGCCCAGACAGTGTCGGGGAGTATGTGTGTGAAGCGTATAACGATTACGGGGATACAGACACTTTCTGTAGGATCAGTGTGGCAGGTAGGCCAAATGGTTAGTATTTCAGGGGAAAATTTGTGGAAACTTTAACGTGGGCCTTTCTTTACATGTACTTTTTTTTAATAGGAGAGTGTTAACCGCAAACTGAACACACCTGTTTTACCAATCAGAAAATGATAGAATGTTCAATGTTACATCAGTGAAATGGTTTTACACTAGACAGCTTTTGATAACCATTTTCTTGTTATAATTCTCTCCATGAATGAGTTCTTAAAATTCTGAGATGTTGGTGACTGTGTGACAATGCACTTAACCTAAAACTGCTTAGTAATTTTAAATAATGGCAGCTGATACTGGAAGATAATAAGAGATTATTCTGTAATTGTTTGTACTGATTTTAGAAATAGAATTGCTCTCTCTCTCTCTCTGTCTCTCTCTGTCTCTCTCTCTCCCCCTCTCTCCCTGTCTCTCTCTCTCCCCCTCTCTCCCCTCCCTCCCTCCTACTATCTCTCTCCTACTCTCTCTCTCTTAA
This sequence comes from Batillaria attramentaria, assembly GCA_018292915.2. Taxonomy (NCBI): domain Eukaryota; kingdom Metazoa; phylum Mollusca; class Gastropoda; family Batillariidae; genus Batillaria; species Batillaria attramentaria. The sequence continues at coordinate 5,266,742 of JACVVK020000004.1, forward strand.
GGTTCTTCAGCATGTCTTGCACTAACATTGAAGGGATTTCATCTATTGTCCAGTCGGACCTATGAGTAGTGCAGGAATACCATTGAAAGTCATTTAGAGGAATACCACTAGATGAAAGGTATCAAGCTGGAAATGACTATGGATACTCCCAGCCCATCCATATACCTGTCTGTGCATGCTGGCATTATAGGACAATATTTCACCCTCATTGCAACAGCTGCACCTGTCAGAATTTTTAGAAATGCTGTCATGCAAATGTACACCAGTCTGATCTAGTTTGAGATGAGTAATTCATTCGTTGGCATGCTGTGTGGTGTGTTGGTTGATTTTTTGAAAGCTCATCAGGTCTTCAGAGTTAGTGTGTTCAGAGTTGTGTCCCAGGTCTGTTTTGGTGTGCCCTTTTTTTTCTTATTTTTTATTTATTTATTTATTTTTATTTTTATTTATTTATTTATTTTTTTATTTTATTTTTTGGGGGGGGGGGGTTGTGGGTGTTTTGTTGTTGTTGTTTTGGAGGTTTTCTTGTGTGTGTGCACATCACTGCATGTGGAACATACCTGTTGTGAATGTCATCTTCTTGTGAGGAAAAGTGGTGATCACGATTTGGTAAATTGCTGTGTATCTGGTGTGAAATGTGAAATCTCAAGATCAGGCACATATTTTTTTTCTAAGGATAATGATTTTTGATTAAAAAAAACGTAAACAAACAAACAGGCAGTTGGCATTGTTCAGATCAGCCATGAGAGAAAATGGACTTAAAAAGTGAAGCTTTGAGAAATTGTTGTAATTATCTATAACACTGCAAATCAGAGTTATTTCAGTCAGAAGTTCTGCTCATTTCTTTTGTGGTTCAGCCAGCTTCAAAGTTTGTTCAGATGCGTTTTCTGAGTATTCAGGACATACTTTCACTGTCACAATATATTCCTGCAGTAATGGTAGTTTTCTTCTGTTCTCTGTTCCAACAGACTCTGACCCCATCAGCTCTGAGAAGTCCAAATAACCGTCTCATCCCAATCAGTCAATCTACATTCCTTTTTTTTTTTCCTTTTTTTTTCTGTGTTCAAACTTTGTGTTTGGAATGCTTTTCTGTCAGTTTTTTTCTTTCTCTTTCTCTTTACTATCCCACCGACACTTTCTCTCTCTTTGCATGTTCTTAACCATCTTTCCAACTTTCCCACTTATTTTAGAACCACAATGTTTGTGGGTCTTTCTTTTTTTTTTTTCTTCCTTATCCCTGACTGACTTCTTGAATAGTCCATCCAAAGAGACACTACCTTACAACCAAGTAGACTGCTTGCATTTTTTGTTTGGATGCATGTGTCTCACGCAGAAGTAGACAAACCCGACCCCCCAGAATTTCTTACCCGACCCAAACTGTTGACAATCGAGGAGGGAACGAGAGCATCTTTCACCTGCAGTGTCAAGGGACATCCGTTGCCCAACGTCACCTGGGAGCGCAACGGATGTACACTGTTTACCAATAAAAAATACCAGGTGAGTACTCGCTTCTACCATGAAATGGTAGAAGGGCCTAAGTGCTTGTCAGATCCATGGTGCTTCTACCCCGTTTACTAAATGACAGTAGCTATTGTGCTTTATCTTCACTGTATTTATGTGGTCTGTTTAAAATCATGCACAAGTTCGAAACTTCTGCCAGATTGTTGTTTTTGCTGTCAAGCCCTTCCCGACAGTTGAGTCTGACTTGTGAGCTGTTATTTGCTGAAGTTTAATCACATGCACACAGTGCTTAGTCCAGCCAATTTCAACAGATCTCTGCTTTCATTGTGAAGCATACCCTAAAATCATATTTCTGATGATAATATCTGTGCTGATTTCACATCAACAGCCAATTGTGAAACCCCTTGTCATTTCCAACCTATTGGTTCATTAAATTTTATCTTACTTTCTGTTGCTGATAGATAACCAACGAAGGCAACTCACATAGCCTTGAGATTCTAGCTCCTGACAAGTCGGACGCAGGCCAGTACATCTGCCGTGCCGAGAACTGTGCTGGATCTGTCTCCCATACATGCTCCCTGGTCATCTCACACACCAAACCAGCTAAGTCGGCCCAGGTGGATTTCCGGAATGTACTCAAATCCAGGCAGCCTGTTGGGCAGATCAGAAAGCAAGGCAGCACAGAATCGGAACGTTCAGACAAGGAGAACGAAGCCCGAGACTTCCGCAGTGTGCTGAGGAACAACCGCCAAGCTACGCCCCCTCCCTCCACCGCCACCCGCGATTCCAAAGCACCCACCACTACTGTGAACAGTACACAACGACCTGCCTCCTCCGCCTCTGTCAACCCTAGAGGCGGACTAAGAAAAGCGTTAGACTTGTTTGAGAAAAATAATCCATCTACTCAGGAACAAACAAAGAGCACAAGTCAATGGACATCTGCTCCACTCAGTGATAGGGTAAAAAGTGCACCTGTTCAGGAAAGTGTATACAATAAATCTAGCTCACGGCAGGTACACATTGCCCCCAGTACTGTAAAAACTTCTGCTGGCAAAGACTTTCCTAGGACTACTGGTCCCAGTCACACAGATCCAGTAAAAACTGACTTCAGAAGTGTGCTGTCCAACCGACAGAGGAACTTTGAGAAGAATGGACACACAAGTGCTGATATAAGTAGAACGCAGGTGAAAGACTCAAAGCCATTGTGGTCAAAAGATTCCTCCTCGTATTCCACCAAAAATGGACACAACAGGGATGCAAAATCACTCCCTCCCAGCAAGGTAGACTTTAGAAATGTTCTGAAAAACAAGCTGTCAGACAGAGAAGAAAAACCTCCACCAAGCAGAGACTTGAAGTCAAAACCCGTTGTGCAATCAAAAGACCTCAGATCTACAGTTTTAGGAAGAAAAAGTGTGTTCGAAGAAAAACGGAATGAACTTTCTCATTCCACGGACAGAGAGCCATCTCAGGACAGGAGCACCATTCGGCCAGTTTCTAAACCTAAGGACATCAACAGTTTAAAGTCACGTTTTGAATCTCCTCCGGCCAAGGATTTCAGGGAAGTGCAATTGAAGTCTGTGAAGCCACAGCTAAAGGCGGAGAACCCAGCAGTAAAAGAAAAACCTGAAAGGCCTACAGACTTGAAAATTCAGATCCCAGTGTCCCAAAGAACCACCACATTTTCACGCACAAAAGAGCCTGAGGTGTTTGCCCAAGAAGCTGACACAACAAGACCACCAGCATTTTCACCATTATCAGACAGTTCATTTCTGTCAGACAGTTCAAAGTTTTCAGACAATTCCAAGACATCAGAGGCTTCTATCAGGTCAGATGATACAAAGGAAGATGAGTTGACTGATTTCCAAACCACACGAAAAGTTGATCGGTGGAGGGAGAACGGTAGAGCGGGCAGAAGACGGTCCAGCGACATATCTCAGCGACCAAGCATTCAGGATCGTCTCTCGGACCAGCGAGTTCGCTACGGATCCAAGGCTGTGCTACAATGCACAGTTGTGGGTGTTCCCGAACCAGACATTAAATGGAGTATCAACAAAAAAGCCATCAAAGTGAGTTTTCTCGTATTTTCTTTTTCTCTCAACTTCTTGAAATATAGAAGACGTTACATAACGTAAATTTTAGGTGTGTTAACACATTCAGTGGTATTTTCATGTCAGCAGTTGCATCTCTGACTTAAGGAGCATGACTCGACAGGAGACCTGAGGCAAATTAAGCTAAATCCTGCGTGTAATTTTTCTTTTCCTTCAGCCATCCAAATTCTTCCGGCTGAGCTACGCGGAAAACGTGGCACAGCTGGTTGTAGCAGAGGCATTTTCTGAAGACGAAGGAGAATACACGTGTACTGCCACCAACACCGCCGGCACAGACTCCTGCTCCTGTTATCTCACTGTGGAAGGTAAGGATGCACATCATATCTTATTTGTCTGCCTTTTAACTCATTGCTGACCTTGACTGCGCACCTGGAAATTCCCCTGTGACCCAGGAACTGTGTGTACAACCCTTGCTAACCAGGCCATTTTAGCAGTTTTTCAATATTTTTGAAAGAGGTCATCCTCAGATGTTTCCTAATTGTGTTTGGTATGGTTTGAAAGTTAATTATAAGTACTTTCATGGAAAAATATTTTTGATTGGAAAAATTGGGCATAGCGGCCACAGTGAGAGTGGAGATAAGATGGGTTGTGAGTGCTTGGTAACAGCATCCTCACACGTCAGCGCCTGGGGTCTAGGTGTATGGTTGGCAACAGTATGCAAGGGCTCTGCACAAATGCTGGGTGCATGGTCGTGAAAAAGTAAAAAGAATTCTTGTGGTAGATTTTGAAGGTGCTTTTAGTGCTAAACTGGTCATATTCTTCTGCTTTCTTGTCACCTGTTTGAGATGTGGTAACAATTTTTCACCTTTTTGTATCACAGCATCCAGTTCCAAGTCCAGTCGGTCAGAGGGTCACGCTTTCGAGGGCCCCGTGCACACCCCACCACGTGTCCTGACTCTGGCTCCCCGTGACATCACAGTCCAGCGAGGTCAGCCAGTGCGTATTGACATCACATTCTGTGGGGAGCCGGCACCCATCGTCAGGTGGTTCAAAGCCAAGACAGAAATATCACCAGGTGAGAGACACTGTTACAGTTAATACAAACAAATTTTCACAATAACTATTTTTGGTCTAACCGTAACTATGTTCCTAAATCTTTTCATAGTATTTGCCCATGAAGACAAACTCTGTTGTTTTGTACCCTGGACACTATAGATTTTCATATTCAAACAGCAGAGTCTGTAAAGATCAATACTTTTGCAGACAAACACTTCAAGATCGTGACTGACAACAGCAAGTCATCACTGGTGATTGACGCTGTCAGCCCCAACGACGCCGGTCGCTACACCATCACCGTAACCAACGATCTGGGGTCTGACCTCATGTCTGCTACCATCAATGTTGAAGGTGAGAACTGTTTAGCAGGTTAATACCTCTTAAGAAAAACATGCGGGATGAACATTTGTTAGGGTCCTCTTTCCCCTGTCACAGTTATTATTTTTTGTATTACTTTCCTGTCATGAGATAGACATTGCTAGCCTGACATCAGCCAAACGCCAGTCACTGTCCATCTTTTATCTGTTAATCTTTTTTTTGTATGACAATGATGATAAAGACTTCATACAGCAGATGGGTTCACCCCAGCTAAGTGCTCATGGGAGAGGTTTTAAAAAACTGATTAGAGAAAAATTAAGCATGATGCTAATGGAGAAATGTGCTGAAGAAAAGGGGTCCTCAGTAACTGTAATCTGAGAATGTGGTTTGACCCTGGCCTATTTTCCTTTTTGCCCAAACGCTATTTTTACCCGGGCAGGTATATATTTAGTAATGGTGGTTGCACACCCTAGGTAGAGACTGACTCCTAAACTGAAGAGTGTTTGCCTTTTAGATCTGAGCTGAACCACCATTCCGTAATCCTTATGTCAACATACTCTGTCAACATACCCTCCCCTCTGTGTCAGAGTTTCACATACAAACACATCTCTATGTTATCATTTTGATTGGAGAGGACCCACCCTTCACTTTGTACACGTATGACATTAACAGCTGATAAACCTCATTGTTCAGTAGGCAAACACAGATACACAGTAATTTAACCCATCAGTAATACTGGACTCTTTACTTGCCTGTGAAATAGATGTGCCAGAACCTCCAATAGGCAAGCCCCACGTGTACGACATAAGCAGACGCTCGGTGTCGCTCTCATGGTGCGGCCCTCCCTTTGACGGGGGCTGCCAGGTGACACACTACGCCATCGAGGTCAGGGAGTCTAACAGTCAGCGCTGGACTACACTTACTTCTGACTGTCAGGTGAGGGGATGTTTGTTTGTTGTTGTTTGGTTTTTATTGTCTTGGGGTAAATTTTTTTTTTTTTTGAAAGAAAATGAAAACTGGACTGCCAGAGTGTTAAAAATAAATCTCAACACAAATTTCATAAATTTGTCTTGTCTGTTGTCTTCTAAGCGTGCTTTGAACCATTTTTGTGTGTTTGCTTTGGCTGCATTGATGTGGCTGCATTGTCCTTTGATTTTGAAAATAAGTGAATTGTCCCTAGCCCCCAAATCCATGGTTGTGGATCTCGTTACTGTTGTAGACAAACACATTATTACTTGATTATGAGAAAGGTCTTTCATGCTTGGTCAGGCATCCTTCAAACAGGACTCTGGTGTACAAGGCCACATACAAAATATTATACACTGTGATATTGTTACCAATTAAAAGCTTTACGGTTACATTAGCACCTCATTTGTTCTATCAGCAAACATTACCTTGCCTCTTGAAAACTCAGCGTGAGCAGGTGTAGTGTTACCAGCTAGGATTCACAGCACACAGGGGAAGATAGATGGCAGCAAGTTATCTCTGTCAACACAAGCTGCTATCTACTGTCTACAGAGCACATCATATCACGCCTTGAACCTGAAGCCCGAGCGGTCGTACCAGTTTCGCGTGCGAGCGGGCAACAAACTGGGGCTGAGTGATCCATCTGATATCTCCGAAGCCGTGGTCATGACGGACCCTCTGCACACTTCTGAGGACTACGAATCTGATGGTGAGTTATATAGTTACCCGTCTTTTCCTTTTGTGAAATGCCTTTTGCTGCATGTGTGTGGATCAGTTTGGATTTTTATCATCAGAAAGGTGGCAGTGCCTGTGCTTGATACACAGCCCTTGTAGAGCTGTACTAGACAAGTTTGGAGTTGTTGGCTTGTCAGTGAGAAACTGCACAGATATCTTTTTACTTGCCTGATGTAAATAAGTGTGAAGCAGTATAAATGAGAACTGGATGACGGTGTGCACCACATTTGCAAAAAGATTTATTGAAAATGTTTATGTTCTTTCATACTTTCAGTAGTTGCTTGATTTGCACCAGTGGCAAAAGTGTAAACTGACTTCCCATACCATTCTGATTAAGTCTTAAAAGTCACTTAGTGTCAAAGGATTTTATGCTTTAATGTCTAAGGCAGTCATTTTTTAAATGGGAATATTCAATGGAAGTTGACTACTTTTCTTTAAGAATTCTGTGCAGTTTTTCATTATGTTTTGCAATTTACATCCCAGAGGAAAACATGTTCACCATTAGTTTCCCAGTACAGTATTTTTCTTCATGTAAAATGTTTGCAGTTTTGAGAATGCATGGGAGAATGCTGCATGACATATACTATTAATTGTGTGCATGTATAATTATAGACAAACGTGGTGTGAATAACAAGTTTTGATTCAGAACACTATAAGCTACTATGCTTTTTAAAAAAAAGTAGATGTGAACACTCTTTTATTGATTTACACATTAAAAATATACCAACTGTCAAAAAAGATTTGCTTTTTAAGTTTGATTGCAATTACTGATCGTAGTTTCTCATTTTAGAGTGCTTTCTAGAGTCTTTGCAGCACTTGCATTGCTTTGCACTTCTGTAGGAATTTGCATTTGATTTGCTTTGGTTCACCCAGAATGCAGCCATACTAGTACCCCCCATTCTGGCATGCAGCTTAAGTTTGTGGATACACTTTGAGTGATTTACAGGATTATGTGTGTGTTCAAAGAAATCCTTAGCAATTGAAAGTAGACAATGGGGAGACTGGTGAGAGATGGGGTGTAGCATGTAATAGGTTTCTTGGAGGCAGAGATACCATACTGATCTGCACTGAACTGAATTCAGAGCAAGGTGGCATAATTATGCTAAATACACTGTACAAAATAAAAGGTACAAAAAGCCACAACTGTGGAAGAATTCGATCTTGAGTGAAACTTCACAGTTGCAACTTCCTGGCAGGCAGCTTGTGAAAATGACCTATGTTTTAGCAATTTATTATAGTGAAACGTGTACTTTTCTAGTGTACATATACATTTGGTCTCTTTTAACATCGTGCATGGCTTGTCCAGAGTGCCCTAATGATACATCAGATTGTCTGCACATTTAGAAACAGTAGCAGTGCTGATGGCTGGTTTCTGGCGGACACTGTAGTGATACTAGTGCATGCCTTATGACCCTGCGTGTGCGTGTGCTGTGTGCTGTTTCAGGTCCTTCGGAAGTCTTCTCTCCCACAATTGATTACAGGGGCAGAGGTAACATGATCATACCTGTACATAGACTTAATTCCTGGAGCCAGTATCCCATATGCGTTCTCTCCAGTCTATCAATTTATGTTGCCTGGCATGGATAAACTGCATCATCATGAACTAGGTGTTATTGGGTGCTCAGCATATATTCATTACTCAAACTTTTGAGGTACTATTGAAAAGAATCATCTACAGTGTATTTTACTTGTATTCATATATGTCTGTCAACATCCTCACATATATGTCTGTCAACATCCTCACATATATGTCTGTCAACATCTTCAGCGCATAAATGTATTGTTTTTGATAAGTAAAAGGCTGAAGTATTAGTAGATTTGTGGTAAGTGATGTATATGTGGTATACTCTGCTTCTCATATCTGAAACACATCAGGTCATCAATAGGAAAGTTGTGTTAAATGCTGTAACCTTACAATTTACTTTCGTGGGAGTTGCACATACTGGGTAACATTCTCTCTGCTGTACAGTATATATATAGTCATCATTTCTTATTCGTTTACTGTAAAATGGAACTATACAATTCCTTGAGTATACTGGCATACTGGTAGGCTGCATCTCCTCACGCTGTTTTTTAAATGAAGTTTAATTACCAAGCATCTGCAGCAAAACTGTACATCGCAGTGGGATGTCATTCATTTCTGGCTGTGGGTTGGCCATTTTGTAGCTTGCTTACTGAGTATGACACGTATATTCTGTACAAATATTCTTGGATTTGCCACGGATGGACAGTTTCTCTCTGGTGCATTCTGTGTGCACTACAGCAGGGTTAAGATCCGTGTATAACTCAGAAAATATGTTTATGTCTGTGCTCACTGTCCATTTATTCTCAGGAGGCTTGAAACAGCAGTCTACTGTGACTCTTGGTCCAGCATTTGCACAGTCTTTTCTATTGCACAGTAACAGGAGATTGTCATGTAACCATGCATTGCATCCATCGGCCAACTACAGTACATCTTTCTTTGCATAGTGTATCGTGTTGAATATTAAAATTGCACCCAGAAAAATTCGATGTAGATGATTAAATGTGGTAATTAACCCATGAAAGACCGAAGATCACTTGCATATAGAAAGAATTCTTGATTTTTAACGTATATTTATTTACATACCAAAAACTAGCTTGAGTTTCAGGTCGTGTGTACAATTTGGTCATAATGTTTTATATCTTGCAGGTTAAGAAGCTTGAGTTTCAGGTCGTGTGTACAATTTGGCCCAGGTTAAGAAGCATAAAGCACAAAGCACTTTGTCAGTATAATTGTGAAGAAACTGTTGTTTTGAAGGTTTTGGAACTTGACTGTATTCATTTCAGACACCAACCCAGTTGCTGGAAGTAGTTGCAGTAACGTTACTGTCTTTAGTAGGTATGGGTACCCAGTATTTGTCTGTCCGCAAAAAATGTAAGAAAATTGGACGATTATTTCTCAAAAGTCTAACAAGGGTTTGAATGTGTGTTGCAGATGAGCTTCCCTTTGAGCCGCGGCAAGTGGACATCAAGACAGGCAACAAGTTTGAAGATCACTATGAGCTCCTCCAAGAAGTTGGAAAGTGAGTGCCACTTACTGTACTGAATGTGCACAGGTTGTATTATTGGTCTTACATGTCCATATCATGGTTATGACTTCTTGCACAAATGTACAACTGTCGTGAGACATTTCAGACAACATAGAAATGCTTTGTTACAGACTGGAGGATATAAAGTAAAAGGATAGTGGTGGTTGGGTTACTCCAGTAAGGTTTGCTGGTGTGCAGGTATGATGATGATGGTGATGATGCTGATGATCATTGTGATGATCGTGACGTGTAACGCGCTCTGAAATCTACATGCACATGCAGTGTGTTTGTAGCAGATGCAGGAGTCGAAAACAAAGATCAGGGGTCAAAATCTCTAAGACGCAAAAATGGAAGAACAGGAGTGGAAGATAGTAGTAGAAAGTTGGAGCCAAATTTATGGGCAGTGACTTTCCCATGCTTGTTGTTGACCATTGTATGTATAAAAATGCTTTGGAGGGTAAACTTTTTGCGATACACTTTGCGGCAAGCTCATAAATGTTCTGTTGATCGGTGTGCAGAGGCAAGTTCGGCAATGTGTACAAATGCCGGGAGAAAGCAACGGACAAGTACTGGGCAGCTAAGGTGGTCAAGTGCCGAGAGAAAGAGAAGGACAATTTACGGCTGGAGGTCAAGGTCATGAACCAGCTTGCCCACCCAAAGCTGCTCATGCTGTGGGACGCCTTCGAGGAGCCACGCAAGATGGTGCTCATCATGGAGTAGTGAGTGTTGAGATTTTCAGTCTGTTTTGTGTCTTCAACTATTGACTTGCTTCAAGTGAAATAGAGGAGTATGCCTTTTGGCCTGTGGAGTAGACACTGAAAAACTTGAGCTTTGAGAGGATCCAGTAAGGCTGGTATAATTGCTACAGAATGATTGATGCATGTAGGGTTCACTGTTGACCAGAAATTTGTGAGAAACATCTTAGACCTTTTCAGTTCAGTTGTAGAGGGAATTGGGAGGATTTTTGAAACAGCACAATTTAGTTCTTCTTTTCCCACTGTTCAGCACAGTTTCTGCTGGTCTCACTGAAGAGACAGGTTTGATTATGTTTGATGTGGGATATTGAAACTTTTATCTCAATAACACTGCGATGTTGCTCTATTCCAGTGTTGGTGCAGGAGAGCTGTTTGAGCGGGTGATCAGGGAGGACTTTGTGCTGACAGAGGGTGACTGTGTGCACTTCGTGCGCCAGATCTGCTCCGGCGTCGGCTACATGCACTCCCAGTCTATCCTTCACCTCGACCTCAAACCGGAGAATGTGCTGTGCGTCTCAGACAACTCCAACCAGATCAAGATCATCGACTTCGGGCTGGCGCGCTTCTACAAGCCGGGCGAGAGCATACGAGTCCTGTTCGGCACGCCCGAGTTCATCGCCCCCGAAGTGATCAACTACGATGAGATCAGCTTTGCTACTGATCTCTGGAGCATCGGAGTCATCTGTTACATCTTGTGAGTAGCATTTGGTGATAGTTGAATACAGTTTCAGGGTGCTTCTGTGTTACTTGCAGTGGAAGGCAGGGTGGAAGAGGCTTGATTTGTAATCTGCTGAAATCGTGTTGTCTCCCATTTCTGTCTGTTTTTGAAGGCTTCTGCAGATGTTAGGAATCTCTGTGAGCCTGCTGGGCAGTAATTTCTGGAATTGCTATGCTAGTTTTTTTTTTTTAAGTGATGTTTTGTTCTCTTGTTTTCATTGCCTGTTGTGTGTTAAGTGGGATGGAAACACAGAACTTGATTCTTGTTGTGATGTTTTCAGTTATTTTGGGGCGGTAGGAACATGTGCAGCGTTTGATATGCTGCATGTATTTTGCAGTGGTACTGATGCACCTGTTGGCTGCTTGCAGATATAGTGATCTCTCTGCATTTACGTTTCAGACTGTCTGGGTTGTCACCGTTCCTCGGTGATAATGACCCGGAGACCCTCGCCAATGTCACCAGCGGGGACTACGATTTTGACGATGACTCCTTTGAAGACATATCCGAAAATGCCAAAGACTTCATTAGGCGGCTGCTTGTCAAGCGGAAAGAGTAAGCATGGCCACATCCATTTGCTGGTTTTCATGTTATAGTGTTTCTCACTCTGTAAACTGTCAGGAGCAAGAGCAGAGTTGCTGGAAAAATGAAATAATGCATTGTGTAGCATTATGTACTAGTAATGGGCACCATGAGAGAGGGAGAGTGTGTGTGTGTACTGTGTGTGTGTGTGTGTACTCTGTGTGTGTGTGTCTGTGTGTGTGTGTGTACTGTGTGTGTGTGTGTACTGTGTGTGTGTGTGTGTGTGTACTGTGTGTGTGTGTGTGTGTGTGTGTGTGTGTGTGTGTACTGTGTGTGTGTGTGTGTGTGTACTGTGTGTGTGTGTGTGTGTGTGTGTGTGTACTGTGTGTGTGTGTGTGTGTACTCTGTGTGTCTGTGTGTGTGTGTGTGTGTGTGTGTGTGTGTGTGTGTGTGTACTGTGTGTGTGTGTGTACTGTGTGTGTGTGTGTGTGTGTACTGTGTGTGTGTGTGTGTGTGTGTGTGTACTGTGTGTGTGTGTGTGTGTACTCTGTGTGTCTGTGTGTGTGTGTGTGTGTGTGTGTGTGTGTGTGTGTGTGTGTGTGTGTGTGTGTGTGAAGAGGTTTTTTTTCTCCATTTTATGTACATATTTGAAATTTAGGGGATTAATTTTACATTCATAATAAGTTTCTTAACAGTGGAGTTTGTATGCTTTTTCACATAGCATCATGAGTGCAGTGTTGTATTTGTTATGACTGTTGTGGAATGAACTACTGGGTAAGACGGTACACCCTCATCTGTATGCTTCACATTTCTGTCTTGACTAGGAAACGCAACACGATCAAACAGTGTCTGGAACACCCCTGGCTTGCCCAGGAAGACACGCGTATCCGCAGCAAGCGCCTCAACACAGAACGACTCAAATGTTTCATGGCCCGACGCAAGTGGCAGGTTAGTGCTCTCCCTTTTCGTAAAACGCCACAGTTTTTAACCGTGTTTTTTTGTGTTGTTTTGTTTTGTTTTTTCAGGTTAGATAAAAACTTTGTCATCCATATCAAGGCCTTCTGTTTGGTTGATCACAAACTAAATTATGCGCATATTGATTGTGTTTTTGTAATCATTTGTTGAGATTTTCTGCCTGTCCTAAAAGAATGACTCTGAAATATGGGAATTCTGATCCTAATTCTGTATATAAACAACTTTGCCTTTCTGTACATTTTCAATATCTGTCACTCTTTTGACTCTCCAAACCTTTTCATGAAACTGAACCTCAAGTTTGTGTAAGTTTCACTGTCTTTGGACTCAAGATAGAAACTTGAATACCTACAATATTTCATCTCAGCAATCTGTATATATCTGATCTACTAGTGGGAAGACCCCTTCACATGACTGCTGCAAGATATCGTGAATATCTGATGAGAAATACAGGAGCTGGTACTTTGACCAAAATTTCACTTTCTGTGCTGCTTTGCTCGGGTTGTTCGGATGCAAAACAGAAACTCGCACTTTCCCGGGTGTGAATAGTTGTCTTCTGTTTGTCCCTGTGCACAATTTGTCCGTGTTTTACGTCCGCTAGGTGTTGCGTAGCAGTAGATTATGTGGGTGCAGGGCATTCACTTGTTAAATGTACGTACTACACACTTGTTTTGTCTGTCTTTGGTGATGGGTTAGATTGCAAAAAAAAAAAAAAAAAAAAAAAAAGGTGCAATAGGTTGAGGGTTGCCAATCAAAATGTCCTATCTCGGAATTATATCAATCAAGAATCTGACAGAGTGTGGTTATAGCACACTGTAGGTGGATCAGGTTTGTTTTTTTCTTTGGTGCACATAATGTTGGCAGTGCAATTGGTATGTTGATCAATGTTTTTGTTTTTTGGGGTTTTTTTTTGCCTTTTTCTTCTTTTTTAAAATTATATTTCTGTATATTTTTGTTTGTTTGATAGTTTTGTAGATGGCTGTTGCTAGATTAGATCCACTCTGCTCTTCTTTTTTTTTTGTAGTTTCTATCAAGGCACTTTCTAAATCTTTCAGTTTTGTACTTGCAGTGTGCTCTTTAGCAAACAAGTAAATTTCATTCTTAGAAAAGGGGAGAAAGGATCGAGTCAAGTTAGATCACCTCAGATTTGATGCACTGATAACAAACTTGAGCCAGTGAAATTCATGTTCTAAAACTTAGTGATCATGCACTGTAATCTTTACATATATAATTTCTGCGATGTGTATTTCATACAGCTGAGTATCATCTCATTTTAGTGTGGCTCATTGCATATATTTAAACATGTAGATACACATACTCAAAACATTGCTTGAAGCACATATGCTTGTCACATATTTCTCTTACTTCCAACTTTCTGCCTGCATGTTGGCTTATGGTTTTCTTGGTCATCTGCTCTGTACAGAAAACTGGCAATGCTATCCGTGCACTGGGCCGCATGGCTTCCCTACAGAAACTGCTTCAGGGAGGCAGCAGCAGCAGCAACTCGAGCTCTGTGTCATCCACACCTGTAAATACACCCACACCCACTTCAGCGGGCCTCGGCTCTATGCTACCCCCTGTGTTTGACGCTCCGGCATCTGCGAAAAATACACCTGAAAATCTGTCTTCTCCTGCCAAGGTTGTGAAAGATCCAGGTGAGGAGACGCAGAAACCAGGTGATACCAGCAGTGAGTCTAAGGGAGACAACACAGTTCCACCAAAGAGCGTGAGGGACAAAACAGGTGTGACATTCATGGAGGCAGGAAAATCTTCAGCAGATGCATCTCCAGCATCACGCAGGAGACTTTTAGAAAGAAAAACAGAATTACCAGCACATTCTCAAGAAACTGGTCCTGCCCGACCAACCACACAGAGAACTCGTTCCCCAGACATTTCTACAGAAGCCAACACAGCTGCTGCTGAACGCAGCCCACAAAGCCAAACACGTGACCACTTGCCAGGGACCCACAAAACCAACGGACTCTCCCCTAGCACAGAATCCCATCTTAACAACGGAGGTCAGGATGAGAACGGTTCACCATCATTCACCAAGAAAATGGTCGACTGCACCGCGGTCTGTGGAGATGTGGTGCGGTTTGACGTGAAAGTAACTGGCGACCCGACCCCAGCGCTCGTCTGGACGTTTGAGGACGAAGTTGTAGAGGAGGATGAGCGACATATCGTGGGGCTAGGGGGGAATGGGAACTGTTCGCTGATTGTTCGCAGCGTCACGGAGGATGACGAAGGCGAGTACTCGTGCACAGCGAAAAACCGCCACGGGGAGGTCACCTGTTCCGCTGAGCTCACCGTGTACGGGACAGGTGCCTTTTGATGGCTCGACCCTTATCTTACCTCTGGCTTTTGCAACAATCATCGCTGATTGCATTCATCACAACTGTGAATTTTGTTTCCCTCTTAAATGGAATTCGGTCATATTTTATCTTTTTAATCAAATAATGGTGCTTCCTGTGTCAAAACTCAGTATCAGTCATGGTTTGCAAATTCTTAACTGGAAAATTTCATACTCATCCTGTTTTCTCGGATTTCATGTATGTGGAGGTGAAGTTCATTTATTCTTTTTTTTTTTTTTATTCCAGATAAGTAGATCACTTTTTGTACTGGCAAGTTCATGTACTGTGTATGTCTAAGGCTTATCCTGAACACCCGCACTTTTCTTGGATTTTGTGGACCCTGTGTCAGACCGATCACATTTTTATTTGCTTTCTATTTTATTTCATTAAGTATTTGATGCCTCTTTATCCTGGCTGAGACCATTAAGGCTACCGACACAGTCTCCCCAAAACCCAGCTTTCGACCGACCCTCATTTTTACCCTGATGGGTGTTCAGGACGACCCTTGAATTAAAATGATTGTAACTTTACAAACCCTGACTCAGACAACATAGCACTTGAGAGCTGTAGATGTATATTGTGTTCCGAAAGTATTTATGTTTTAACCGTAGGCCGCAAGATGAATTATTTCTTGTCCAGGTTTTTTCCCGTGAATGTTGCCTAAGGTGTGAAGAATTTTCAGGATCTGTTAATACCTGATTGTGATATACTGATGATGATGGTGTTGAAGAAACGTATTTATTAGACAGAGAACAGGATTGGTGTGTATGGACATTGTTTTTGCTCAGTTGTCTGTTTTTGTGTTCATTTTTTTTGTTTTTTTGTTTACCAGGCCCCAAAGAACTCTTTTACAGGTTGTTTGTTTTTTGTGTGTAATGTTGTGACCAGCCTGGGAACCCTGAAAAACACATGCATTGTACATGAACTTTTTGCTAATAAACCTTTTTCATTAAATGCTGGCTTTGTAGTTTAGTGAGAAGTGTGTGTGTGTGTGTGTGTGTGTGTGTGTGTGTGTGTGTGTGTGTGTGTGTGGTAGAAGTAGTAAAAGTAGTAGAAGTAGTGGTGGTGCATGGGTGCGCATGTAGAGCTGTCTGTCTCTTTCTGTTTAGGATGGAGTGAATAGATTTCTTGTTGAACAACACACACACACACACACACACACACACACACACACACACACACATCCACACACACATGATGGCCAGTGATCAGTGATATATTTATTTCACACGTTTGTCGTAACTGTACAAAACTTGGCACTTGGAATATCCTGCAAAAGACGCGATTCGACATCTTGTCTTGCAGTAACCACATGTTTCAAACACGCTGAAACTCATACGAACAAAGAGCGGTAGTAGTACACAGCAAACAACACCAAATTTCAATGTGACTTGTGCACATCACGCACAGTTGTTAGCAAGGTTTGATAAAAGCGCCCACCAAAAAGTGAAATTGGACAACAACAAAAGAAAAAAGTGTGGGAAGACCATGTACATGTAATGTTGGAAGATACTGCTTTTTCTTTGGCGTACATTTTACCGGTTTAATCCCGTTGAAGCTTTCCAAACTTGGCACGAGGAGTATACAGCAGACGACACACTTGAACAGTGCTGTCGGTCGGGCAGAAGTTGCAAAACAGCGGACATTATGTGGCTGTATGCATGCACCGAAAAAGAGGAAGAAAGATTTGCGCTGTTGTGAAGGTCAGGCATAAATACTGATGTATAACAATGAAGGAAAGGGGGATTGGGTGCAACAGGGAAAAAAGGTGCACTTTACAAACTTCACATCTAGATAATAGTACAAGAAAACAACAGGCGTACTGGGCTGAAATAATGTACATGTGGAGTCAAGTGCGTTACACAACCCTGGTATGCCGGTATGTACATGTCTCAAGGAAACACAACAAATAGTCAATGCTTGTGACAGTGATCACACACACACACACACACACACACACACACACACACACACACACACACACACTGAATCTCTCATAATCTAAATATTTTTCGAAAATTTAAGATTGTTCCGTTCTGATTGGTATTCACCATTCTTTCGTCCGCTGAGAGCATACTTACATCAGACGACCTTACATAACACAGAAGAAGACGAGACGTCTTGCGTCGCAAGAGACCAGACACTGGTCGAAACGGACAAGAAACAATGCCTTAGGGCCATCCTACACGTTTCCATTTTGGGGCGTGGGGATGGCATGGTTGACACTTCACTTGACAATTACGCGGTTGAAGCACTCTTGAAAAGCGGTTAGTCCATAACACGCCGCTGCGCCACTACCTTCATCTAGAAAACTTCATCTAAAGGCTTAATCGTCATGGATTTGATAAGCGTTTAAATTTTCTTCCTTTTTTCGGATAACGATAGAACTCGCAACATCTAGCCCCTAACCTAAAACGTGGAGGATCACCCAAAGGCACACTTCCAACATCGTAACACCAAACTGCGGCAGTTGCAGACGACAAGATCGAGTATTGCACAGGTTCCTGGCAGAAAGGGAACGGTTTAGATCCCCAATCCTTCATGGTGAAAATACATTCAAGATTAATACGGTCTCACCCCAACAAACAAAAAGGTGACAAAAGTGGATGCCACATGCAAAGACACAAACATTACTTGGGAAAGAAGACACAGAAGGTGCGAAACGGGAAAGCGTGGAAAACAAACAGCATAAGACTGAGGTTTGTATATGAAAAACTTGACAAAACTATGGGAAGCTAGGTTTTGAGGGCAGCGAATACAAAATCGGGAAGCATACAAATTTGCCAGGGAGTAAAAGCTACATATATGGACTCTTTAAATTGAGTTAGATAAAGTGTTACCTTAAACAGACAGGCTATGGAAAGAGAGAGAGAGGGAGCTGCGGCGTTCAGTGCAGACACCTGGTGAAATGAATGATCTCATTGGTTGATGGCTTCAACGCGTATGCGTCACAATAGTGATAAGACGATATATATCACAGTAGCAGCTTCTGAGCCAAACACATACATTTTTTTTTTCAAAACTATCTTACGCAGTGGTATTTTCAGAGAAAGGATGGATAGGGGGCATTTGCAGTTCTGAGGCCATGGTGTTATGATGCGTCGATCAGTTTCAAAAGCCATCTTCCTCATGACTGCATTGGTGGCTCTGTGCATCACCGTTGAAATCAAACGAGTACTGTCTACGTGCATTTGACCAGTACACTGATCCTTTAGGCTCCAACGTGGTGTCGTCTGTTTTTCATCCAGTCAGTCTGTTTTCGAGCTACTTTGTTCGTTATTTTGCCACTCAGTTTTTGCTTAGGTTGTCGTATTCTCTTCCCATCTCGTGCCTGCCAAGCACATCCCTAATAACCTTTCTCTGAGAATACCACTGTATTACATCTCTACACGCACATCTATAAGTGATCAACAAATAAAGCAACAACAAAAAAGTCATATTTCCTGTGTAAAATACCAACAGAAACCCATCAACCTGAAAGACTCGTGAGATCTCAACATCATCTGCTCCGTGTTCCCAGCAGCTGGCGACGGTAGTACAGGGGCGATTGGAGCTTGTCATTAAAACAACAACAACAACAAAACCCAACGAAAAGGGAACACACCGAACATCACGTGCAGTTCGTACAAATCCGTTTCACAGTGCCTTAATTGAAGGTGTATACGTATAAGACGAGTCAACCACAGGTCATGGAAGCCATACATATATACAGATATGACCTCACAGGTAAGGCACCTTTACTGAGGGCATGGCAAAGGTGGCGTTCTGGCAGTACTCGGGAGGGATGAAGTCGTTGGGGTTGGGGATGCCCTCCACGATGTCGTAGAAGTTGCTGGTGATGGTGGAGTTGACATTACGGTAGTCGGCGATGATCACCTCACGGATCGGGAAGCAGTTGTTCGCGCTGAACACTCCGATCCAGTACTCGCCTGTGTGATCAATTTGGCAACATTAATCGCGCATTTCCAGAATTGCTACGCTTCACAGCACTTCGGAACAGCTGCGTATTGCGAATCTGCATCAGTGCATGGTGATCTTGGGGCTCTCAATGCGATACAATGCTTTCAGCAGGCTGCGCGAGCCGTCGAAAATTCAAATTTCTCCTACGTATTGGTTAACCGTTGCCGCAACATTAGTAGCTCACTCTCTATGATACTCGCGTGAACTCTGTGGCATGATACTGTTCGGTGTCTCGAGTTATGACACAGGAGGCCTGTGCCTGGGTCAGAGTAAGCCACACACCGTGCAGGCAGCTATATTTGTTCTGTTTGTAGCCTGGTGTCGGCGGCAGCAAGACGAGGAAGTTTGACGGGGGTTTCGTGTAGAATAACGCAAACGATCGCAATGTCCAAATGGAATCACTGCGTTCACTGAGTTTCGAAAGTGGCTTTTCCCCACTGTCATCTCACATAATAATAATAATGATAATAATAATAATAAATTGATAGCGTTTGATTGGTCTGTCACAAGCACGTGTGTGTGCGGCTGTGTGTGTGTGTGTGTGTGTGTGTGTGTGTGTGTGTGTGTGTGTGTGTGTGTGTGTGTGTGTGTGTCTTGTTCGTATGTTCCTGGCAGACATGTAATTTCCCGGAAGAGATTAATCAGTGAAGTATTGATTGATTGATTGATTGATTGATTGATTGATTGTGTGTGTGTGTGTGTGTGTGTGTGTGTGTGTGTGTGTGTGTGTGTGTGTGTGTGTGTGTGTGTGTGTGTCAAGTTTTAAGCGCCGAGAGCTCTTCAGAATAGGCGCTCAAAAAATCGTCGTTATTATTATTATTTTTATTATTATTATCGCTCTGTCGCAGGGTTGAATCAGTCAACCAAAACAGACTTCTTTAGAGCGTGATAATGAACACGCACACCAAAAACTTTGTTCACTAGTCCGCCAACCGTTCTTGAGATATTTTGTCTCTCCACAGACAGACACACACACACTGACGACGCGGTTAGCCGCAAGAATCCCCATTACCCACTGCGTGGACAGGGGCTAGACAATAATAATAATAATAATGCTTGTACTCACGTTGCCTGTAAGGGATTCGGTCGGACCATTCTGTGGCGAAAACCTGTTCCCCAGGCCCTCCGATGTAGTACTCCGTCTCAAAGGTAGCGTTAGCTGGGATGGCGTACGGCCTCCAGGGGCGAGGCATGGATTTGGTGCACGTCTTCTGCGACAGGTTTATCTCGTACATCAGGTTATCGTTGTTCAGGATCAGAAACTCACGGAAC
Source organism: Batillaria attramentaria (assembly GCA_018292915.2). Lineage (NCBI taxonomy): Eukaryota > Metazoa > Mollusca > Gastropoda > Batillariidae > Batillaria > Batillaria attramentaria. The sequence continues at coordinate 5,286,920 of JACVVK020000004.1, forward strand.
CTGAAAACAATAATGCGTCTTTAAATCAGGCGGCGAAAGCGCTTTAGTGCGTATCAAATCCGACGCGCTACCTATTAGACCACCGCTCATTCCAGAATTCTGGATCAACCGTCATTCGGTAAAAGCGCAAAACAAAACCACGGCTTTTAAAGATCTGCAATCTCAACAAAAAGCCGCAAACATTGCGTTTTTTTAAAACTGCGACTCCTTCGACTGTGCATAACCCAAACAACAGTTGCAGAGTTTTCAGCGCTTCGGGGACCCTTATAAAACCACAGCAGGAGTTTGCCGTGACATTATTTGGCTTTTGGTCAGTGAGCGAGACACATCGCCACAGTGTCTAGCGGATGTTGAGTGCTGCACGATCTTTCTCGCTCAGTGTCAAAACGCAAACTGAGCTGTGAAATCAGGCTGCCCTTGGCTTTTATTGGGGTTTCAGGGACGCTAAAAACTCTGCAGCTGTGACAGAGTTGACTGTGCTTGCACGGTCGACTCTGTAAATTTTTTTTCACACTTAGGAAAGCTTTTTGTTGGGAGCTTAGATCTTTAAGCCCGTATAATGAACCAAGTGACAGGGTCTTCAACCTTGCAATATAAAGGTCATGAATGATGGCGAGGTCGTGATACAGAGATTTCAGCATTAGGTTGACCAACAGTAGAACTACATATATACATACGGAGATCATCTGAACTTCCATCTACATTCAGTATGACGCACGTGATAACAGACCCGTGTAGAACTGGTCATGCTGGCTTTTATTCTTCAAGAGTTGCGGTTTTTCAAATGTGACTAAGCCCAAAACAGTACACGTGCAGCTCTCAGAATAAGCGGTTGTATCATCCGGCTGTCCAATCGGCGTAATGCCACTGATCTTTCGATTAATCTGCTCCAAACTTTCACGCGTCATTCTGTAATACAGTCTAAACCCTGACATTGCCCTCCCTAATACCGACGAATAATGTTCCTAATCACGCGTGCGCGTGAGCCATCGGAGGACAGCTGCTGGCGGGGGGAGGGAGGGGGGGGGGGAAGGGGGAGGGGGGGTCTCATTTCCCTCTAGTGTAACCGCGCAATGACGTCAATGTAATTTCTCGATCAAAACGCAGATTTCTCTCAGTCCAGCAAAGAAAAGGTCAAACTGGCGTTCATAAAATGAAACCGTGTCCGATTGTGAATTAGCAGACAGTTCCCGGGAGTAGTTCTGCGTATGCAAAACATGGCCTGGCGTCCTACAACGGAAATTACTACCTCAGAATAAGGATGTACGCAGAGTGCGTGATTAAAATTCTTATCGTAAAAAAAAAAAAAAACACAAATTACGTGATCTGCTCCACTGCACTTCAAGGACGTATATAGCATTTAAAGGGAGCATTGTTAGTCAAGTTAAGGGCTTACTGTCTGCCCGGTATGACGACATCCTGTTCCTCAAAGATGGCGCGCCGCTTGTTCAGGGAGTCATAGGCCACGTAGAAACGGTTGATGACGTCATCCTTGTGGTCATATTGGCTGGCGCGCATCTGGTGAGGAAAAAATGCATGTAAAATGTTTGTACACTCAAGATACCTCCCCCCCCCCCAAAAAAAATAAATAAATAAATAAATAAATAAATAAATGAATGAATAAATAAAAAAAATAAAGAAAATTAAGGCGGACTACAGCACTTCACTTCAATGGCATCCAGACGCTGAAATTAAAACGTGGAAGTATGGACCTTATATACGCGATTAATGTATTTTCTGGGTTGTTTTACACAACTCACAATTTCGTCAGAGGATGATGATGTTTAGGAGTTTTATGTCCTTTTCTACCACTTGTGGGTGATATCAAAGACGGGGCAAAGAGAAAAAGGCCAGCACTGACAAATATATGGCCCTAGTCGGGATTCGAACTCACGACCCGAGCATTGAGAGTCCAACACTAGACCATTCGGCTATCCCGGCTCCCCTTTTCGTCAGTTTTAGTAAATGAAGCAGAATCGAACATACCCGAAAGCACTGAAGATCACACACCAACCAGTTTTCATTTTCTCACGAGGTTCAGTCTACAAACTTCTTTTAGAATACAGCTCTTCATACAACATCAGTCGTCACTATCTTCATCACAGCTTGCCGAACTTGAACCTTTATACACGCCGCGGACTGCCTCGTATGTGGTGAATGATTGTGTTCTCCTGTTTCTTACACTTTGCTCAGTACTTGTACCTGTGTCGGCTTGGTTCGTTTGATAAGCTGATTACGTGTCTGCGCCTGTCTCAAACAGGAGACGAACGGATCGTGTGGTTTGAAGAGGAGAGGAGAGGAGAGGCTTGTGAGGATGTATTGTTACTAATACTTTGTGGTCAGGTTTTCATTGTTGCTTTTTCCTTGAAGTCATGTTTGCTGTGTGACGCATCTTGTCGGACGAGGAGCGCTCTGTGTGTGTGTGTGTGTGTGTGTGTGTGTGAGAGAGAGAGAGAGAGAGAGAGAGAGAGAGAGAGAGATGATGATGATGATGATGATGATGATGAAACTTTATTTATCAAGTTTTTATTTAGTTTTGACAGAGAGAGAGAGAGAGAGAGAGGGGGGGGGGGGCAGGCAGACAGACAGAAAGACGAACACAGTGCAATTATGAAGACAGAGAAAAGACAGAAACTGAGACACAGACACAGCCTGAGAAAGAGACAGACACGGACTGATACAGACAGAGACAGGAGGGTGGCTGGATGTTTGGGAGTTTAACGTCCTTTTCCAGCACTGACGTATGGGTGATATCAGAGACGGGGCAACGAGAAAAGGCCAGCATAAATATCTGGCCCCCATCCTGAATTCGAACTCACGACCCGAGCACTGAAAGTCCGACACTCTATCACTCTACCATTCGGCCAACCCCACCTCGAACTTCCAATACTCGGTTCTGAGTTCGAATTCCGGCTGGGGCCAAATATTTGTACTGGCTTTTTCATCAGTCGTTGCCCCGTCTTTGATATCACCCGTGTGTGGTGGAAAAGGACGTTAAACTTCCAAACACCCACCCACCCCCAGCTGACACAGGCAGACACAGGCAGACACAGACAGGGACACACACAAGCTTTCCTTGTTTGAGTGGGTGGGGTATTCGGGCACCAGTACACGTGAAAAGCTTGCTCTGTACACGTGTCTCGGTTTGCTCTTTGCCGTGCTTTTTTTGCGTTGAACTTACTGCACTTCGAGATTCTCTCTCTCTCTCTCTGTCTCTGTCTGTCTCTCTCTGTCTGTCTGTCTGTCTGTCTCTCTCTGTCTCTCTCCATTCATGAGCGTAATGCACATGCAAAACTAAACATCCGTATGCTCTACCAGACACACACACACACACACACACACACACAACGTGGCACACCGGCACACACACACACACACACACACACACACACACACACACACACACACACACACACACACACACACACACATCCAGCGTACTTTCACGGCACATTGCGTTGTGTACAGTAGCTGGGTGTTTACTGAAGGAAATGAGGTTAAACTGAAGCAATCAGATTAGGGGCCAGTTGATCAGGACCTGTATAGGTAAGTCGGCAGATACAGATCGAAACACGACTCAGCTTGCCTAGCACGTGCGTGTACACGCAAAGTCAAGATCAGTTACTGTCCGCTAGTTTAGGTGATACGCGCTTTACTACTGAGGCGTGCTAACTTTCGCGCTTCAGTTTGATTTTTGTGTGCACAGTTCACAGGGAAGTAGGGGGGTGGTGGTGGGGGCAATAACCAGTTCAAGTCTTATCCATGGTGTTTGACCTTTTGCAAATACCGGTTCAGTTACGGATGAAGGTTGGGTCTGCAGTTCGAAGCATTGCCTTTCTCCCCTGAACTAACTTCTTCAAGGTTCCCCCCCCCCCCCTCCTCCCGCCTGCCCGGCATTAAACTCTCTCTCTCCCTCTCTACTATCTGCGTGTGCGTGTACAGGACCTGACTGGGCTTGACTCGAGATGCGGTGTGGTGTTTGTTTTTTCTCTCCGGATTTCGTTTGGTGGCAGCACGTGTGCAATCTTGTGGTCTTGGAGACTGACTGAGATACAGACTGTGTGCGCGCCTCGTTGATAAACTGAAGACGGCCGTTTTCAGTAACGCAGCTCCGCTACAGTTTTTCGGCGCGCTCGGCTCGTGGAATCAGACACCGGCAGACAGACACGCCCAACCCGACCACGCCCCCCTTCTGGAACTGACCCCGTCAAGATCGAGACTGACAATAAGATGATCATACATAATTATACTTGTAACATTTTTTTGAAGTTTTTTTTTCCGGCCTCCCTGCCACATTGATCTGACTTGCCCCGGCATTTGTTCGTGGTAGCAATCTTTTAAATTATTTCACAGGCCTGTTCTTGAAACAGCGGAGCCAGAACAGACGATCTCAGTGCCGGGCCGATGAGGTTAGGAGCCGAACCGGCCCAGTGTGAGATGTAATGAGTTGGAGAGCGTTTGGGCTTTTCCGAGCCGGCGCGGAGCGCAGACATCAGTGTCACCATCTTAAACGGACCACCATTAACTGGACATCGGCCTACGTGCAGTAAGAGTAAAGATCGAGTAGGTTAAACATTCTGTCGCCATAGCCTACTTACCGTGAACTGTTCAGGGGTCATGCACGGTGCCGGAGTTTGGGCGAAGGTGGTGCCGCAGCACACCAGCAGAGCCACCAAGGATACACGCAGCATGATGGTGCCGTGTGATGGTCGATCAAACCACAAAGACGATGGTGTGGAGATGATTGGAGAAACAAAGAGATGGGGAGAGGATTCTTGAGAATGGGGCGGAGAGCCGGGTCGCGTGAGATTATTTATATCACACGCGCCTTCTCCCACATGACCGCCACGTGGTTTGTGGTTGATATCTTATGGTGCACCGTCCCTGCCATAAACCATGGACATCTGTCCGGGCGATTTGTCAGTAGAGCACAGGTCTGCACGGACATGGCTTCGTGCGACAAGTGCTCAGTTGTAAATGCCTCGTTTTGGCCTCCTTTCTCACATGCTGCTCTAAAATTCAAATTCAAAATTCAAATCAAATTAAGAAAAAGATAGGGGGGGGTGGGTTGGTTGGTTGGTTGACTGGTTCGCTGAAGGGTTTTTGTTTATTTGTTTGTTTTATTTTAGGAGCATGCCAACAGCCGTTCAAATCAGGTGATACGTATTACTATTCAGTCTGTAACTAAGGACTTTTGTGTTTGTGTTGTCCATCAAAGGCAAACTTTTTCCACACTACAGCTTGACAGAGCAATGTGACCGTGGCTAAGGATCCATTTCAACATGTCAGTATGAAATAATTACACATGATTTGGGATTTCAACAAACTGAAGTAAAGTACACACATGCATGAAAATGATAATTTGAAATCTTTTTTCACAGTATGCCTGAAAAAAAAACCAAAACAACAACAACCAGAATCTGACCATCAGTGTTTCACATGACCAGACCCGCCTTCCTTACAATCGCACCTGCTCGGGTGATAACAACCAGTAGATACTGGACCTACTTACCGAAAGCAAAATAGGATTCAAGGTACATGATTGTTATTATTATCAACAATGTAGACTAGAGTTTCAGGAGATATCATGTGTCAAATTTGCACGTGGAAAGGATTAGGAAGTTTCTTGTATTGACAACAGGCAATTTTGTTAATTAAACTTTTGCTGTTGTTTCTGTTGCTTTTTTAAATGTCTGTTTTTTTGGTGGATCATTTTCACAACGATCATGCTGCTGCGTTTGAATTTTTTTTCCTAAAAACTGGTAGTCTCCTCCTTCACTTTTTCAGCAATCATAGACATCATGAAGGATGATGATGGTGTATCACAATGATGATGATTTAGTATAACTCATGCTGCAACATAAAAAGTGTTCACAGCGCTTAGGGAGAGGGTTTAAAAAAAAATTATTTAAAAGGGGACGCAGAGGGTGGGGGAGCGGGGTGGGGGATGAGGGAGGGATGGAATTGCAGGGACATATGATGTGGTCATAGTTGCAAGGTAGGGTGAATGGGAACATGACTGTGGCGTGGCAATGACTGAAAAATTTTCAACGACAGAAATCAACCTTGAACTTCATTTGTGAGGTCCATCAGTCACGCTTGTACACTCGTTTTTGTGCCTACTCATACTGTACCCTGTGGTTCATGATATAGTATGCTTACAGCTGTCTGTTATCTCAAGTGCGTCTTGTGAAATATAGGGCATAAACATGGCTTCAAAGTTCACCTATGAACTCATTAAGTGTCAACGTTTTGCGGTTTAGCAGATAACAAACCAAACGGTTGAAATCTGATGATGCAGGTTATTTCATGATTATTGTGCAAGCAACAATTGCCACAGCACATGGTAAATTACCTCGTACAAGCGTTTACCTGAATTTGTATTGAAGCACGCTTGAAAGGAAAGATTAAGATTTTCTTTATACTAAACATGTATTAAAATGCGGTGATGCACTTTAGTGATTGGTGTAGTTAGTGGTTCTAATTGGCAGGTCTGGGTCATAGGTGACTGCATTTAGTGATCCACTGGGGAATTTCACAGTTGGGAAAAGTGTTGCCCCACACAAGCAACTCTTCAGTAAATATTGTATACAATTTCATTGGTTATATTTCATTTTTACAACGTGTCAACACTGTTGAGAAGGCCTGTGAAAAGTGACATTGTGACCAAAACCTCACAGTATCTCTCGACTGTGAGGTCAGGTGATAATGGAAGATCTAGATCTGATAGCGCTTGAAGTATGGGTCAAGTGTTGTCATGACTGCAATGAAAGCAGTGTCATCCCATCCCTTTCAAATATTGACTGTCTCAAGTTTTTTCATCATCTTGATATTGTCAGTTTTTTTTGTTTGTTTGTTTTTGTTGCTGCCCCAGCTCTTTTGCCAGTTCCAGTGATGTTCCTCCCAGGTAATGGGTGGAATCCACAGAGGGCTCGGAAGCTGGGGCATTTTTTATTATGCATGAGGATGGAGATGAGGATGATGGTAAGATGATGCTATGGAAGTCCGTGTGGTTTGGGACTGCGGGACAGGGCCGCATTCCACGCTTCCTGTCATAAATATCCCGGCATTAACCAGGCCCGGGAACTACGGCACCTGTGGTGCCGGCCGTGTAATCATCCACATCATATGACGTGTCATACCAAGGGAAGCACCCCCAAAGTCGCACCCGTGAAGTGGGTGAATCTCGGCTGTGTGGCAACAGCCTCCCCATTGGGTCCATAGCACGCTCTGGGTAGGAGCCGACCTAGGCAGGAAAAATCCCGCTTGCCTCATTGTCAGCTTTCTGATACATGTAATAACTGATACCAGGGATGTAGGTCCCTGCTGATACTGATCGGAAGATTTCAGACACTGATATAATCAAGATGCCAAGGGGACAAAACTCTTTCCAACAGAAATACCCCCCATGGATCACCAGTTACAGTTATCTGCGGTTGGCCTCATCTCCGTGTTACCGGTATGTAGAATATCAATGAGAAGTGGTGGGAAGGAATTATGCTGTCATTATGAACAAACTATTACAATAAGAAATCGGACAAAACTGACTCCACACTATAGACGATTATAACCATGAAGAGAAAATTAAAGATGACTTTTATTTACAGGCTGACATATGAAACAAAGCAGGATGCTTATGATAATAAATTCATCCACTTTACAGTTAGGTTTGTAATCATGTTATGTAATTACATAATGAAATAATAGTCTAACCACACTCATTCGGTCACTCTCACAATTGGCCGCACAAGGTAACAAATATATGTAAATATTTTCCTTTCTTATACATAAGAAATTGCTAACCATTTTCTGTGCCTCCAAATTTACGTGTCTGGCTGGAAAAGTTAGAAGAAAAAAATTCTGCCGAGAAAAATGAGAAGAAATGCAAATACTGTTCACGGTATAGTTGTATTGCTACCTATCGAGCCAGTGCTTGAAGTAACAGTACGTAAGAAAATGTTCAAACACAGTAGTCCACACATCAAAATTTACTTAACTTGCAGGGCTCAGTGGAGGAGGAGGAGGGGAGAGGGGTAGGGAGGTCAGGGGGGAGGGGGGGGGGGGAAAGAGAAGGGGAGGGGGGGCATCAACGAATTCATACACACAATTGAAAGGTACAGGTCTCAGCAATTTTGACTGCCCATATAAACTGATCAGTCATAACTTACGTATTTTCATTTCAACTGACTTGGAGTGAACGGCATAAAAAAATGAACGAAACAAAAAACCAACAACTTCTGACATGCTTGATTGAATCCAATATAATATCACAGCTCACGTTATACACAAGACAAAACAAGTCAAAAACTGAAGCGCCGCTTCTCTTAAATCTGACAGTTTACTTCATTTTGTTTTTCTTTCTGGCAAGTCTTCAGTACTGTACACGCATAGTTCAAGTCCATTGTTCTTCATGATCTTACAGTTGGTATAGCCGCAACCTTGATGTGAAGTGTCAGAACAGTTGCACTATAGAACTCACCATCCAAGCCATAAAACATATGCTATCACAGAAACTTGTGGCTATTTTCTCAGCAGTTTGATCATTTATTTATTATACCATACCAGCCATTTCTAAACCAAGAGTAAAATGCACTCTCTAGACAGAAATGCACACATGATCTTTTTTTCTCCAAGAAAACACACAAATGACATGTACCACTGCTAAATGTTCTGTAGATTGGTGGATACGTAAGTACTGTCACACTTTTATTTTGTAAAATAAAATGTTGTCTTCAGTCGGTGATATCTTTCCTTGTAGTGTAACCTGGTGTTTGGAAGAGTGGTGACAATCCCTTGGTGAAAAAGGAATCTGCTGGCCGATCTCACATCTTAATCCTTCTTGTTTTCAGACTCTGGGCCGCCGTTCGTTTTCTCTTCCCCATCTTCTTCGGTGGGTGATTGCTGAAAGTAGGCAACATAAAAAAATCCAGTTGAAGGCCAGTTTTGGAACAACATAAGAGAAACCAATCAAACAAAAACCACGAAATATGTAAAACACACACACAAAAAAACTGTTACTTATGCATATGAATGTGGAAGAGGTAATGCGGTGCCTCTTTGGAACCCTAATTTTCATGAGTCTGTCAAAAAACCAACAACAACAACAACAACAAAAACACACAACAACCCCAAACCCAAAACAACCTAAAAAGAACTACAACAAAAACCTCTCAGAAACATCTATAATTATTAGGGCCTGGACCTCATTTATGGTGAAAAATAAAACAGTACACATGCAAAAAAAGCCTCTCCCCCCCCCCCCCCCCTCACACACACACACAAACACTCCTAAAAAAATAAAAAAAAGCCAAAAAAGGCCGCAGCAACAGACCTTCCCAGCATCCGCTTTTTCAAACTCCTGTGAGGGGTCTGGCTGCTTCTTCCTCTCCTGTTCGATAATGTCCCAGAAGTCCTTCTCGGCCTTCTCGTACAGGTCTTCTTCTGGCAAGCCTTCTTCCTCACCACCTTTGTGCTCATCCTCATCCTGTCAACGTATCATTTGATGGTTTATAATAAATTTACAGTGTTGTGTCCGGTAAAGTGTACAATGTGTAAATGCGTTAAAATATATAAAAAAACGAAAAAACCCCAAGCAATTAAGAAAGAAGTGTGTGTGTGTGTGTGTGTGTGTGTGTGTGTGTGTGTGTGTGTGTGTGTGTGTGTGTGTGTGTGTGTGTGTGTGTGTTTCTGAGTATGTGTGCATGAATTTCTGTTCAGTACAGTTCACACCCTTGGGCTGTATGGTCCGTACCAGTGCAGGCACGCTTATTTAGTAGAGTTTGCCCGCTGAGTTCAGTTTAGGATTAGATTTAAGGTTAGGGTTAGGTTTAGGTTCAGAGTTGGGGTTATCTTGTGGTAGTGGTGCAATGGCTATGTTGTTTAGACGGTCATAGTACATTTACACAGGGCACAAATGACGGCAGACTATACCAATGCAACTGTAATTCTCTGTGTGCATGTGTGTGTGTGTGTCTGTGTGGGAGTGCATGCGTGCCTGCGAGGCAGACAGACAGACAGACAGACAGACAGACTTTCACAAACAGAGAGAAAATAATGCTATGCTGGATAAGCAGTACTGAAAGAGAAGCCCAGCTGATTTTTGTACTGACTTTGCCGTCCTGCTGACTCTTGGTACGTTCCTTCAGTTTCATCTCACGGTGCCGGGCATCAAGGATCTTCTCACGGCGAGTCTCGCGCTCAAACATCTGCACAGCAACACATCAAACTGATCTGAAGTTCTGGTCATAGTATGACAGACAAATACAGTGTACACAAAAATGATAAAGGATGTGGGTGACTCTCACTTTCAATGCACCAAAGAAATAACCCCTCTGAATTAAATTTGTTACTCTTTGTAGCATGTAGTAAGTCACCTGGGCTCTGATGCATGAAGAAACTGAGCCTGAGACTTAGCTCTGGTCTCAAACTTTTTACACCAGGACTATCATCAGCATGTCTTACCATTTACTCCTTGAAACAGTTGCAGACCTGCCTCAGTCTCCGTTTATGCAGTATACCTGGCTAAACTAGTCTCGAGCTCGCATCTAAGTCTCTTTTCATACAATAAACGCCACATGACACACTGGTGACTCACATTGGTGACCAAGTTCTTTTCATTCCTCTGGAGAGTGTGGAGCCCCTCTGAGAGTTCCAGCAGGGTTGTGGTTCCATCTTTGGAACCGCTGGCCACCAGACGACCATGCTCCTGGACTCGCAGACTGTGCAAAGGAACGTCGCACACCTGGTGACAAAAGGCAAACACAAAAATATTAAAAGCATGCAGACCAGCACAAAGGACAGTGGGAGCAAGACCCCTGCAGCATGCAGCTTCAAGTGAAAAGGCCGCAATAGGACCACCACCCCCTAGTGGGTTTCTAGAACCACACCAGACTCTGATCTACTATCAGCTCTGGAGACCAGCCAGACAGCACACAACCATGACTGAAGGATCTAGGGGCCTAATATGTGACAATCATATTGCAACAGTGGGAGAGCTAGAGGCACAAACCTGGAGACTGAGAGTAGGGTCGTTCTGTTTGAAGATGATGTCCCACACGTCCAGGGTGCCGTCCATCTTGGTGACGAAAAACACGGATGGACGCACAGGGCTCCAACAGCCGTCAGTGAGGTATGATGAGTACTGCCTGTAAATATTATCTTAACTGAGATGTGTTCCTCACAGCTTCTGGCTGAGTACTTTCATCTTCCATAATGTTAGGAGTATAAGTGTAATAATTAGACATTAGTAATATATGACACATGTACTTGATGTGAGATAATACAGTGTAAATCCTCAGACAACACAACCATATATGACCCATAAGGTGATATTGCCAAGGTCTACACATATATCCCCCATCTTTTTCTTTTGGGTAAATGGAAGTGTATATTTCAGATGGCACAACCTGAACACAACAAAAGAGTTAGGCCTAAATTTAAGAGCAGCGCTGATATATACTCACTTTGTCCACATGATGGACGACTCCCTGATATCCTCAGACCAGATCTGTGTGGAATAAAAAGAAACTGTTACCAAAAATACATACATGTACTTATTAGTTCTCCATAAACCATTCATAACAATGTCTGAGAAGCCACAGATGCATGAAACAGAGGATTTATATGGGAAGTGGTGCACTGTAAAACATTTCCGAATTCGCTTACAAAACACAGACTAAATTTTGGTCTTGATTTTTACAATGCATGGTGTATGTCATATGAACATGGAATGAACCCTTACAAACAGCCAGACATATGAAAGAAATGGTTGAACAAATGTACCATCATCACTTTTTTCCAGGTGTCCCTTTCCCATATTCAAGTATTCATATCTCATAGGCACCTCTGCATTTTCAATTACTTTCTTACAAAGGCAGACATGTGTCTGACCATTTCTGTGCCACACAGGACAATATTCAGGACAAATACCTTTGTTGTCTGTCAGGACATTTTCGAGTGTAGTTCCCACAAATATGATGGCCTGGAAATGGCCTGTGTAACATTTCATAGTTTTACACTCACCCTTGCACACCAGTCTCCGACACTGAGGAAGTTCTTGGGGAAGTGAGGGTTTCGCTGGAGGGAGTAGACCGGCCCGATGTGGCCCGTGAAGTTAGCAACGATCTTCTCCATGGGTGTCTTGGCCTTTCTGTTGCAGGACATGATCACACCCTGCTCTGTGCCCACCATGAACTTGGTCGGCTGGAGAGGAGAGGAGAGAGAAAACACACACACACACACACACACACATATATATAGAGTCACTCTCTTCTGCATACAGAAGTAGGTTGCATCACGCTACCCATGGATTCACAAACCTAGCAACACATATTTTTCATCTTGTTGTTATTTTGATTAACTTGACTTTAAGAACAGCTCAGGAGAAATGTGTATCATAAGTAGCTAGTCTCAAAACGTACTGCACCAAAATTACTGCATGGAGACGATATTCCCATAAAATTCTCTCACCATTGTGGGTTCATACTCCAGACTGTATGCACCCTGTGCCTTGGCCAAATCTTGTTTCTTATCCAAATATAGTGTCTCTGTCGGCTCGCCCATCTTGCGGATATCCCACCACAGCACCTGCCCGTCCGTCGATGCGGAGAAGCATTCTGCTCCTGTTTTCGACTGTATCCAGATGGTTTTGTAGGCTGGGTCTCGGTGGCTTTGCTCGATAGGAGACATTTCTACAGGCTGGGACCCTTTCCTAGTGTCCCAGTAAGCTAGCGTGGAAAAAGAAATGTTGGGTTGAAAACAAGAGGAGGAAGGAAAACTTTGCTATCTTTGTGTACTAACAACAGAACACACTACTGCTAGTGATCTTTTGATAAGCCTGGCATTATTAATGTAGTCATAAGAGTGCATAGCCCCCCCCCTCACCCCCCCACACACACCTCCTTTTGATATTGTCAAATAAAAATATTTATTTTGATATGTCTGCAGCACAGATCATGTTTACCATGCATTTAGGGTTCACTAGAAGGGATTACAATGAATGCTTCTACGTTATTCAGAACAAAACCTCAATAAGAGACCCCCCCCCCTCCAATAAAACAAACAAACAACAAAAAAAAACAACAAAGAAAAACACAACAACAACAACAACAACAACAACAACAACAAACCAAGAAAAAAAACAGGAAAAAATAACAAAACAAGAAAAAACAAACAAACATGTAGGTCTACAAAAGTATCATAAAGTCCATTAGAGTGATAGTGAACCTATGTCTGCATGCACACTTGTTGTTTGCATACAAGGTAAACTGCACACTGGTATCATTGGTATGGTATTGGTATTATCAGCCCTGTCCTGCTGTCTCAAACCACGAGGGCCTCCATAGCATCATCATACAATCCCCATCATCATGTATAATAAAAATTTTGGATTCTACCCATGACCTGAGAGGAATACCAATGGAGCTGGTGAAGAGTTGGGGCAGCAATAAAACCCCAAACAAACAAACAAACAAACAAACAAACAAACAAATCACCTACCTATCTGACCATTGTAACAACCTCCAAGAAGTACATGTGAGTCTTTAGGGTTGTACTCCAGGCAGACAAGGGGAGACACAGGCTTCAGTGTTGTCTCAGGTTTGTTGGGATTTTCTGTACATCAGGCAAAACAGAAACCATTCATTTCAAAACGCATTTCTCACAGACAGCTGCAGTATTTTATAAATCAGCTCCGTGTGGCTTCAAATAAGCCTATCTGACACGTGTTTGAAAACAATAAGACAGAACAAGAACTTATGATGGATGCTTCTCCTTACCAACATCCCAAATGTAGGAGTCCATGGCAGTATCTGCACTGGAGCCTTGGAAGTCTAGGTTACAGTACGCCACGGCTAGTTTGCGAGGACCATCTGGGTACCAGGAAATGTGTGTAGCCGTCCGTTTGATCTCATTCGGGTCTCTAGAGGAGAGTAAATAAAAAAAAAGTGTGAAAAGAGGAAAGCAGTGGAAAACCAAGAAAAATTTTTACTGCACAGAGAATGTCTCGACTGATTAGAAAAGGATTATGTCATGTGCACGAAAGTGAAAGGGCTGGGTGTACAGAAGGTGCTCTAAAAATTAGAATCAATATGATGGACTTACATGCGCACAACACACACATACACACACACACACACACACACACACACACACACACACACACACACACACACACACCTGAAAACATTGATGGTCTTCGCAGATGGTGCCTCATCGACGTGGTCCACTGACACATCCTCAAAGTAATCTTCATAGATGTCAATGGCGTTGTTTTGGCGGATGCAGTGCTCCATAACCTGCACAAGGTGAAATACAGGCACATGTCACTTGTCAAACCTAACCAGGCTCTTTTTTTAATGGACTGAATGAGATTAGGTAGATAAAAAAATCATAACAAATAGGAATCATGAAAAATAGGAAGAATAAATCATGAATATATATATATATATATATATATATATAGAGAGAGAGAGAGAGAGAGAGAGAGAGAGAGAGAGAGAGAGAGAGAGAGAGACAGAGAGAGACAGAGACAGAGAGAAACAAAATGCTAACGACAGAGAGAGAGAGAGAGAAACAAAATGCTAACGTACGTTTCCCAGGTTCTGGATGGTCTGAATGTAGACCTCATCCTTCTCGACTTTCTTCCTGTATCGGGTGACCTGCTCCAACTCCTGTGGGTTGACATCCTTGGGCCAGCCACCCTCTGTATGGTTGATGCCTCGCGACCCTGTCTCAAACCTCTCTGTGTTGATCTGTACACAAGGCCACAGTACAGCGGTGAATAACATGCACATTCATGTATCTATTAACTGTAGAAAACACACTGAGAGTAAATTTCTTCCACTACTTCGTAACCTATACATACTGACCTCATGTTCTGACATTTCTTGCACACATTGTATAGCAATGTCAACTGGGTTGCGCTCGATGAAGTTGTCTGACAGCGTGGAATCGGGCACAATGTCCACGTGCAACTCTGCTGGACGATCTGAGAAGTTGCATTGTCGGCCGAACTCGGCACGCTTTTTGGTGTACACATAAACGATCTCCATTTTGGAGATGTGCGGCTGCTTTCAGGCCCTGAATTAGACAAAAGAGAACAGATGAAAGACTTTCCAGCTTTCGGGGCGGTCGGTGGTCTAGTGGTTAAGAGACTTGTCACCAATGCGAGAGGTCAGGGGTTCGAGTCCCACTCGGGGCAAAGAATTTTTCCTTCTCGTATGTGGCACCGTTCATTCGGGCCGATCGTCGGGGGTTCTCTCTGGGTACTCCGGCTTCCTCCCCCTCTGCTTTGGAAATGTTCAGCCCACCAAATTTGAAAAATAAATGCAAATCTAAATTCCGAAATTTAAATAGCTGAGCTGACCCTTCGCACCACGTGATTGTAATGTGTTTATGTCCGGTGTGTGAGAGAATGTGTGTGATTCACGTGAGCGTGCGTGTTGGGTTCAGTTCGCGGCGCTTTGAGCCGATTCATGAAATCGGGTAAAGCGCCTATATAATACTCATTATTATTATTATTATTATTTTATTACTTTGAGTTTGAGAGTGTTTGCAACTGTAGGTTGACTTTACAAGTCAACATGGAAATGCCAACAGATCCAGCTCATAGCAGCCTGAGCAAGCAAATGCAGCAGTACACAAGTGTGCAATCGAAAGGTTATAACACACACACACACACACACACACACACACACACACACACACACGCACGCACGCACGCACACACACACACACACACACACACACACACACACACACACACACACACACACACACACAACTTCATTTGGCAACAGCTCGACTTGAAATTGTGCCAGTGGTATAGCCTGGCAGGAAATCTGAGAACGGTACATGGTAAAGCAGTCAGCAAGCATAGCATTCATCGTAAGTGCTTCTAAACAACGTTTTAAGGTAATTAATCACGACTGGTTCCGATAAATTTGACAGGAATGGCAAGATCGCCAAGACCACAGTGGTACACAGAACGGTCTTGACAACCACCGTTCCAGCGATCAAACACACTATTTACAGTTTTTGATAGCCTCTTTAACACATTCTACACAAAATTATGCACAAATATAAGCAGATTTCCTTACCGCTGTATGATAACTTTCTTCAAAAGCAGCAAAATCGTCTTTCCACAAGACGCCGAATGCGCAGAGCACAGCTTGCTGCGTTACTAGTGACAACGACTATTATGGCGTCGTACCGGAAGCGCACAGAGTTTACCACATTTGTATTCAAAACGAGGCTTCATGTTTCCAGCGGTTGCTTTATGCAAATAAAATGCAGAAAAATAACTTAAGCATAGTTGTTTGTTTATTAATTTTTTGGTCTAGAATATCTTGAATTTGTTTGAACTTCTGAAAAATTCTATCTGTGAATTTTGCGCATTATCATGACGTCATTACAGATTGTGTTCTCTGTTTCCGGAGGAGGCGGGGATCCACTTCTTTCAAAACATTCCCACATGTTTATTTTGTTTCCACACACTTGTGATGGCTTTGTCCGCTGTGGAATCCCTTCTACAAAAAGCAAGGTAGATAAATAGTCATCATAACGTGCTGCACATGTAAACGTCATGATTAAACTCTCAACATTTGGTAACTGCAAAATACTTGTAGCGTATTTCCTGAAGACCTACCTGTCCACATGCACTTCACAGAACCAACATCTACACGCCTTCTATTCGAGTTGCCCACAATCATTCAGCTGACTATTTGGGCAACTATCAGTGCCTGCGCATTTGTTCTAAAAGGTGGGTGGGTGGGGATGGGATAGTGGAGGCAATGAATTAATAAACTTTGTAGCTTGTACTCGACAGGAATGCTTCCCAGGAGGACATCGACCACCTGTGTAAGAACATCTCGGACTTGCTGGCTTTCCCAGAGAAAGCCTCAGAGTGTTGTACACTTTTACGGCAGCTCTTTGTCTTGCTGCAAGCTTCAGATATTGAACCATGGTGAGTTATGCTGAGTTTGCTGGTAGTATTTTGAGTACTAACCCAAACTCGAACACCTTTGTCATGGACCCATGACGTGGGCTCAAGTTTATAAAATGAAATTCTCTTCAAAATTAAATTGAACATGACATATGCAGGGATGTCACTGGTGCCCGGACACAGGACTATGACCGATAGACCTGGCCAAATGTCCGATGAAAAAACTGTCCAGCAGGACAGATGTCCGATTGTTTATTTCAAGAGGAGATCATATGTCCGATTGCGTTTCTGTTGATCGCGGACAAACTAGTGACATTTTTCCGAGTGAGGGCTGCCGCCTTGCGCTACTCGGGGAGCTTGCTCGCTTGCGCAGAGAATATTTTTAGTTGCACGCACGCAAAGTGAGTGACGTGTGGTGTGGTATTCCCTAAAAGAAGCCCTCTGATTGGCAAAGAGTTTAAGCCTGACCTGTGTTTATGTGGTTCCTGTTTTACAATGCTTTATTGTCGCGCGCCAGAATGTCCTATTGTTTCGTTCCAATTTAGGACAAATGTCCTATTCATCTGCCACCTTCCAGGACAACTGTCCTATAGGTTTCAAGTTCCAGTGACATCCCTGCATATGTCACTTATAACAATAGTTGAAGCATTTAACTTGTAAGGAGGGCCTGAATTGTCACACGCCTGCACTGCTAGGACCACTGTATGCTAGGACCACTGTAGGTCAGTTTTTAAGTTAGATAGTGACATTACTGACAAACACTGACCATCAGATATATATAGGCCTTGTGGCCTGAGATTTTATCTTGTCTTATCTGTTAGTGATCTAAAATCATTGTTCATTTTAGCTCACTGTTTTTTCTTTGTTTTTCTTTCAGTCTGTCTAGGAATCTTGTCATGGAAATGCTCAAAACTTTTAGCCGACCCTCATCAGAGAAAAGTGGTGCAAAGCAGTGCTTGCTGTGTAGCCTGATTTTGAAGGAACTTCTACCAGGCAGTGAACAGGTTGCAGGAGATTTAACCCCATCCAGTCAGAACCAACCCAAGAAAAATCTTCTTTCTTGTTATGTCTTACAGGTGATTGGCTTGTGTGTGTGATTTTTTTTTTTTTTTTTAAACTAGCAGTTACAGCATTTTCAAGTTTCTGACTCCCAGCAGGAAGATTTCTTTCTAACCGAAGAAAAATAAAGTGTAATTTACACAACTTAAATGCAGGCTCATGTCTTACTGATGATGATAACTTCATTCTGATTTCTTGCAAATTTTGTGGACGGTAAAGGCAGTGTTACATGTGCACATGTAGTGAACATGACCTGGATAGCTGATCATTGTGTATGATGATGACACTGACTGTCATGTGCAACACTAACAGCTTATTCGTCTGTTTCAGGGAACAAAAAACAACTGTGTGCAGGAAATTCTGACTCCAGCTGTCAGGTTTGTTACTGTTCCAATTTTACCATTTATTTTACTCTTGCTGTTGATAAAGAGCTTATGCTGTTTCAGTGTTTGTCATATTGTAAAACTGCATGTACTAATAATGTGACCTATGAACACATGCACATTACACGTGTGTACTGGAAACCATATGTGGCATGTACAGACAGAAAAGTTGAAATGTTGTGTAACACCAGTTGTTTTTTTTTATGTTGAAGGTGGTTATGCACAAAGGACCTGGACAGTCAAAGGAAAGCGCTGTCCTTTCTTGTAGCTGTGTCAAGCCTTCATGGTGTCGCCTATCAGGGTAGGTACATTTCCTCTGTACACAACCATCACCACCACAGAAATGCAGTTGCAACACCACCACCATCACCACCATGGATGTACACGCGCACTCCCACGCATGCACACACTTGCACGTACACACACACTGGATATGGCAATGGGCAGTGTATACATGTGCTTCACTGTCAGTACATGTATCATCATGCATAATTTTTTATTTGTTTTGTTTTGCAGAATTTGCTGGAGAGACATCAGAACAGCTCTGTAGCTGGCTAATGAGCGCCAGTTTGTTTCAAGCGCCAAACCCATATGCCATCAACCCCTTCCGCAAAGACCAGGACAGCCAGGTGACTGAGACTGACGGAACACCATGTCGCAACTTCTTCACTGTACTAAACATTGGTTAGTATTTTTGGCGTATGTCTGGAAGGTATTTTGGTGTGTTTGAAATGGTACCTTTCTTGTATAATGTTGTCACAGCCTGGAGTAGAAAGTTCTCATTTTCACATCTCTTGTTTATGTTATACTGGAATGTCCAGTGATGCAGCTGCCTTCTGTAAATTGTGAAAACTGCTTATGCATACTGTGCTTGGCAAGCACCCATGTCGACGCATGAGTAATCTGTTCATCCGAAAGATGTGAGCTTTTGCTGTTGACTGTCTTTAGATTATAATCTGGATGATCATTTCTGCTTTCTGTTTGATGCTTTTCACACAAATTACAAAATTTCTTATGACCATTTGGCATTTCCTTTGGACATGAATGTGATTTTCTCTCTCTCTCTCTCTCTGGTGGTGTTGATTTACGGATCGATTTAGTCTGCCATTGCAATACTGTCACAATGTATTTGTTCCACCGTGAGCATTACCATAAGCTATGCTTGTTCGTGCTCATCAGTTGTTTCGTTTCTACAACATGTATCGCAATAAACTTGTTTAAACCAAACTGAAAGAGAATTTACCTGATCTCCACAGGCCAGTACTATACCGATGACCAGTACCTGAACATCTACAGCTTCTCGCTGCTGTACAAATGGCTGTACCACTGCTCGCGACACTCCGAGGATGGTGACCAGCAGGAGGGGAAAGAGAGTCCCAAAGGCAAAACAAAGGATAGTGTAGTGAAGAGGATTCTTCAGTCACTGGTGTCACGATCTGCGGATTATTGTTTCCGTGTCATGGACCAGTGTGAGAGAAGTAAGTGCCAGTTGTTGGCTGCGTAATTGCGTCATACTTGTATTTATTTTCTGTTTATCACTCTCCATGTGATACAGTGTTAGATATGTAGACTTTTTTAGTGTGAGTGATCAGTGACTGCACTGTAGCTGTTTTGTGTGTGCTTGTTTGGTGATATTTGTTTGTTGTC
The DNA here is from genome assembly GCA_018292915.2 of Batillaria attramentaria. Lineage (NCBI taxonomy): Eukaryota > Metazoa > Mollusca > Gastropoda > Batillariidae > Batillaria > Batillaria attramentaria. Next base: position 5,306,951 of record JACVVK020000004.1, read on the forward strand.
ATGCATATAAGATTCTTCTGATTTGATTTTACTTTCAGAAGCCAAAGTGGCATCAGATGCAGAATTACAGCTAGCAGTAAGTTGTTTGATACTTTTCATGTCATGGTGCGATGTACATGATTTGTAACTGATTAGCTACAGATGTTAAACATCGAAGTGAAAGCTCTTGCAACACATGGTTAAAAATGAAAGGCTGTTTTCATGAGGCTGATACGAGACAAAAAGGCAATGTTTAGTTTATTTTTACGCAGCACAGTTATACACTCCACAAATAACATTTTCCGCCATCTGCATCTTTCTCTACAGCAGATGCAACATACCACCTAACTGCTTTTTATGTTTCAAGTGTTTGACAGAGGTTGTGACAATACTAGACCTGGTTTGCAAGCTGGATGCAGGCCAAGTGCCCAGGGTGCATCAGGAGATGCGACGTCTCTACAACCGTCTCGCTTCTGATCCGGGCTACTCAGCTACTGTCCTCCGAATCTTGCAGTTCTTCCTGAATCACAGTGAGTTTCACCTGTGCAATCAGGCCAGCTGGAAAAAAAGAAAGAGAAAGATACCTGGATATGAATTTTTTTTCAGATGTTCATGTGTGGACAAAGCTGTGGAAATTCTGAAATTGTTTGTGGCGTTTTATCTGTTGTGCTGGGGTCATTCCATTGCTGGAAATTATTTTAGCTTGACTAGAACAGACCAGGTGTTTTGAAATGCACAGCCCACAAAATCTAGAAAATAAACAAAGAGTGCAAAACTCGATTAACTGAGCTAACCTTTTGCACATTGCAACCACAATATGTTCACCATGATCACCATTGTGTGAGTGAATGCATTTTGATTCACCAAAGCTTGCATGTGAGGTTTAGTTCACATCACACTGAACCAAGTAATTGGGCAAAGTGCCCATGTTGATGTACATGATTATTTGTAACAGGTTCAGCAGTGGTCCATGACCCTCAGGAGGCATACAACCATTTCTTTGGCTCCGTGTTGTCTCAGCAGTACAAAGACCCTGGCCTGGCATTCGACACAGTGGTGTTCATGTGTCAGAACTTGAGTACACTCTGCTTAAACACCAACATCCTCTCTCACTTCTTTCCCAACATTCTCAAGGTAAGTAAGAATGCTGTAAATTTGTCGTGAAATTTTCATGGTGAACCATATTTTGTAATGGGGAAATTAAATTGGCATAGATTTCTGTTAGAAGAAAATCCATGAATAACTTCTTTCTCCTCAGGGGGAAAAAAAGAAACTGACCTTGATTTCTGTCCACGTTTGCAGATACTTGCCTGGCATCCTCGAACATTTGTGAAGGAATTTGTGGATCTCCTCCCAGCCATGATGTCTCCTACAACGTCATTGGAGGTGAGCAAAACGTGTGAAGTTGTTTGTTAGTCATTTGTTTTCTTTGTGTGTTTATCCAATGTTTGTCTGAATATTTGTCGGAATCTTTGTGTAGGCAGTGTCTGTTTAGGCTGTTACAAGCAACTTTAATGTGTGCCTTTTATCAGATTTTCCACACACTGCTGGACCTTCCCTGCCTTACTGCGGCCCTGGAGGTGTCAGAGAAGAGCAAAAAGCCAGACACGGGGGCGACCAATGGTCAGAACACCAACGTTGAACCTGCCAGCTCTGCCGAGGCCTTCCACACGCCGCGGTACAAGCCACTGTTCAGCTTCATCTGCCGCAGTGAAGGAGGCCAAGGGGACACAATCAACAAGTAATTTCTGCATGTCCTTGCTGACCTGCTGCTGATTGGGTCTGCTCGATAACAGTTTGCATGATATGTATGCTGTACAGTTTCGCGCAGGGACTGGCAGAGTTCAGTCAGGATTGTTGTCTTGTTTCAAATGGGTTTTTGGATTAGCAGGAGTTTAATGCCCCTACCACAAGAGTGATTGGAGACTGCACTAATGGGCGCATTTTGCTTGTTGTTTAAGTACGTCAGCCGAGATGTTCAGGCTCCAGAGATTAATGTGGTTGGTAACAGGTGTGGTATTTTCAGGTTGTCCAATCTGCACAAAGTACTGGAGGATGTGAAAACAAGCGCCAGAGTCACGTGCTGCTCTCAGGTCGTCCCTGTGTTGCTGAGGTATGTATGTATCATTATTACATGTATCTGAACAGTTTGTTTTAGTTTGATCAAGATAGCTCTGTAATACTAAAGTTTTTTTAAAAAGAAATTTCACTTCTAATTTTATTTATGTGTTTGTTTATTGATTTGTTTTACCGGTAAATGGTTCCAGTAAGGGGTATACAGCAAACAGATTTGCAGCCCTTTGTAGATTCTGTGCATCCAGATCACTTGACTCAATCTTTGTGTGTGTGCAGGGTGTGGTTTAATGTTGTGCTGGCAGAAGGTGACCAGAAATTTGTGGAACATGTCTTGCCAGTGTTGCTGGAGAGGTCGGGACTGCTGTATGACATCCCAGACTGCAAGGCTGATGTCATCATGTGAGATTTTTTTCTCTTTTAAATTAATCATTTGTGTGTGTTGTTTTATCTGTACAATCACATTATTCATCATGAATTGAGAAGTAGCGGTTTCTTCATATAGAGCACGTATTCCAGAAACACTTTTTTAAAACTAACGGATGATGTGACAGATTGATGGCTCAAGTTTTGACTTTGTGGCATCACGGTTTTGTGACTAATCCTCTTGGGTAGTTAGATTTTTTCCATGCAAAGCAGTTGGTTTTCTTTTTATTCCCTGAATGGCCTTTTACCAAGTTGTCAATCATCGGGTCAGTCTTTACTCATGGCCTCCCAGTTGCCCTGCCTCGAACCACATCACACAGCTTATGCTAACTAGGACGCCACTTGTCAGAGAAAGGTTGTTGGCAGGGGTAGCAGGAGAGGAAAGTCACTTGGGACACCAGTAGTAACCATGATCAGTATGATCTTGCCAGCATGTAGGATTCAGTGTTTTCTTCTTCTTGTCCAACGCTTTGTAAACGGGTTGCCTGAGTTTAGTTGATCTGCGTGACAGGATCATGGGAGAACAGCTGCTGCAGGTGGTGGACAAGTACCCCAGCATCATGGTCAGCCAGGCCCACGAGATCATTGAGTTCATCCAGATCACCAACAACGTGCGTGACCGCCAGGACTTTTACGGCAACTTGGTTTGTAGGATTCCTTTATCTCATTCTAAGAAAAGCTTTGTGTGTGCATGCATGCATGTGTATTTTTCTTTTTCTTTTTTGATCCTTGGAAATATGGTTTTGTCACAAGGGTATCATTGAACTTGCAGGCAATTGTGGTGATTAGACTTAGATGATTTGTATGGTGAGCATTTTACATGTTCACAATTGTAATGTGCTAAAAGTAAGCATTTGTACACATGTATTTATAAATAACAATGCACTAGTATAAGCTCCAGGGTTGATTTAAGATCTGATTTGAATGCATGATCTTGTTTCAGGTTGTGTGAAATTTCAGTAGTGTATAGCTAATGCACGCGCGCGTGTGTGTGTGTGTGTGTGTGTGTGTGTGTGTGCGTGCGTGCGTGTGTGCAACAAAACTTGTTAGTTGTTTATGAAGTTAACACAGGACGTCTAGATGTCTGCAGTACAATTTGGCAGCGCATACTGTCAGGTCCAGTGACTTTTCTCCTTTGACTTTCCACTGGTGTTTTATTTATCTACTTGTTTTCTCTCACTCTCAGGTCTACTGCATAGGGGAGTACTGCTCACCTCAACGTTCTGACAGCTGCGGCCCTGAGTTGGTGGCCAAGTACTTTGACATGCTGGAGATTGTGACCTATGAGATCTGTGGCAATGTCATGCTGGAGGAGGATGAACAAGGGGAGACCTTTCCCAAGATCCTCTCCCACCTCATGTCTGCCATGGCCAAGGTACAGATCTTATTCTGGCATCATAATTTTTGGATTTATTTATTTATTTACTTGTTTTGCTGTTCCAGCTTTTCGCCAGCTCTAGTGGTGTTCCTTCCAGGTCATGAGTGGAATCCACAAAGGGCTCGGTACCTGGGCCAATGATGTGTGTTGATGAGGATGATTGTATGATGATGAGGATGATTGTATGATGATGCTATGGTCCATATGGTTTAAGACTGCAGATTTATTACTTGGGTTGTTGAATTTTAGTCAGAGTGAGATATTATTGTATTCCCATTGCCAGGGGTTTGGCGTGCAGGTTTAAAATGTTGGTATTTTTGTTTTGGGCCTACCTGCCCCCTTCTTGACCCCCCTTCCCTCCCCTCCCTTTCACTCAGCAATGTGTCTTGCATTTGGTTGGATGATTCTTTAGTATAAAGGGTTTAGAGCGAAAGTTGTAAACACTGGAATACTCTTAGTATGTACTGACTGTATAGATTGGTGCTTGAACAAGATTTCCACTGTAATTGCCTGTCTTCAAGTTCAACTTGCTCACGGATTGTTCCCCTTGCTGCACACAGCTGGCCACGCGCAGACAGGATGTGATTCCACGCGCCATCCTGTGTCTGACCAAGGTGGCCAAGCAACATTTCACCCTTACCCAGGATCCCATCGCACAGGAAGCCCTTCTGGCGTGCGCACAGGAGCATGTCAACCTCCTCAAAATGCCCAAGTAAGCCATCACCAGCACGCCAACAGACCTACCAACCAAGCAACACTTGTGTCATAATGACTGACAAGAGTGAAGCAGCCTAGTGGCATTTTGAATCCTCTGTGAAGCTGTGGACGCATTTTCTGTGTTTTGTTTGCTGCACTAAGATACAAGAGTTTAAGAAGACTTTTGAGAACCAAAGATGTTGATCTAAGTAAATCGTTGAATGTCTTATGTCTAATCGGTGAAGATGTGACTTTATAGTAAATGGCAGTTTTTTTTCATAAATCAGGAGGTGTAAGTCTGTTGGCATCTTTGTTTCAGTTTTGCTGTGACAGTTCTGAATCCACCCCCTGAAATCTACACTGGAAGGTACAGTCTGACATTTTGAAAGAAAATGTACCTTATCAAACTATACAACTGAACAGGCACATTAACAGCTCCACCCCCCACCCTTCTCCCAACCCCAAGTTCACATGAAGGGTATATCAAAAAAGCTCAGTTGAAGTGCATATGAATGTGAAACAAAGCTCAGTTTCTGCATTATAAATGATAATGATATTACGTATAAATCTTTCGCACTCAAATTTGCACGAATAAGTATTCTTTCCAGGTCAAAACGCTTCATAAATTAACCTCTTGAGTGCTGCTTGCAAGACCACTAAAAGCATGATGTAGGGAACACGCTCAGTACAGGCATATTGACAGTTGATGAGAACTGTACATGTTGAAAGTAGCCCTGAAGGGGTTAGTACTTGCCTGTGGATAATGAAGAAGACATGATTTGTTTTGCGTTGCAGGTGGCACAGGGATGCTGGTTCGTTACCTCTCATCTTACGTGGAATCAACAGGGTGATGAATAGCAGCTCTTGACCAATAAATGAAATGTCAATATGGCAAGAAAAGAAAGAGAGACAAAGGGGTGTGTGTGTGTGGGGGGGGGGGGGGGTGTCAGTGAAACAGTTAGTGATAAGTATGTGTGTGTATGCACACACAGTTCACTGGAAATGGGTCATCACCATAGAACTTTGACAGTAAATTGTACTCAATTTGCAGAATAGCTCAGAAGATGTGTAAGATGTGTGTGGTCCTGAGCCATTCTCAAAATCAAATTATGCCAAAGTTCTGTACAGACGGGACATGTGTCTTTGTATGACCTTGCTTTTAATATTTGCATGGCTGTTCTCCGCTGCGCATGTTTTTACTTTTACTTCTGTTCAAGTGACATTGTAAAAAGGATGCAAAAGGTGCACTACAATTCTGTTTTATTTTCCTATGTGGTGGAAACATGTACAGTGTATGTGCGATTTTAAAGATTTACTGTTTGAAATACTCATGTCTTGTCATGCCATGTTTTGTGTGATTTTCTGCTAGGTAAGTGCAATATTTACATTTCTGAGGTTGTGAAACGTAAATAATTTTTAACTGTGGAATTTGCACACATTAAATGGCAAGTGGATTGGTGCTTTCAATTGCAATAAATCATGAAATAGTTGGGATGACTCAGAGTTGTTTGATTAAGGAGATAAATTATAAATTGAAATGTGTTTTCACCAGCAAAAAGTAAATCATTTCTTTTTTAAGTTGTTTCTCTATAGAGAAACAACTTTATGAGACGGGGCAGATTTTGCTACGCGCAGCAGCAAGTTTCAGTGATACAAAACAAGACTGTGACGTTTCTCCACACAATACTTACTTTCACGCACACAGTGACGTAACGAAATCTGCGTCATAAACACCTTACGTGCACACTTTGCTGCTGCGTTCTTTTTGGCGGGAATGACGTGTGTGTGTGTGTGTGTGTGGACGGATGTAATGATGGCTATCTCCTAAACCACCTCGTTGGAGGCCTTTTTACTTTGAGATAAAATGGGAATTCACCTTCTCCAGACCTATTTTTCACGACTTTTAGCCTACTGCATTTTCAAAAGAGTTATCGCCGATTTTTTAAAAATCGGTCATGTTACGAATTTTTTCGAAAAAAATGTTCAAATGGCTTCATTTTCTGAAATTGGGAAGATCATCCAATTATACTGCCTGTTTTCGTAGCACAGCTATGTAGCTCTGACAGGTTTTGTGTAAGAAAAATATTTCCGAGGTAGGGGTGGTTTGCATATAAGGCCAAATATCTGTGAAAAGACTCCTTCAAATTACTCATCATTCCGGTATTTTTGTCACTTGTGCCAACTGCACATATGACATGAACTGCTGCACTATTATAGCTTTAGTATTAAGAATAGCAGAGCTTTTAGATAAACACATTTTTCACGTTTCTGCGAGAAGCGCCGGTCAAAAAGTTCCAATTTTGCTATTTCGTAAGTACAAACCAAGACACTTAAGTCCACGTTTCATCAGCTCTCTAGATCTTCCAGATTTTATGTCAAAATTAATTCAGTCACGGAAGTCACAAAAGCAACAAGGAAATCACAAGATATGTAGAAGTATCATCTGTCAGACGAGCAGCGTGAGGCTGACGTCAAATGTTTGGTTCACAGACAAAATCTGCAAGTATCGCCACTGCTTCCGACATTTCATCAGCCCTCTAGATCTTCCAGATTTCATGTGAAAAATAATTCAGTCGGAGAAGTCACAAAGCCAACAGGGAAATCACAAGACATGAACAAGCATCCTCAGACGATCTCAGTGCTAGAGGCTGACGTCGAAAGTTTACTTCACGGAATTGACGTCATCTCTCTCTCTCTGTATGACGGGTGGGTGGGGTGGGGGTGGGTGTTTGGGGGTTTAACGTCCTTTTCCACCACATAGGGTGATATCAAAGACGGGGCAACGATGAAAAAGCCAGCACAAATATTTGGCCCCAGCGGGGATCGAACTCACGACCCGAGCATTAGAAGTCCAACACTCTACCATTCGACCACCCCGGCTCCCCCTCTCTGTATGACGACCTGCCTGAGGCTGACGTCAGATGTTTAGATCACGGAACTGACGTCTCTCTCTCTCTCTCTCTCTCTCTCTCTCTGGGGAGCCAGGGTGGCCGAATGGTAGAGCGTTGGACTTTCAATGCTTGGGCCGAGAGTTCGAATCCTGGCCGCTGGGGCCAAATATTTGTGCTGGCCTTTTTCTCGTTGCCCCGTCTTTGATATGACCCTTATGTGGGGGAAAAGGACGTTAAACTCCTAAACAACCACCCACCCACCCACCCTCTCTCTCTCTCCCTCCCTTCTTCCCCCACCCGGCCCCACCCCCAGTCACGTGGCTAATCGGTCGAGGTCGTAGAGGATCTAGTGTCATTGGTAGAACTTGGAGAGGGGAGAACCGGCAACAATAACAACAAAGACAAAATAAAATGAAGTTTGGAGAAACAACTTTGTAGGACGGGGCCGTTCCTCCTTGTTATTCATTGTATTCATCTGTTAAGTTTTTTAATGATCACAACTGCTTTCAGTGAAGCAGAAATGAGAGGCCGGTTGACTGACACAAATTGTGCAGTAACTGGTGGACTTAAGAAGAAATTTCAGTGTGTGTGTGTGTGTGTGTGTGTGTGCACGCACATCTAAAAAGTTATACTCCCATGTTTTGACAAGTAAATAACATCGATATATGCACAAATCATTGTACCACTGGCAATCAGTTGTGAGCATGCATGTTTGATCTGCCCAAGACTTGTTTTCCACTTTGTGCATTTGCACCGGCCGTACTGAGCTCTCACCGAAACTTCTCCATGTCTACATCCTCGAGGACTGGTAACTTCATCAAAGAGACCATTCACTCGTTCAGTGGCCGCCAGACAACACACAGACACAGCGTTATCCGGCACGTGAGCGCGCGTGCCGCATCTTCCCTCCTGTCTCTCCCTTCCCTCACTCCTCAACGGCAGCACCAATTTGGGGGCGGCTAAAAATATACTGCACGTGCTGTACGGATAGAAAGGGGGGCCACAGGGCGAAAGGGGAGGGTTGCTGCTCAAGGTGAGAGGGAGGCAGGTGATAGGTGAATGTCTGCCTCGAGAACGAGGCCAGCTGAAGGAGAGGAGAGGAAGCAAGCCAGTCAGAACGGGGAGAGACTGAACTGCCGAGGAAATTACTATGCTCTCAGTGCCGTGGTTTGTGGGCTGGGCTCTCAGACCCTATATTCAAATTAACAAAGCAGACGACACATCCAGCTCTGCTAACGCCGCGAAATCAGCAGCCGCCAAAGCGCAGGTATCTCCCGCTTCGACCAGACCGGCAGTGTCGTCTGCCACAGTACCCAAACCGTCCCAACCTTCACAGTCGAAGGGGGGTACCCAAGTTCGACCACAAGCCGCAGAACAGATAACCGTTTCCAAGACCACAGCGACCAAAACTGCTGCGGCGCCGCCATCTACGACGCCATTAGTCCCAAAGCCAGCGCCGCAGCCACTGCAGCAGCAGCAACTGCAACAGCAGTCAGCCGGGCCGGACACTCAAGTCAGCAAGAAGACCATCAGCCTCACGATGAGCGCGGACTGGGCCAAGCAGCAGGTGGAGAAGTTCAAGATCTCCTTTGACGATGCGGACAAGGACAAGAGCGGGTGGCTGTCCTTCCAGGAGGTGCTCGATGTCTTGCAGAAGGCCGGCTTCAAAGGCAGCCCCGAGGAGGCCAAGGTAAGTTGCACAGAAAGGAAGGTACATGTAGATTGTTGGTGGATATTGGGTAATGCGGTGCTGCTTCAGTCACTATCTTGATGGGCATGTCACTGAGGGCCGGGCAGTTCCGGCCGAGGCTGTCTGTCACTGACTATGGAGTGAAGCCGGTTTGGGGAAGTATGCGGCGAGTAAGACTTTCAGCCTCTCCTGCTTGGGCAGTTATAAAACCGACAAAAACGAAAAGACTGAAAACATTGCCGGAATTCAAGACTGATCAGCGTCGGTGCTTCAGGCTGAACTGTGGCAATCCTGGCAATAGCTGAACTGACACTGCAGCTGGCATTATACCTGACATCCTGAACTAGAAAGAGACCGATCAATCATGGATGCAGTCTACATATTTTTTTTCCAGTTGTACCCTTGGTTAAGCGGGTGTGCACTACCTTTAAATTTGGTTGTTGTTTGCGCTTGTCAAATTCCTCAGCCGCAACTGCTGATCTTCAGTTAACCAAGTTCTCAATACTAGTAAACTTTACATCAGCGAGAAAGCATCTTCTTCTCTTTTCTTATCAAACACCGCCATCTCTGTGGAAAGCCCCCACAGGTTATAAAATCCATGTCAGAGAAAGCCGGGCCAAGGTTTCCCCGGCCAGGTAACTTTAGAAATGCCAACACCACTCCTACACCTTCAGGTATCCCTCCGGCCCAGCTTTTTTCCCCTGCTCCTGTATATCTCCCAGGGTTGCTTGGTGTTGAGAGCGGGCATAGTTGGCACAACTCCAAAAGGTAATGATCATACTTATGCTTTCCGCCTGGTGCGTTCTTCACTGACAGGATGTGTAAGTGGACCATTTAAAAGCTGCAACTTCCTGCAGCTTGCTGGCACGCATCAGAGGGAATACCATAAAGAATGAACTCAGGTTTGACGATAAATCCCTTTGAAGAAACTTCTCACTGCAAGCATATGAAGTGTTGTGTGGCAGCATCAAAGTGACCGTGCTTTTGTTGGCAAACCATCAACAGACGATCTCTCTCTCTCTCTCAGTCGGAGTCAGTCTCTCTCTCTCTCTCTCTTGAGTTCCAATCTCGGCTGGGGCCAAATACTGATTTGTGCTGGCCCTTCTCTCGTTGCCTCGTGTTTGATATCAGTGACCCGCACGTGGTGGAAAAGGACATCAAACTCTTAAATACCCACTCTCTCTCTCTCTCTCTCTCTCTCTCTCAGCTGGCAGTGAACCCGTAAAGATGCCCGGTCTGTTCGGTCTACCGTGAAAAAAAGGTCTTTGATCCAAGATGTATAGATGTTGGCGGTTTGTCACAAGGTTTCTCAAGAAGTATGCAGCTAGTCAGTCGCACAGGCGGGTGTTCCACCAGCACACGACGATAAAATCTTGAAATGATAGTAATCATAATAATAACTGATGACGATGGCGATGATGATAATAACTGGTGATGATGATGATGATGCCCATTAAATGTTAATTTCATAAAATGGAAATTCGTCTTAGATATATATATGAATAAAAAGTATAAATAATTATTAAGACACAGGACGCCACTAGTGTAATGATCAGCTGTACAGCATCAGCGGCATCTCGGCGTTGTGCCAGTGCGAGGTACTAATGATGAATACCTGAGTCCATTGTCTACTCAGTGACACAATAATACGGTACACCGTCAACACCTGGCTACAGAGATACAGCTATCAGTGTACACAGCCGTGTAGATCAGTCAGTCTACGGAACTCGTTGTCGGGTGGCAGGGGATGGCCTAGAACTGCGTCTGTTCTGTTTATTGTTGTCTTCCCATCCAAACACTGCATCCCCGAACACATGCAGAGGAAGAAAGGTTTCTAGGCTGCTTGCCGGGACACGGCTGATGTACCATCCTATCTTTCACCACAGGAATGCATGGGCAGAGACAGTACAGTACTGAGGCACTGTGCTGTACCTCAGGCAGGGGTTTTCTTTTGATCCCGGATACGCCTGCTGCATATACGTGTCTGCTAGAAGGCCAACAGGGCCATAAGCTCGTTCCGCGGCTCTTTTGCACTGACTGACTGACAAGATAGGCTGATTCATCACTGTCTCCCTCAGTCTCTCTCTCGCCCCCTTCTCTCTCTCTCTCTCCGGCCCCGCTCCCTCTCTCTCTCTTTAGTTAGTTTTAGCAACCGCAGGTTAAACTGAATTAACCGAAATATGGTTAAACCGTTTCCGTTGAAACTGAAATAAAGCTCTCTCTCTCTCTCTCTCTCTGTGTTCAAGTTGTCGGGTGAACTTCAGTGTAAAGTAAAACATGGAGAACGTTTTCATGGTTGTTTATGTACCAGCGCGAACCTTCCACCGATTTTCTTGTGATACACACTCACAAGTTCTACTTCACAGTATGCATGCTACTAGGTATCAGTCCTCACAAATCAGCTCAGTGCAAGTAGCCTACCCGCACTGGCCCTATTACAACAGACTAACTGACCAGGTTATGCTGAGAACAGCAGTTTGCTGCACAGGATACTGTGACCTGCAGCACCGGCACGTGCAATGAAACACTGCTAGACTGCGTGGCTTATTATGACTCACAACATTGAGGTAATGAAGGTAATATACATGGCCGGCACCCCGGCAACGGTTGCGTTAGCCCGGTTCTGCGCTGTGGAGCACTTGAATCAGTGCAAAAAGGTCTAAGCGCGTGTCAAAACCATGGGGCTCAGGCCCTTTTTCGTGGACGGCCACGGTAGAAATCAGCCCGGCAGAACTGCGCATCAACTTGAAGTTCCTGCATAATCCGCAAGTGGGGATGGGGTTGGCTGTGTGTGTAGAGGTTGGGGGTGGGGGGGGGGATGCAGAGAGAGAGAGAGAGAGAGAGAGAGAGAGAGAGTTGTTGGTTGGATGTTTGCTTGTTTAACGTCCTTTTTTCCCCCAACACATGAGGGTGATATCAAAGACGGGGCAACGGAGAAAGAGCCAGAGAGCTCAACGTGATATTGTGTGTAACCTATGCAGTCGTGAACCCCAAAATATCGACACATCTTGAAATTTCCCACAGGCACAAAAATGAGTAGACAATATAAACACTACCAGCACAAGAGCTGCTGCAAACTTCGGAACATGTACATTAAAACTTCGGAACATGTACATTAAAATTTGCCCGCAGCGTAAGCATGGAAAGATCATAAGGGCCAGTACTGATCACAGTAACTGGTCACCGTGAGTTGCATTGAAGACAATGATATTTGTGTGTTCCGTGTGTTGTAGAAAATCTTTGACAAGCTGGATGTGGACAAGGACCAGAAGGTGACACGCAGCGAGTTCGAGGCTGCCATGAACAGACTGCCGAAAATCACCATCAAGTGAGTGATCGTGGGGAACATTCGTTGAGTTGATACATCTTGGACTTTGAGTAATTCTCTGAAATGCCTTGTCCAGGTCTTTAGTTTGAAGGCAGTGTAAATACAAAACGTGTGTATGCAGTTTAAATGGCAGTTAATCAAGTTAGGCTGTTTTACCACAACGTTAACTGTGAGTCATCAAACAGCGTGTTGTGTGGCGTCAGTGAATCAAAACGTCCTTTGTGACGTGAATTACCATTAACTCCTGAGAGCCCAAGCCCGCTGCCCACTATATGATAAGACTGGCTAAAAAGAACAAGCCACCGCACACCGGTTGGAGCCACTTCAAGGCACTATTACGCAAGGCGTGGGCCTTCCCCGATAGGCCCGCGACCGATGCAGATTGCGTAATAGTGACTTGAAGTAGCTTTTGGTGATCTGAAGGTTTCAAGTAAACTTGGGGTATTTTTGCATGGGCGTTTAAGAGCTACGTCATATCAGTGGGTGTTACGTGTATTCAGGGAGTTCGTGCTGCGCAAGACATTCAACAAAATAGACAAGGACGGGAGCGGCACGCTGACCAGGGCGGAGATCGAGGACGCCACTAAGGAGAGCGGCCTCAACATCGCTACCGAGAAGATCAGCGACTTGCTGGTTGCTCTCACCAAAGATGCCAAGTAAGGGAAAATCCTGTTGTTTGTTTTTTTTCTTCTGTTTGCATTATTCGGTTGAACAGTGCGCGGGGTGGGTGGGTAGGTGTTTGGGAGTTTAACGTGACGTCCGTTTCCACCACGTATGAGTGATCTCAAAGACGGGGCAAGGAGAAAGAAGCTAGCACAAATGTTTGGCCCCAACCAGGAATCGAACTCACGACCTGAGCATTGAAAGCCCAACGCTCTACCACTCGGCTATCCCGACTCCCCTGAATAACGTCGTCGGTGTGCAAACAGAACTAGTTTTATGACCCTTCCTTTGCGGCGATCTTGAGACTTTTGCAACCTTTTGGTGTCCGTGAAGAAAGAAATTATAAATTAAGAGAGAGTCGAATTGTTTTCTGCTTCGCGGGAATGTTCGATTTGTAGTGCTGGCGAGTCTAGTAATTATAACTATCTAGGGTTAAACCGAATTGTGATATGGACTGGCCGATTGTAATCTCCCTCGAGACTTGCTGGTTAACTGGGGCAGAAATGGTATGGTATCTACTGCCAGGCTTCCTTTCAGAACTGTGAGGCACCCACAATCCGACAAAACGGGACTTATAAAACCTTTTCCTTTTCTCTCGTTTCTCAGAGACAACGTGCTGGACTACGAAGAGTTTCTGCGCGTGTTCGGCGTCCAGCAGACGGCCACAGTGATGCACCAGGTGTTTCAGGAGCTGGACAAGGACCAGAGCGGCTTCCTGACCAAGGACGAACTCATCAACGCCATCCAGAGCGAGTCGGAGCTGAAGCTTCGCGCCGCCAAGATCTCCGACCTTCTGGTAGCCTGGCATAAGGACAAGGACAAGAAGATCGACTACAACGAGTTCGTGCAGGTCTGGTTGAAGTACAAGTAATGCCAAGCCAGTAGTACCGAGACCAAGTCTATCGTCATCCGAAAGCGGGGCCTAAGCATTTATCAAATCCATGACGCTTACGCCTTTTTTCCAGATGGTGGCAGCCGCGAATTAGTCTTTGTGGCTTGCGCGGCTTTAAGCCCTAAAAACTCACTCACTCACTCCAGATGGTGGTGGTAAGTCTGCTGTAATTTGGTAGCAGAGCCTAAGAGTCATGCATTTGATGGGCGCTTAGGTTCATTTTCCCTATTACCAAAGACCTTGGAATCAGATGTTTCCAAGATCTTTGCTATTACCGTATATGTGTTTTACGCGGGGGAAGCGTGGTTAGTGTTTTCACAAAAGGGGAACGTCGGTGTTGTATGTATGTTCTGTGCGTCTTTGCTTCGAGTTTGACACTGGTGGCCGTTTCATCGAATCTGTGTCTTGATCATAACTTTCATGTGCATTTCTGTTCCGTTAGGAGCACAAGTTCTGTAAAACTTTATTTGTGATTTCCTGTAAGTTGCAACATGGAAACAAATGTAAATAATCTTTCCTTCCGTGTAGAGAATAGATACAGTTAACTTATCATTATTGCTAATTTTACGTGTTGCAACATGGAAACAAATGTAAATAATCTTTTCTTTTTCGTGTATACAATAGATGAAGTTAAGTTATTATTATTACTAATTATCAGTGTTTGCGCACATTTCTTTCTTACGTGTATCATTGGTTATGTTGCTAGTGTATTTTCCTTAGATTACCTGTGATGCACATAGCATGTTTGTGTAGAAACTATTTAGAATTAAAATATTTATTCATTTGATATGTTTATAACTCTATAGCGTTTCACTAGCCAAGACAGGTGGAAAGTATTACGTGCACTTAGTCTTTGTTAAGTATATCGGTGTTCTGCTGATGTTTCAGTGGGCCTTTGGGACAAACCTGTGCAATATAATTATGGACTAATAATTTGTCAGTTCAAAAGGATAGAGTTTTCTTTGAAAAACCTGTCTGTCTTTGTACTCGGTAGTTTGAATTGATGAATCAGAAAAACATCACAAAAGATACTGGCAAATATGAGTAATTATATCAATGTATTTATTTGTAGGCGTGCTGTTCTCGTCAGTTGTACTCAAAGTTTTCTATTTGTATTTCATGATACATTCATATCATGTGTATGCATTGATCGGATTTAGGGTGCTGCATTGTGTTTGTGTATGGGGTGTCTACATTATAAAATTGATAATTCAAAGCCGCTACCCTGTCTTTCTATAAGTCTTTTGCTTTGATTGACTGTGATGAAATTACCTGAACGTGTTACAGTTAATTCTTGTTACGCGGGCTAAATCAGTATCAACCTACAGCAGATAAGAAAATTGTTTTGCGTTCATGAATCTCGTTTATCAATTCAGTTTAGTCAGCTGGAGAGACTGAGTATTAATATTCTTTTGCCGCCCTATGTAGTCTCTGTGTATTTATTCATTTACTGATTTATATTTATTTGCTACGTGCAGTAGATCATTTGTTCAGTCATGTGTATGTGTGCGTGATAAAGAGGTTGTGCTGTCCCCCAAATCAATAAAGTACAAAATTCAACCCATCTTGTCATGACTTATGTGGACTCAGATTTAAAGCCGAGTGCACTGTCATACAACTCAGAGAGAGAGAGAGAGAGAGAGAGAGAGAGAGTGTGTGTGTGTGTGTGTGTGTGTGTGTGTGTGTGTGTGTGTGAGACAGAGAGAGAGAGAGAGATCCCGGCTATTGCATGCATAACCTGGCAGCTGCACTACTGTACCAAAGTCTGTTTTCACACAGCACAGAGCCAAATCACTCTTTCATATTTAATATGCCCTGACAGTTAATTAATGATAATGTTGCCAATTAGCTGAACTCAGCAAAAGATTTCAGGAGAAGGTTCTAGAGAATGGAAATCCTACACGGCTCAGAATAGCATTGCGTCAGCCGTCGGGCATTTGGCAAACGCAGACGACTCCCTGAACTGGACTGACGAGATTAGCTCGGTTATATGTGGTAATCTAGCCAAGGGCGGTCCGAGCGGCGGCTTGTAAAAAAAACTCTAGAAGTAGAACGAATTAGTGTAACCCAGCGACTGCAGACCGACCTTCCTGACCATGCGGAAATAAAGCAGAGGTTTTCCGCGGAAACTGACAACAACAACACTGAACAACTGACATGAAAACAGTCACAACAACAACAAAAAAAAACCAAACAAACAATATAATTATGTATGATTTGAGTGATCGACACTCGACGCGTAACATAAATTTTGCGCCCTGCCAGGTGCACTCAAGCATGCCAGCTCGGCTGAAACAGCAACAACAATTAAACGAACGAACCAACCAACCAATCAAACAAGAAACCCACCAAAAAACGCCCAGTCTACACAAGTCAGTAGATCGAATCCTGTCTGACCAGCCAAAATTGAGACTATCAACCGTGCAGGTCAAACTGCGGCAGCCGGAAAAAGAAAAAGAAATAGAAAACTGGTTGACAAATTCAGTATTGTATCGCCCATGCCGCATCAAAGAAAACTGAAATTGTCACAATAAAGTATATTTGATTTGATTTGAAAACTGACCGAACAATTTTCTCAGTGAACTGACGACTGTAACGGACTGAAACAAACAAGCGAGAGAAATATGAAAAAGCCAAATCAAACAAAATGCAAACAAGACACCCACTCAGTTTACATATAAACATGCAACAGGTACAACTGATGTCTTCGAGCCCATCACTGACATGCGTACAACGTGCTTCTTTTGGACTGAATTAATGGCCGAGCGTCAGTGACACTGACCCAGCTACACCCGGCTGCTGCTATGAATACGCATTGCTTCGACTAAAAATGAAGACCCGAACAGTTCCTTTTGATACAGGGAGCAGTCACCTTCTAGCCTACACACAATGTCCGAGCACATGGTGTTATACTAAAAATAGCAACACATCGCTGTTCGTCAGTCGAAGCTTCGCGATCCGATTTAGCGAGGCCACTCGTAACGTACGACGAACGTTAAATTCTGGAAGTCTCGGTGTACGTGGCAACCTCTTGTTTACTGACCCTTCGCTAAAGCTATTCCGTTTCACTTTTATGGGTTTAGAATATTCTCGATAACCCGAGAAACATCCATCAGCGTTCCAGCGCGGCGTGCGACCTAGCCGCAATGGCGTGTGCCCTAAACATATCCAGCCAATCAAAAACCGCGAGTATAACCAACAGCCAATCACGTCAAAGTTTACCTGGGGGAATTCCCTTTGCGCCGCTCATAGAAAGTTCGTCTGCTTGCTCACGGGTTCGCCTGCTTTCAGAGCATAGGGTATAAAAGGGAGAGATGGGGCGCTGGCTGTCATACGAATCAACGAATCGAAGTTGTATTCAACGACGAACCTACGTTCTTATCCACGAAAGAGCCAACGCTCTATTATCTAAACTTTTCGCTATCCGGCGACTGAACAACTGTTACACTGACTACAATGGGAAAAGCGAAAGCAATCGGCATTGATTTGGGAACGACGTACTCTTGTGTCGGTGTGTTCCAAAATGGTCAAGTGGAAATAATCGCCAACGACCAGGGACAGAGAACCACACCGAGCTACGTCGCTTTCACGGAGACAGAGAGACTGGTCGGCGACGCAGCGAAGAACCAGGCTGCCATGAACCCAGAGAACACGGTGTTCGACGCGAAGCGACTGATCGGTCGACGCTTCCACGACGCCAGCGTTCAGAGCGACATGAAACACTGGCCCTTCAAAGTGGTCAACGACGACAACAAACCGAAGATACAGGTCGAGTACAAGGGCGAAACTAAGACGCTGGCGCCCGAAGAAGTGAGTTCCATGGTGCTGACTAAGATGAAGGAAACGGCAGAAGCGTACCTGGGTCAGCGCGTCACCGATGCTGTCATCACCGTCCCGGTGTAGCATCCGGTCCGGTCCCCCCTCTGAAGTAGTCCCCCGGGGGACCAATTCGTGGCAAAAACTGCTCTATAATGGTCCCCCCCTTAGACATCCAGCCTCGTTTTCGACTGGTCCCCCTGGGCGATTTTGGTCCCCCCTCGCATCCAAAATAGGCCCCCTCTCGAACTGGTCCCCCTCTTTTCTAACCAATGTAGAGCTATGTCAGTATTTATTTTTAACTTTATTGTTACAAAACTTTATTGTCCCCAAAAGCACAGGGCCATAGGAACATTTTTTTTCTTTTTTTCCGATTTATGTGCTTGTTGTTATTTTTGTGTGTGTGAGATATATTTGTTTGGTTGTGTTCTTGTTTCTTTCAGTTGTTTTTTTGCATTGGTTGTTTTTTGCTGTCCACATTTCCTGTCATTTTTTTAAAACTGGAAATAGCATTTAGAGAATAACATCAAAGACCAAGTATCTAATATTTTCTATACAACGCCATAGAAAAATATTTCTTCAAAATTAAGTAAGTGTCCATGACATGAAAACTAGTTGCCACCTTTGGCTTTCAGCGTACTTCAAGTAGACAGTCAAGACTGAGTACCAGTGTCTCAAATCATGACCCTTGAAACAACAAAAACAGCAGAAGACTAACAGTTCTGGTCTAAGGAGTGACACAAAAAACAGGAGCAAAGTGATGTCCAAGATTCATTATATAAATTACTCTGTCTGTTTTCAATGGGGCCGATTGCCAAACTGGCCCGTATTTCAGCCACCTAGGTTGTCGGCCTGGAGCCTCTCTTGTGAACACATACACGGGCGTGTCCAAGAGGGTGGCTGCAGCAAATATCTCAACCTCGGTGGCCCAAGTACGGAATGAATTGTCGTGTACTTATAATTATAGGCATGTTTGACACGAGTCACGTGACGTGTCAAGAAGCGTGGCGACCGTTTTCTCATCCCACAAAAAAAATAAATAAAAGAAAAGAAAAAACAAATCTAAACTTTTAAAAGTGATTTAACTTCGTAGATTTGCCGTTCTATGTAGCCTATACTTTTGTTTTTTAGTGGCGACCGTTTCCTCATCCCACAAAAAAAAAAAAGAGAAAATAAAAAAAACAAAAGTATAGGCTACATAGAACGGCAAATCTACGAAGTTAAATCACTTTTAAAAGTTTAGATTTGACACTGTAACCTTGACCCAGTTCAAGATCATCTTGAATAACATCTCTGTACAAAAATGAAAATAATTATACATATAACGAAAGAGGTGTGTGTGTGTGTGTGTGTGTGTGCGCGTGTGTGTTTGCGTGCGTGCGTGCGTGCGTGAGTGAGTGTGCACGCGTGCGTGCGTGCGTGCATAATGTGTGTGTGTGTGTGTTTGAGAGATGGGGGGAGGAGAGAAAGTGTGGGGGGCGAGAGAGAGAGAGAGAGAGAGAGTGAGAGAGATCCAGAGTCACGTTTTCTACTGAGTTGACACACACTATAACAATAAAGTTAAAAATAAATACTGACATAGCTCTACATTGGTTAGAAAAGAGGGGGACCAGTTCGAGAGGGGGCCTACTTTGGATGCGAGGGGGGACCAAAATCGCCCAGGGGGACCAGTCGAAAACGAGGCTGGATGTCTAAGGGGGGACCATTATAGAGCAGTTTTTGCCACGAATTGGTCCCCCGGGGGACTGCTTCAGAGGGGGGACCGGACCGGATCCTACACCGGCTTACTTCAACGACGCTCAGCGGCAGGCTACGAAAGACGCCGGTGTCATCGCGGGGCTGAACGTGCTGCGAATCATCAACGAACCCACGGCTGCCGCTCTGGCCTACGGGCTGGACAAGAAGGGACAAGGCGACAGACACATTCTCATCTTCGACCTGGGTGGCGGCACTTTCGACGTCTCCATCCTTGAAATCTCTGAGGGGTCGCTGTTCCAAGTGAAATCCACTGCTGGCGACACTCATCTGGGGGGCGAAGACTTCGACAATCGCCTCGTGCAGCACTTCTGCCAGGAATTCCAGCGCAAGCACAAGAAGGACATCAGCAAGAACTCTCGCGCTCTGCGACGTCTACGTACGGCCTGTGAACGCGCCAAACGCACCCTCTCCAGTAGCGCGGAAGCCAGCGTGGAGATCGACTCCCTGTTTGAAGGTATTGACTTTTACACTCGAATCACCCGTGCGCGTTTTGAAGAACTGTGTTCAGACCTCTTCCGTCACACCCTGGAGCCTGTGGAAAAAGCCTTGCGAGACGCGAAGCTGGACAAGCGACAGATCGACGAGGTGGTGCTGGTTGGCGGGTCCACACGCATCCCTCGCATCCAGAAGATGCTGCAGGAGTTTATGGGCGGTAAAGAACTAAACAAATCCATCCACCCAGACGAGGCTGTGGCTTATGGTGCAGCTGTCCAGGCGGCGGTGCTGAGCGGGGACCAGAGCGACGCTGTGCGTGACGTGCTGCTGGTGGACGTGGCGCCTCTGTCGCTCGGTATCGAGACTGCCGGAGGCGTGATGACGAAGCTGGTCGAGCGGAACACGACTATCCCGACCAAGACGTCGCAGGTCTTCACCACCTACTCCGACAATCAGCCGGCCGTGTCCATCCAGGTGTACGAAGGCGAACGAGCCATGACCAAGGACAACAACCTCCTGGGTCGCTTCGAACTGACGGGCATCCCGCCCGCACCGAGAGGGGTACCTCAGATCGAAGTCGCCTTCGACATCGACGCCAACGGCATTATGACCGTGACTGCCCAGGACAAGAGCACCGGGAAGTCGTCGCACATTACCATCAAGAACGACAAGGGGCGACTCAGCAAGGAAGACATCGAACGCATGGTGAACGAGGCTGAACGTTACAAGGAAGAGGACGACAAGCAGAAGGAGCGCGTCGAGGCCCGCAACAAACTCGAGGCCTACGTCTTCGGCATCAAGCAGGCGCTGGGTGACGCTTCTGGTGACAAACTCAGCAGCCAGGACAAGGAGGAGGCGACCAAGGCGTGCGACGAAGCGCTGTCCTGGCTTGACAACAACTCCATGGCCGAGAAGGACGAGTTCGAACACAAGCTGCAGGAAGTTCAGAAAGTGTGCATGCCCGTTATGAGCAAGCTGCACGGAGCTGGACAGTCAGGCTCGTCACACAACGGGCCAGCAGCAGGCGGGCATGGTTCTGGGCCGACAGTGGAGAAGGTGGACTAAATCAGTTTGACAGGTGACACTGACACTCAGATTTTTTGATTACCGAACT
The DNA here is from genome assembly GCA_018292915.2 of Batillaria attramentaria. Lineage (NCBI taxonomy): Eukaryota > Metazoa > Mollusca > Gastropoda > Batillariidae > Batillaria > Batillaria attramentaria. The sequence continues at coordinate 5,328,090 of JACVVK020000004.1, forward strand.
AGTGATGTGATGATATTACTTGGCCTCCTCCACTTCACTGACATTACTGAATCCACAGGGCCATTACCGTGATCTCAATTTTATTTGAACTGTTTCCGTATTAACTATATATGTTATTTAGTTTCATTTGTGTAAAGCAAATATTTATCCACCGAAAACAGTACAACCGTTGTCTTTCAAGATATTGAGATCGTCAGAACTCAGGGTTATGACGGTGGAATACATGTACAGGTTTACAACTTGAGGAGCTTATGTTTGAGCGAAATAAATGTGCATATTTACACTAAAGTAGTGTGTGTGTGTGTGTGTGTGTGTGTGTGTGTGTGTGTGTGTGAGAGAGAGAGAGAGAGAGAGAGAGAGAGAGGTGAATTAAAAAAAAATCGAATCGGATGGCTGAAAACGAAAGTATCTTAGCAGCGTGAATGTTTTTAAATGATTTTTTAAGGCAAACAAACATGCAGAAGAATGAAACAGTCAACCAATCAACAACAAAAACAAAAATCAACACAAAAAGAACGAAATCCAACAAAAGCAAAAAGTAAACCAACTGCCACAACTACCACGACTAAACACACATTGCACAAAACAACAGAAACAGCCAGTTAGACCTGAATGGTACAACTGATGCAGATGTGCAAAACTACTCTATGAAAGCAGCCCATAGATTTATCCCGCTGTTTCACCACGATCGCCATCACGTTTAACCACTGGGCTATTCATGGCAGCAAGTTGCAGCAACACCCAAAAGAATGCAACTGCGAAATGTTTTTCCATTATCTATCACAGGTAAGTCCTAGCGTAAATGCTTGCAGCAGCTGAATAGGTCTCCCCAATCAACACTGACGGAATCACAAAGCTGCAAGTTCAAATCAAGTTAAAATAGTTTTAGTCTACCCTCTAGGGGCATAGAATAGACAAAGAAATACAAACGGTACAACAAGTGCAGTGCATTTTCTATACATACATACATACATACATACATACATACATACATACATACATACATACATACGTTCATACATACGTTCATACGTTTATACATACACATACCTGCATAATGCGTACATGTACAGACAGACATACACACAAGTACATACCTACCCACTGTAACATAGTACATACACATACATATAAAAATGCGTACTTGTACATACCTACATGCAATACCTACATACACACATAAGTGCACACGCATACGTACTGTAACATATTAAATGCATACAGAAAAAAAATCTTTTATACATACACACAAATCCAAATATACTTATACATACACTCATGACTACGTGGATACAAGTTCATGCCTACTGAATACAAACCTTCAAAAATGCATACGTACAAACATACATTGACACATACACGCATACACCCATGCATTGTGGTAAGGGCTAGCTGTAACCAAATAATACGTTTCACCTACCAGACTCATTGTGATCAATTTCACGAAGGGAAAAGCAGATGTACAGTTTTAAGTCTTAAAATATGCGCTCACAATGTCTACGAATTTAACCAAGTTATTTAAGGTGTGTTTGTGACTCGTGCTGAGTAACGTGTTATACTTGATTGTTCTCGGGTTTTTTCCAGTAGAAGCTCGTTATCAGCTGATTCCGCTGCTGTTCAAAGTGCGTGCAGATACAAGGTACACGCCTACCGCATATTACGAAATTGGCAATTGACGTGTAACTGATAAGGTTTTGAATATTTATATGTATCAGTTTGTGTCAGGTAGTCTTCTATCTAGAGCCTTGTACCCACCCTGAAAGTGCATTGCGAAATGTTTTAAATACTGCTCCCTGATTGGGCAAGGCTGGATAAGGGCAACACCATTGCAACAACAGGCCTAACGTTTGAGATAAAAAAGACCAAGGAACAGCGACCTCGCGCAGAACTGCAACAGGCCTTCACGGGTGTAATTGAATTGTGTGACAAGACAGAACAAGCTGATCAAATCACGTATCAAAATGATCAGAGCAGGCGTGTGTGTTCTACTGCTGATCTGCGTCTCAGGTAGGTGGATTTCAAACTCATCGTATTCACAAATATTTATCCGAATGGTGTAGTTTTAACTGGTGAAGCAGGTGACTTGGGCTTGGGGATACATGTATACATTTGTGCTCGGTCACTTTTTTAGTTTGGTATTCAGGACAGGGGATGTGGTTCAGTTTGATTTTTTTTAAACTAGTCATAAAAACAAACAAACAAACAAACAAACCCTAGAAACAAACAAACAAACAAACCCTAGAAACAAACAAACAAACAAACAAACAAACAAACACAAAACCCCTAGAACTGTGATCTGGCCGCTGACGAAGGTAAAGTTCGGTCGTACAGTATACGAGCCAAGAAATCCACCTCAGCCGAGAGTGAATTGCGCACTGTGCTATACAGCAGAACGCACGTGCTGGTTCGGCGTAGGCCCAAATCCGCGCAGTCTGATGTTGGTCCACCTTAATAATTCCTTCGATCGGTAGCTATACCGTCCGACCCGCTCATAGAAACACCCTCCCCACCACCCAACCCATTGCCTTACAATGCTTGGGTTGTGAGTTGGAATCCCGGCTTGGGCCAAATATGTGTACAAGCCTTTTTTTTCTTTCACCCGTCCTTGATATCACCCATCCATGGTGGAAAAGGGCGTTAAACTCCCAAACACCCACCTTCCCCAAGCCCGAGCCAGGGGCGCCTGGATAACCGAATGGTAGAGCGTTTGACTTTCAATGGTCGGATCAGTCGTGAGTTCAAGTCCCGGTCATGTGCAAAATATTTCTGCTGACCTTTTTCTTGTATGCCCAGTCTTTGATATCACCCATGCATCATGGAAAAGGGCATTAAACTCCCCCCCCCCCTCACCCCTCACCCCGTCGTTATAACAAAACACCACCACCACCAACATTTGCTCCACTGTTTTTCATTTCGCAAACCGGGCCATAGCAGTGTACGTGTAGCTGAACAGGTCGGTCATCGGTCCTCCAGATAGACCTAGTTTTGGTAAGACTGTGAAAATAGCACTCCACTCTCCACATGGTTGCAGATAAGGGACGTGGGGCATTTTCAGCACTCATGTTCTGGTGAAGGTGATTGGTGTGGGGAGGTCAGACAATTTGCGTTGTGGCAAACCCGACAAAGTGGGCTTTACATAGGCCATTTAAGACGGTGGCTCACTAAATACAACTTGTCTCTTTCCCGCATTGGAAGCTTTTGGTCTAGTGTCCCCCCCCCCCCTTTTTTAGTTTAAAAAAAAAGAAAAAAGAATCGCACAGCCATTTCGCCAAAATAGCGTGTAAATGTATTATTTTGTTCTGTAATGCAGTGTACTGTGTGTGTGTGTGTGTGTGTGTGTGTGTGTGTGTGTGTGTGTGTGTGAGAGAGAGAGAGAGAGAGAGAGACTCTGTGAGTGCCTGACTCAGTGTGTGTGTGTGTGTGTGTGTGTGTGTGTGTGTGTGTGTGTGTGTGTGTGTGTGTGTGTGTGTGTGTGTGTGTGTGTGTGTGTGTGTCACAGTGTGCGCTTGTACGTACCAGTGTTTCTGATAGCGTGTACAATACCAAAGGATCCCACGGACCCTCTTCCAGAAATTCAGTGGGCCAGGGGATCCTTTTGCAATTTCTGCGAGTCCCTTAGTAACACGTGGGGTTTTATTATTTTTTTTTTTCTTTCCTGATCCTTCCGGCGCACTACTGCTGTCTCTGGCGGTGGGTTCATGTCTTCCATCACAGTTAAATTGCCGGTCTCTTCTTCTGGCCGGTCGCTAAACTTCGAGTCGAAACATTACTAGTCATCACTACTGTCGTCAGCTCTGAACAAAGATCGCTCGAACTGGCAGGGCAGTACCAGGACCCGTATGTAAAACCCGAGGTTAATTTAACCCACGGCAACGGGCCTAACACAGACTAGGACAAAAGAAACCCCCAAAACAAAATTAAATAAAAAAGGAAGCGAAGAAATAAAGACAAAAATCCTTCCATAATGACATAGGCGCCTTGCTAGAATGGACCCGCTTCCTGATTTAAAACAAAACAAAAACCCAGAAAATTTAACCGTAGAGTTAGTTTAGTTCGAGGTTAGACTCTAACCCGGGTCTAAACTCTCTAACCCCGACTTAAACATGCGGGCCCAGGAAAACGTGTGCCTCCCTGGGACGCAGTCACTTACATTTTCTGCATCATTTTCGGATTTGTTTTGTGTGTATTTCACGCACTATGTAGTGCGTAACCGGAAACACTGATGACTATAACTATGCCCCATACAAGAGAGAAATTATCCACACACACAAGTTATGCCATCTCATTTTCTCTTTTGTTTCAGGCCTTTCGGCATCTCGTCTCCGATCCAGACGCGGGGCTCTTGACAACCTCCAACAGAAAGCGGAAGACGCCCTCCACAACGCACAGGACTTGGCCAACCAGGCCGGACAACAGTTGTCTCAAGGCGCACAGGATTTGGCCCACAACGCGCAGGATCTGGCCCACCAGGCAGGGGACAAGTTGTCTCAAGGGGCGCAGGATCTGGCCCACAAAGCGCAGGACTTGGCCAACCAGGCAGGACAAGGTGAGGGAGTTTATCGTGCAGTTACCAATGTTTTCACTTCTTTCCATTGTCCCGCGGCCTGCAGCCTTGGCGTACAACTTTTCTCTCTATGCACACCCCTCGGGCTACCCTGCCCCTAGCTTAGACGTGCCCTATTTAACTGAAATCCCCGCGAGAAGAAACAGAAGAGAGTCGCCCGGACTGCCCTACACCCGAAAACTAACCTACCGTAGGATAATCACGCAGTGGCGTCGGAACGGGGGGGAGGGGGGGGGGCATGGGGGCACTATGGCCAGTTGTACCTACCCAGCCCTGAAGATCTTCCGACGCCACTGTAATGTGCAAAGAGCAAAGACAGACTGCAATTAACTCTCAGAAGCCTTTGGCAAAATTACATTTTTACTAGAAATCTTAAGGATCACTGAAGCCGCTATTACGCACTGATTTCAGGCCTGTCCAATTTCAAAGACGAGATGTCCCAGAGGTTTGGCAGCAACGACATTGAGAAGCTGATGACCGACCCTCAGTTTATGGAGCAGCTGCAAGCCCTTGACCCCACTGACCCTGACTACGACAGCAAGGTGAAGGACCTGACGGTGAAGAGGCTCGAGAGCATGGACGGCGGTGCTAGCGGCATAACTGTGTCACTGGCGGTGTTGATCGCCTCTGTGCTGATGAAGATGGTCATATTCGCGTAGATCTAGATGGCTTGGTACTTGCCAAGGGGGGAAGGTAGGAGGGGGGGGGGGGGGGTGCGGGGAGGGGCACCCATAGGAAAGGGAATCAACTAGGTAGTACGGAAAAGACAGACCAGAGAGGTTACTTCCCTTGCCTGATGTTAAACAGCACTGTTTTTGGAAAAGGGGGGGGGGGGGGGGGGGGGGGGGGAGGGGGTCGGCCTTACGGAAAGGAACTGCCGGAAGCTCAGATCAAACCAGGGAGCAGGAAGCGACTATGGAATGAAAACACCAGTCGAGATATACATACCTTCCAGGATGTGGTGTTCCTTTTCTGGCGTGTGATGATTAAAAAAAAAAGAAGGATTTTTTTAAAAACAGGAATTGGTTCTCCTTCCTCTTCTGGTATAGAACCCATTTTCCACATACATTTATACACTTTTTTAAAATAAACATGCCAATAGGTCATTGTGGGGGGTAGTTTCACTTCGCGAATGTAGATTCATTGTGATTTTCTCCCACCCCAACATCTTAGTGCCTAGAGAACGCTTTGACATTCGGATGTCACATCAAAGATCAAAGATTGACTGTGTTGGAATTTTCGACTGGGTGTTAAATTAAATTAAACATTAAATTTTTCTGTCTGTTTGTCGTAACTTCCGTTTGTTTTAGTTACAAATAAATCTGTTATTTGTCGACAAAGTGCATACTTGCATGATTCACCTCTGTGTGTGAGTGTGTGTGTGTGTGTGTGTGTGTGTGTGTGTGTGTGTGTGTGTGTGTGTGTGTGTGTGTGTGTGTGTGTGTTTAAGCACTCAATCCACTGCATTGTTTTGTCACGTTTAAGAGGTCTGTGCACTGAATGTCCAGTCAATATCGGCAGCAGCAAATGTTTCAAGTAAAGGTCACGTATGCACCTTGGCAACTGCAAAACTGTATGTTTGCAGTCGGTCCCCCCCTCTCTCTGTCTATCTGTTTCTCTCTCTCTCTCTGTCTCTGTCTCTCTCTCTCTCTGTGTGTCTGTCTCTCTCTCTGTCTCTCTCTCTCTCTCTCTCTCTCTCTCTCACACACACACACACACACACACACACACACACACACACACACACACACACACACACACACAGAGGAAACACACACACACACACACACACACACACACACACACACACACACACACACACACACACACACACACACACACACACACACACACACACACACATGAATCAGGCAAGTATGCACTTTGATTAACCATAAGAAATGGGTATACAAAATACGGATTAACATGGGAACTGAACCCGCACCCCCCAACCCCCCACCTCCCCCCCCAACAATCAATCAATCAATCAATCAATCAATCAATCAATCAATCAATCAATCAAACAAACAAACAAACAAACAAACAAAGAAACAAACAAACAAACAAACAACAACAAAACTACAACAAACAAAACCAACAAATCCCAAACTCCAAAACAACAACAACAATAACAAGAAGTACAACAGTAACATTACAACAACAGGAACAACAAAACTAACAAGGAGGAACGGCCCCGTCCTACAAAGTTGTTTCTCCAAACTTCATATTATTTTGTCTGTTTTGTTGTTATTGTTGCCGGTTCTCCCCTCTCCAAGTTCTACCAACGACACTAGATCCTCTACGACCTCGACCGGTTAGCCACGTGACTGAGGGTGGGGCCGGGTGGGGGAAGAAGGGGGAGAGAGAGAGAGAGGCAGAGATAGAGGGTGGGTGGATGGGTGTTTAGGAGTTTAACGTCCTTTTCCACCACAAAAGGGTGATATCAAGGACGGGGCAACGAGAAAAAGGCCAGCACAAATATTTGGCCCCAGCGGCCGGGATTCGAACTCTCGGCCCAAGCATTGAAAGTCCAACGCTCTACCATTCGGCCACCCTGGCTCCCCACAGAGAGAGAGAGAGAGAGAGAGAGAGAGAGAGAGAGAGAGAGAGAGAGAGAGAGAGAGAGAGAGAGAGAGAGGTCAGTTCCGTGATCTAAACATTTGCCGTCAGCCTCAGGCAGGTCGTCATACAGAGAGAGAGAGAGATGACGTCAATTCCGTGAACTAAACTTTTGACGTCAGCCTCTAGCACTGAGATCGTCTGAGGATGCTTGTTCATGTCTTGTAATTTCCCTGTTGGCTTTGTGACTTCTCCGACTGAATTATTTTTCACATGAAATCTGGAAGATCTAGAGGGCTGATGAAATGTCGGAAGCAGTGACAATACTTGCAGATTTTGTCTGTGAACCAAACATTTGACGTCAGCCTCAAGCTGCTCGTCTGTCATGTGATACTTCTTCATATCTTGTGATTTCCTTGTTGTTTCTGTGACTTCCGTGACTGAATTAATTTTGATATAAAATCTGGAAGATCTAGAGAGCTGATGAAACGTGGACTTAAGTGCCTCGGGTTGTACTTAAGAAATTGCAAAATTGGAACCTTTTTGACCAGCGCTTCTCGCAGAAACGTGAAAAAAATGTGTTTATCTAAAAGCTCTGTTATTCTTAATACTAAAGCTATAATAGTGCAGTAGTTCATGTCATATGTGCAGTTGGCATAAGTGACAAAAATACCGGAATGATGAGTAATTTGAAAGAGTCTTTTCATAGATATTTGGCCTTATATGCAAACAACCCCTACCTCGGAAATATTTTTTTTACACAAAACCAGTCAGAGCTACAGAGCTGTAGCACAAATCAAGGCAGTGTGATTGGGTGAACTTCCAAAGTCTAGAAAATGAAGGAATTTGAACAACTTTTTCGAACAAATTCGTAACATGACCGATTTTTTAAAATTGGCGATAACTCTTCTGAAAATGCGGCAGGCTAAAAATCGTGAAAGGTAGCTCTGGAGAAGGTGAATTCCCATTTTATCTCAAAGTAAAAAGGCCTCCAACGAGGTGGTTTAGGAGATAGTCATCATTACATCCGTCCACACACACACACACACACACACACACACACACACACACACACACACACACACACACACACACACACACACGTCACTCCCGCCAAAAAGAACGCAGCAGCATAGTGTGCACGTAAGGTGTCTATGACGCAGATTTCGTTACGTCACTGTGTGCGTGAAAGTAAGTAAGCTTATTGTGTGGAGAAACGTCACAGTCTTGTTTTGTATCACTGAAACTTGCTGCTGCGCGTAGCAAAATCTGCCCCGTCTCATAAAGTTGTTTCTCTATAGAGAAACAACTTAAAAACGGCCGGTGAGAATGCTGAACGCGTATTCAAATACTGACCAGCGTTATAACTGATTATCAGTTACTGATAGGTGGATCAAACAAACAGACAAAGAAAGAAAGAAACAAACAAACAAGGCATGAGACCCAGGTACTTGGCACTGTGCCCATGGTAACGATTCAAACTGCCAGAAACAGATGAGGAAACATGAGGATGTCTTGCACAACGACCTGCACCAAAGTCCATGGCGTAACACACACAGATCTTTAGTACCGGGCGTTTCTCAGTTCCTCCACCGGCATTGATCAAGGCTGTCAAAGTGAATACATCAAGAATAGAAATCTGATCCCAGTGCCCTAAACGAAAAAAAAAAAAAAGAAAAGAAAAAAAAGCAGCTCCGGCATTGCGAAATATTCGATTTCTGTGCCCATGTCTGTTTGAGCAAGCCCTGGCGTCCCCAAGTACACGCTGCGATGTGTGAGGGTTTAAAAGGGACAGAGCACCCGGGGTAGCTGATCGCTGCAGACGGCAAGGTGTACCCTCTGAGAGAGAATCCAGAGAAAATCATGCAGTTCACGGGATTGTACCTGGTGCCCATGCTGTTGATTTCAGGTAAAACATTATTTTGTACATTATGTCAGCATCTAAATAATAAATTATATAATCCTTAGGTACTTGTACACTGTATATTGTAGTTAAACTGCCAATGAGTTTTAGCGTCTTGGCCACGCACCAGAGATAATTTGGTCAGAGTATTGACATAATGAAGTGATTCTTGAAATTGTAATTGCCACTTAAGCTGTTTGTCCTTGCGGGGAATTATGGCTTTCAGAAACAGCGTGTGATTAATATTAAACTATTGAAGTTGTGCCCATTCAAGAAATGGCACTTCACCACTGGCGCGGGAAAGTGGGGTGGGGTGGGGGAGCGGGTTGTTTGCCCCCTCCCCCTCATTTGTCTTAGACGAAGGGGGTCAGTGTGTGTGTGGGGGGGGGGGGGGGGCGAGAATATCTGTTGCTCTCTCCTCCCCCCCCCGGCCCCTCCCACTCCTTCCTAGTGCAGAAAATGTTGTCACAGTCTACAAATACGTGTACCTGAAATACTGGATATGTCGAAATAGATCTCCTCAGGCGAAAGGTACGGCTTGACTGTAACGGACTGAAATTCCTGGGAACTACCGCCCCCCCCCCCCCCCCCCCCCCCCCCCGCACACACTCCGTTGTTTGATTTGATGAGGCTCTGCCCCCCACCGCCCTCCCCCCGGGAAAAAATATCTTCCTACGCCACTGTGTACACAAGTAAATCCATTTTCGACGTTTTGGACCTTTCGTGTAATTTCTCCACAGCAACATCAGCGACAAGCCTTCGCGTTAAGAGGCAGTCGTTCCCCGACTTTGGTTCCTTTGGCGTCAACTGGCAGGACTTGCTAAACCAGGCGCAGGACCTGACGAACCAGGCCCAAGACCTCGCCCAGCAGACCTTGGACAACGCCGGGGACTTCAATCTTCCTGACGACCTGGCAGGCGACTTGCAGAACATGATGTCTCAGATGACCAGCGACCCCAACTTCCAGGAGCTTCTGCAGCAGATGGGGGACGTCGACGTGGAAGAGCTGCAGAGGGCGGCGCTGGAGCTGCAGAACGACACGGAGTTTCAACAAGCGCTGCAGGAGGTCGACACGAATGACCCAAACTACCTGCAGGTCTGGGAACACACTTTATTTTCGGGGACGCACTTAAATGTCTGTTGGCAATAACCTGTTACAATTCTGAACAACTTAACTTTTTCTTGCAATGATTTTAGTTTTAGACAGTTTAGCTTCGAACATTTGTTTTCACGGCAACACTGTGCAACGGATCAACTCGGAGACGTGTGCAAACACCTACCCTCCAAACAACATGCATTTAGTCCTTTATCAAACATATGGTGTGTGTAGATTAGGCCTCGTATTCATGAAGCGTGTTTAAATAGGATAAATGCGTTACCAGGCCAAATGGCTAACCTACTAAAGTTCACCCCCCCCCCCAAACAAACAAACAAAAAACAAACAACAAAACGAAACACAAAAACAAAAACAACAACAAAAACCTAAAAAACAACAACACAAAACAAAAAAACCAACAAAACAACAACACACACACACACACACAAACACACACACACACACACACACACACACACACACACACACACACACACAAGCAACAACAACAACAAACAAACAAACAACTGACCTTAGCATTTATATCACCAATCAATAGAAAACATACCACGTGTTCAATCCCTCCAGCTGACTCATTAGGATTAACGTGCATGCGAAATGAATCAGAAAAAAAACCCAACAACTTCTCAACCATTTGAGTGTCAGCCACATTCGGACCAACCCGATTTAAAACAAAGAAACAGCCACCTATCATTTTGTGCATTCCATTTCTATTGCTGGAGAAGACATATTTCAATATGTACGGTCACTGAGTTATCTGATTTAATTAATTGAAAAGAACTGAGAACTGGAGTGCACTTCTTACGAGTGTCTGCAGCCACTCCATGACCGACCTCATTTAAATTATGCACTGTGACCCGCAGGCCGTGCAGCAGCTGACCATGACGAAGCTGCAGGAGAAGTTCCAGGAGAAGCTGGGCATCTCGGATGGGGACAGTGCTGCAGCCAACAGTCAGGACAGCAGCCAGAGCGTTGGAACTGGGGTCGACAACGCAAGTGCTGCTGGTGTTGCATCGCTGGCTGGGCTGCTCGTCATGCTCTTCATTCAGATGGTCATTCTTGCATAGATGATTTTTTTTTTTTGTGACCGAGGGATGTCGAGCACTACTAGACGGTGTCTAATTGCGCTGGTCTATTTACTGGCCCAAAGTCTTCTCCTTTAGAAAAAAAACCAAGAAACTAAACCCCAACAAACAAACAAACAAACAAACAAACAAACAAACAAACAAACAAACACTGAAGTCATTCCATTTCCCTGTGTTTAGATGGTCTCGCAAAAAGCTGAACTTTATTAAATTCCTCAAAATCAGCGATGTAAATATTCAGTCTGTTTCAGTTTTAATTATGCTTTTGTCATCGACAACTTACGTAGATTTGTGGTTTTCGAAATGTTAATACTTGTACCTTGAAGTGTCTATTTCTGAAATTCAGTCACGTGACTATGTAGTCTTTTTCTGAGATTCAATCATGCTTTTGTCATCGGCAACGACTGTGGTTTTCCAAACGTTAACTGTTACACCTTTAAGTGTCGTTTCAAGAAAACTTGAATAGCGTATGTATCGTTTCGAACTTCGAAATTGAAACATGTAAACTGGCGCTATAACTGAACAAAACTGCCATTCATTCAGTTTATAAAGGGTCGTCACATCTGTATTTGCCGTTAGCAAACTTTTGACAGAAGTCAAATACGGCTGTTGTATCGATGTGGCCCCACCCTCTGCTCCTTTCCGTCCATGGCAAGAATAAACACAAGACAAGAAATGCTTCGACTGTCTCAGCGTGTAGTTTTACTATGCAAGCAATAAGACGTGAGAATCAAAGCAAAGGACAGACCGGCGAATAAAGGCGTATGCTCAACACATTAGATCAAGAATGGTGTACGGGACTCGTTAGTCGTACAGAAGGTGTATGTGATAACTGGTCATTGCAGTCAAGGGTATATGTAGGTGGTTCACAATATTCAATGTGACCACAAACCAACTGGAAAAGGTAACAATAGCAACAACTAAGTAATTGAAAAAAAAAAAAAAAAAACAAAAAAAAAAACAAAAACACGACGGCATTACACTTTTTCTACGAAAATCACGTATGCTGGAGTTCTTGGAAAGGGGAGAAATCTTGACGGCTTGATTCACTTTGGTCACAAAGAAATTATACTGATTTACATCCACAGTCTTTTAAGACACCCATGTGTTTATAATTTGACAATACAATGCAGGTTGCACACTGTGTGTGTGTGTGTGTGTGTGTGTGTGTGTGTGTGTGTGTGTGTGTGAACTGAAATGAAAATATTAGTCCACACAGGTTTACCACTGATTTGTGAAAAGGGTTTATTATCGATGTGAAAAAGTATGTTAGTACAAAACACCGACGTGCCTGTCGAATCAAGTACAGTCCCTATACCTTGGTCCCTGAACCACAAGCAGGAGAGACTCATGATGGCGAGTCAACAGTGGAACCAAGTGTCACACTAAGGCCTGGCACACCCAGATGACAACCAGGGCGATCAATGAGACTCGCCGGGGCCGTGCTGCGGAACTAGATGTGCCTCCTCCGCCTGGTCTGCGGGTGGTCACAGGCGGAGGGTACGCAACAGACACACCCACCGTCGCTTGAACTGCCTGGGTCGTCGTAGGCTCGATGACAAAGCTGCTTCGGGCTGGTTGTCCACTTCCAGTTGTTCCGGGCGTGGTAATCTCCGTCGTTCGGGGCTGCTTGCCGATTGAGGGCGAAGCTTCGATAGTTGCCGTTCTTGTCGGGTTTATGGTGCCGCTAACCGCTGTGCTTTTGGTGGGGAAGTAGGTGGCAGGGGCTTCTGTGGGCGAGCCGCTCAAGGTTGAGACATAAGACATTCCGGTAGAGCCTGAAGTCGGGGAAGATACGGGAGTTGCCGTTCTTGTTGGAGTGATGTTGGAGCCGCCAGCCGCTGTGGTTTTGGTGGGAGGAACTTCTGTGGGCGAGACGCTCAAGATTGTCGTATGGGACAATCTGGTTGAGACAGTTGTCGGGACAGTGACGACAGGAGTGACAAGAGGTTTAGTCGATTCTGCAGGGACGGTGGACCAGGTTGGAGTGATGCTGGCTGTGTTAATCGCTCCAGAGCGAGTAGCAGATACAGCCGGGCGGTAACTTGTTTGTAGTGAGCTGCTTGAAACTGCGAACGAAGGGGTGAAAGCATCCGATGGATTGGTGGCCGATGTTGGAGTAACGCGCAGTGATTCTGACGTGACCAAGAGAACCGTGGAGATCACACTGATGGATTCAGTTGGAGTACTAGTTACCAGCATAGCAGACGTAGGTGCAAGTGTACTCAGACTCGGTGTAACTGTGGTACTGCTTTCCGCGATCGCCAACGTAGCATTCAGTACCTGCAGCAGTTCCATTAACGCAAGCTGAAGCTTCTCGAAGGATGGACTTGAAACTCCCTCTCCGTCAATGTCCTGGATAAGCTGCCTGATGTCTTGGGCGACCAGCTGAACCTCAGTATAGTTGGAAAATCCCTTGAATACTCGCACTGCAACTAGGAAAGCTTCCGACGCATATGGGGTGTCGGGGATGGCAACAATGATGTCATGGAAGATGCTGACGGCTTGTACCAGCCTGGATTCGTTTGTTATCTGGAGGAGAACGTGTCTGAAATCAGAGTTGTCGACCATCAAAAGGAACACTCTTTCAACACTGGATCCATTGGCGATGTCAGTCATTGCCCGCAAGAGCAGTGGATTCTTCAGTACGACTTCAAGTGTTTCGTACGCATCTCGGTTATTATGCAAAGAGTGAAGTGTGGTTTGTACTACGAGCACGGCCTGCTGAATGAGAGGGTCGGTCGTGTTCAGGCTTTCTACCAGGATCTTGAAGACATCAAACGCTTGCGTGAGCTCAGCATTTACGGCGTAGTTCTGCAAAGCGATGACCAGACGCTGGTTGCTGAAAACGGCGGCCTGCATGACCAAAAGAACAGGAACAGGATCGGCAGTTGAGTTGACTGGTGTCAGCCAGTTAACAAGTACGTCCACAGAGCCAACAAGTGTGGGACTGTTTGTAAGGCTTGCGATAGTCTGGACGAGCGCAGGGTTGCTGGTGAAAACATTCAGGGCTTGCTCCGCAGCTGAAACAACTCGGACCACTCCTGGATCCACCGAAGTGTCATTTCTCAGTAATTTCATGATGAAAATGACGGCCTTGCCTGTGTCCGGATTATTCGAGAACCTTACGAATGCCTCTGCAAGCTCTGTGTTTTGAGCTAAGTCGTTCATAACGTTTCCCATAGTTAGGATGAGGGAGCTCATATCTGGGCTGGCTGTGTCCCGACTTTGTAGCAGCTTCATCATGATCTCAAAGACCTGTTTGGCGTCAGGACTGACGGTTGCGTTTCGAATCGTTTCCAAAATCGGCGAGTTGTTTGCAAAGAAAACGAGTAATTCCTCGACAGCCACGAGTTTCGTCATGCCAGTTGCAGTTGAATTTCCATACATTCTCACCGCAGCTTCAAATGCTTTCCGGGCTTTTGGATTCACGCTAAAAGTGTGAATCGCTTGAACAAGTTGGGACTTGATGAGAAAATCGCGAAGACTGTCTATCGTGTAAAGAACGGCCTGGTTTTGTTCCGGACTCAATGCTGTCACATTCTGGAAGAGAAGCATGACAGTTTTGAAAGCTTCCATCGCGTCTTGATTTACAGACAAACGGACAAAAGTCTGTAAGATGTCCCAGTGAGAAGAGAAACCCATGATTGTTTCATTTAGAGCCTGGATAGCTCGATCCATCTCTGGGTTTGACGTCACGAAACTTGCAAACAGTTGGCCAATGACATTCAAGGCATCGTTGACGCTTTGACTCTGCGTGAAGCGTGAGATGACTTGCAGAAACTTCCCATTGTCTACGAGTGCCGTCATCATAGATTCTAAGCTCTGGACAATTCTGACGACGTCCGCGCTTGTAGCATTCGTGTTTGTCGTTAGCAGCCGCATTATTTCAAAGACCTGGTACGCACTCGGGTTTGAAGGAAACTGCTCCATCACCTGGATGAGTAGTGGATCGCTGAAAAATTTGGGAAGCATTCCAGCAAGAACTGTGAGTGACTGTTTCGCCTTTCCATCGCGGATAACTCCCTGGAGCAGACCCAGGATTTCCTGAAAGGCTTGAGTTACGTCTTGGTCGTTTGAGAGACTGTTGACAACGAGCTGAAGACTTTCGAGTGCCTGCTGGATGGATAAATCTGTCGTGACCGACTTCACTTCTGTCAGGACTGTGTCCAGTGTATTAATGTCCACGACGTCGGAGAGACTTGCCACCGCTTTCAGTACGTTTTCTACCGCCGAGACTGGTCTGCCGTTGACAAAATCTTCAACTACCTTTCGCAAAGATCCATCGCCAGTTAGAAACACTTTCTGCAGTGCTTCAGCCAGGCTAGGGTTTGTATTTTGCAGGCGTCGAAATAATTGCTGAGTTGTCTGAAGAAACTCAAGCATGCCTTGAGTTTGACCGAAGCTCTCGAAAAGTTGGTAGATTTCAGTCATATACTGACCACCGAAAAGACAGTCTTTGTCAGCTTTGGCTGATGGTTCATTTTGCGGATTCTGCTGTTGGTCGGCCAGAAGCTTGTTGATCCCTTCAATCAGGTTAGAGGCATCCAAGTTGAGAATTTCGTCCAGTTGTTGCTGTATCTTATTAAGGTCGTCGTCAATCTTGTAGCTTTGAACCGGTGGAATGAAAGCCTGGTAGCCTATCTGTTGAAATTTGATGTTCTGGTGACCCTCATGTCTTGTACCTGTCAAAAAGAAAGCCAATGACTTCATCAGTATACGTGGGACTGAAAAATTATCTGATTTGCTTTTATATTGTTCTAGTTTTACAAGAAAATAAAGCAGCAACCATAAAACAAAACAACAACCACAACAACAACCATAAAACAAAAGAAACAAACAACTTGAAAAAACAAAAAGCAAAGAAACAAACAACTTGTAGAAACAAAAAGCAAAGGAACAAATAAAACAAACAAACAAACATCACCACCACCACCACCACCACCACCAAAACAAAAACAGAATGTCTGTTTATTTCGTGACAGAAAACAAAATTGAGTCATTTGCATACCGTGAGTTGTTTTATGTCCTTTCGTTCCGGGCTGGTTACTGCTCCAGGTGAGGACTTGGTGAAAATCTCCGAGTGTGTTGCTGCCGTCGAACTGACCGCTGTCCAATCCGTCTACCATCCTGCCCAGATCATGGCCGAGGATGTCGTCCATTCCCTGCAGAAAAGGGACCTGGAAATCTCCGTTTGACCGTCTCTTCTTCCTTGCACTACAGCTGCCTGAAACGAAAACAAAATACAGAGCAAGTACATAATTGTGCACGCCGCTCTGACATTTTGAATGAAAAGAATTGACCTTGGATTGCGGACGTTACAGAAAAGAAGCAAGTTACTTCGTGCATCTGAAGTTTGACATAATTTCAGTGGTATACTTTTCCCTGGAATGAGTGGGGAAGATTAAGCGGAGCGGGGTAAAAGTTGGGGTGTTCACTGAACCGCGCGTGCGAACACACACACACACACACACACACACACACACACACACACACAGAGAGGACTGGCGCACAGACAGACAGACAGACACTCACACACACACACAAGATTCAAGATTTTATTTTTCCTTTTTCCCATTTTGGGGTATGGAGGATACCCCCCCAAAAAAAAACAACAACAACAACAAACAAACAAACCCCAAGACCACGTAATAACACACAGAACGATACGACAGAAGATATATGTACAACATACACATAATCTATACACGGGAAAGCGCAGCCATCTATGAAACCTCTGAAACAGTTCACACACACACACACACACACACACACACACACACACACACACACACACACACACACACACGGGGTACATGTACCATGACATACAGCTGCGCAGCCGAAGTGGATTGCGCAACATTCCGTCGCTCTCCACCTTTTAACCCAACCCACCCACTCCCTGCCCCCCCCCTCAAAGTCCTCAGCGATTTCAGTCTCGTATTCCCTTTTCTTTTTCGGCCGATGAAGTCAACCCAACAGGAGTAATACCGAAATATCAAGGAACTCTGGGATTTCTAATAATAAAATACGTACAGTCATGACCCGAGTCATGTTTGAACAGTTCAGCCACTCCCCAAACGTACCTCACGATCACGCGCTGGTGACGACAAATATTTGAGGGACTACTTTCTACGTAACCGTAAAGTGCGGTTCAACTTTTAAACAATGGGAAAGACATTGCAGTTGGCATACAGGCGTAGGGTGTACCTTCATGTGTGCGCCGGCTCATGTATGGGTACACTGTGCTAAACTTTTGGGCTTCTAGATCTATTGTGAAAATTAAATTAATCCGAATGCCATAGCAAAGTGATACTGGTGTGGCTGGTCTTATGCCTCCACTACTGGTTATTTTAGCAACTTGTACTACATCCGAGTACATGTAACAAAGAACATCACACACACACACACACACACACACACACACACACAGAGAGAAATAACAATGTACATCCCAAACAAAACAATATAAAGGCAACACCCCACATACGGTACACTCTAATAATTAAAGAAAGAGAGAAAAAGCCCCCCCCCCCCTCCTTCTCGTCCCCTATACACACCTGACCAACAGACGACCCCAAACCGCGACTGTAAGGAAACAATTTGCGTGGGGTATTTTACGGAAACGACAACACAGTGTCATACACGTATCAAACGTTTTCCGAAAAAAAAACAAACAAAAAAAAACAACTGAAACCAAACAGATCCGTGAAACAAACACAACAAAACTTCAAACACAACAGGAAATAAAAACAAAACACCTATGTGAAAGACATTATTTTTTGTTGTCTTCTTTCAACTCGATGAACACGCGCGGATATGTGTGAAGGGGATCACCAACTCACCTGCTAGCAAGCACACCAGCACTACTACACAAAATATCCACCTCTTGCTTTCCATGGTTTCAGCACTGACCGCAGCCGAGGTCTCCGGTATTTCGAAAACCTGGACAGCGAGTTTCTACTACAAATTTTCCTAGCCAAACATCAGTGAACCCACCGCCATCTTTAGCGCATTGCTTTCGGGTATTAGGTACAGTTGAGTATAGAGAAACGGGTAGTTGCTGTCCTCACACCATAGCGGTGTGGAGTCTTCTGCCTCGGGTATGCTCTGAGCTGTTCCACTTTGCTCTGTGTCTCAGTGTGTACATTGTAAGAAGACACCTCTGCCGTTAGAGTTAGTCAACATTTGGTTAGGTCCCTATGTCCCCTGAAATTATTAAATGGTTGAATGAGAGCTGGGCTTGTAGATTTGATCAGCATCATAATTTTCAGGTGCTGAATTCATGTGTGATTTTTTTTTTCTTTTGGTTTGCTATGTTTTTTCGGTCTACCCTGAATTGCAGAAGCGTTTATAAATAGATTATGACTGCAAAGAGAAAATCTGCTGATGCCAAATGCAGTCAGATGGGAGAACAAATCAGATTACGCATCAGGTTATGTTTTTGTTTTTTGTTATTCAAACGTGCGCGCGCGCGCACGCACACACACACACACTAAAAGAACAAGCCCCGCCCCCCCCCCCCACAATAAAAAAACAAAACAAGGAACAAAACAAACACAACAACAAAACAAAACAAACACAGCAACAACAACAAAACAAAACAAACAAACAACAACTAGAGAGGCAGAAGCTGTCATGGCTTCCTTATGACAAGGGGCAAGGTCATTCAAAAGAGTATGTTTGTAAAGCTCTTATCACTATCTATCATCATCCCCAAAAAGGTGTCTGGTTTTCTGAGTTCCTGACAATATTACAAGTTTCCCCAAAACAGCTTGTATGGCCTTGACCTTGAGTCAAGGTCATTCAAATGAGATCTCATCAATGTCTATCATTATGCCAAGTTTGACGTTTCTAGTATTTGCAGTTCCTCCGAAAACGGTAATGTTAAATTCACAACAGACAGCTTTTATGACCTTGACCTTCAGTCAAGGTCATTCAAAAAAGGTATGTCTGCATAGGTCTCATTGCTGTCGATCATCAAGCCTCGTTTGGTGACTCTACTTTTTGTTGTTTCGGAGAAAATGCCAAGGTTAAAGTCCCCCCCCAAAAAACAAAAACCAAAACAACAAACAAACAAAACAACAGTTTGCATGGCCTTGACTAAAAGTCATTGAACACAGGTATGTCAGTCAAGGTGTTGCCAATGCCTATCATCATGCAAAGTTTGATGCTTCTGAAATTCTCCTGACTATTCATCAGTACGCTCACCGCCATCTCTAAAGCAACTGCCTTCGGATGTAAAGAAGAGGTAGCCGTCCTCATACCATAGCGGTGCAGAATCTACTATGCTTCGAGCTGTTGTACTTTGCGCAATGTCTCAGTGTGTACATTGTAAGACGACACCTCAACCCTTAGAGCAAGTCAACACTTGGTTTGGTCCCTATGTCCCCTGTATACTAAAAATGATGGAATGACAGTGCTGAATAGGTGCGTGATTTTTCTCTTTCAGTTATTTTTATTCTGTCTGCCCTGAATTGCTGCAGTGTTTAGTTTCCAAATAGATCTTGAATGTAACTTGTAAGGATAAAATCCGCTAGCTGACAGCAAATGCAGTCCGATGGGAGAAAAAGTCAGTTTTAGGCACGTTTTATGTTTTTGTTTGTTCGTTGTTTTTAAACACACACTTAAACCAGACACAGACACACACACACCCTCATCACAGCCACATACACATTCCACTGATCCAGTTTGCTTTATTTCTGCTAGTCAAATCGTAAAGTCAATGTCTGATAAATTTTGCAGTTGCTGAACATTTTTATGCTCACAAACATATATACTGTTGGCAACTTTTGACAGCAAATGATTTCTGCAGAACAGCACAACAACAGTGTCTTTGGGTAAGTTGCAAACCAAAATTACTATTTGCAAAAAAAAAAAAAAAAAAAACCAAAAAAAAAACAAACAACAATAATAATGAAAACTTCAGCAGTGGGGGGGTGGGGGGGGGGGGGGATGCACTGTCACTGTTAATAACATTCCTCAGTCAGTAAACCACCTCAAGTGCCATACACAGTCCTGACAGTGAATGTCAGAATGAATGTTTCCATGGCACAGACAGTCATGACTGTTTCTGAACATCCAAAGATTGTGAGAACAATTTATGTCTTACAGGGGCCTTTCCTGGCAAATCCAACCCAACTGGACGAGTCTAACTGCTTCTGTCCCTCTCCTGGAATCTAATGCATGGACACAGCCTTACGTAGGCGCAGCCTAAAGGCCAAGTCTCAGACTTGGCAGTCTCGGTCTAAATTTCTCACGTAACCGCTATGCATCCATGGACGCGGAAAACAGCCCAGACAACCAAGTCTCAGACTTGGAGTCAACCTACGTGACGTCATCTACTTTATCTAAATTTAGAGTGTGGGATTCCGGTATTCCCCAGCCATTTGTGAGAGTACCCATGCGCATGTGTTCAATGAAACTGCCCAGCGCTGCAGGAAAGGAACAGCCAGCAGGGTGCCTTACGCAATACACACCATGCGCGGGCAGTCAGTCGGCCGGTAGACTTACCCACCACGCGGCACTGTGCATCAGTTTCTGTGAGTTGAACCTCCGGGCCGGACTCAGACGTAAAAATACTGAACAACAAAAATAAAGGGGAATGTTGCTATGGAATGAATGACATAATCCCCTAGCACCTCTCAAAAAAGGTGAGCAAACTAAATGCAGCAATCTGCTGCACATCAGCATGTTCTGACAAGAGACAGGTCACACTGACAATGACATGTATCGATTGAGCCACTGATGACTGAGACCGAGTGCCATACAAAACTTCAGTGACAGTACACACCCAAGACGCTCGCAATATAGTACATATACCCATAAAACATGATCTAGGCCTTGGCATAGCCGAATGAAACTCCACAACACCGAAACACGCCATTTTGATCGTTGTTTAGACCGAGCCTACGACATTTAGGCCGCCAATTTCGTGTGACTAAATCAGGGCTGTTTAGGCTGCCATTTAGGCCCTGACTACCCCGTTGTCTGTGCCCATGCATACCGATTTCCGCCATTTAGTCAGAGCCTATGAATTTGGGAAGGGCCTACGGGTTTAGGTCGTGTCCATGCATTAGACCCCAGTTCTAGTCTAGGGAAACAGCATCAAGTACCATGTGCATAGTGAATTAATATTGTAGCTCATGTTATGATTAAAGCTGAAGCATGGGTAAATCCCTTACAGATCTTATTTCACAGCAAATATTACCTGGGCACTTCTGTTACAGTTTACGTTGGTTAATTGACATCCGTCTCTGCCTGTGAAAAGATGGAAGCCATAAATATTATTATGAGCTGACGATTATCTCTGCTTTATCTGACCTGTCACAAGCTATCCCCAACTTGCCTTTTCCATCCCAAGCAAAAGAAGTAGGTGATTGCAGAGTCATAGAGTAGACCTTCCTGCAGCTATTGCAATGATCCAGAACATACAATGAACCGTTTGTGTTATTCTTTCCGCTAGCCGCAACTCTTAGCATTTCTTTCCCACCAAAATCTGAAAAACAGATGTCTTGCACATAGTAACAGGTATCATGGTAGCTGACATACGGATGTGACTCTCCACAATGATAAAGGTCAATGCAAGAGAACTCCCTGAAATGACTCAAAACGGCAAAACACGTTCCATCAGCTGACACATCAAAGGATGTGGGCAAGCAGCTGCTTGTATGACCATACTCATCACCCGCTCCATGATACAACATTCGAAAAAGAGAGAGACATGTTACCTTTCCTGACAGGTCTAAACTAATTTCCTGAATCTCGAACACTCTTGGAGACACCTTTCCTATGCAAAAGCACTTGCCATCAGGTTTGTTGTGCGACAACAGAACAGGTTCAGAAAGAGAAATCTGCATGGCTTGAGGACTGCAAAGATCAGAGGAAGTCATCTTCAACATACCCTTGTTATTGGACATGAGGATTACTTGCGGTGAAAGGCATGCTAGCGAAACCACTCCACCATGCTGATGTATATCACTAGACACTACTATGTTGCCTGCAACATCCAGAACAGTCAAATAACCATGTTTCTCATAGTCATATGTACCAGGACCAATATGCACAATTTTGTTAGTAGCCACCACAATGCAATTATCTTTCATAAAATCCAGACAAAGCACACTGCCAATTTCATCTACACCTTCAACACTGACAATTGTGTCAGTCGCTGAACGTCCTGGTTCTGCCATCTTTGTGCTTAGTCCACCATCAGTGTCAGGTTTCATTTCCCCCAGGAATTGGGATACAGTTGTCTGTGTAACCTTCTTACCATCAGCTTCAAATCTGGAGAACAATGTGATTTCCTCTCCATCCTTGCCTGGCTCGTAAACAAAATCCGCCCGTGTCATTGTACACTCTTCAATTTCTGCCTTCAAAACAACCAAGTCAGCATGGGTTCCTCTTTCCAGCACAGCTTTTGTGCGATCCTGCAAGTCAGTCAATGTGGTCTTTGTGCCCACAGCCTGCTCCAGCTGATCCTGAAGCTTCTTGTTGATTGGATCAGCTATCTCCTCCACCTGGTCAGACAGTTTATCCTGTGCTTGTTTCACCCAGGCCATAATTTTCTCTGCAGAAGCTTGTGCCTCTTCCATCACAGTCTGCCTCTGTTGCTGTAACTCCTGCAGCTCCTTAGTCACCTGCACAATCACTCTGTCTGCGACCTCCATCTTCATCTTGAGGTCGAGTGACAGTTTGTGTACCTCTGCTCTGATCCTCTCGGCAGCAACAGCCATATCCTCTGTCGTGTGACCTTCGTGTGATGTCAGCTTGCAGTACAGGCAGATGGCGGCCTGACACTGGTGGCAATAGAACAGGAGTTTCTGGTCACCGTGGGCTCGGCAAAAATCCTCGCGGCTGGCAGGTGCAGATTTTGTGATGCCTGTCTGCTTGCCACGGCCTTTCGCAAGGGAAGTAACCTGATGAGATTTGGTGACTGCTACTCTATCATGAAAACCTCGACAGGTCTGGCATAAGTTCTGCTGGCATTCATTGCATACATAAGCTGCTGTGTTGTCCTCATCACACATGTCGCAAGCAGGGGCAGATGGCTTCTGATCTGACATGTCTGCCTCAAGGTAAAAGTTGGACTGAAAATACATAAAAATAAACAGATTTTAAAATGACATGTCTGCTGGTAGAACACTAAAATATGAACCCTGTGAATGTCACAACACACAGTAGTAAGAGCGCTGCCAGGGTGCTTTAATGGGTTCAAAAATTCTGACTGAATATTAATAATTTTGATAAATTCAAAATCATAAAGATACGCAGCTCAACAGGGGGAAAATGAGAATTTGGTTACAACTGAACAGGGCCATCCTGGAAGCCCTCACAGGTAACAGCCTCGAGCATCTCAGCACTGCACTCCGCAAATTATCGTCAAGAAAATGCACTGTACATGTACGACAGTGGCTTCCCTCCCACTGTGGACTATCTAACGAAATTGCAGACCAGTTAGTAAAACTGTACCCTATGCTGCACAACTGATTAATACAGCAACAATTAAACCTACCAATAGAAACTTTGTGGCAGATCTGCTCAGCTCAGAGTTCATAAGAGAGCTTATAAGTAGTACTTCTAGCAAGTTTGTTGAGCAGTCTCTTATTGTTCTCATGCAATTCATCTTACCTGAAATTCTTTCACTCCACCTGGAGGCACAGTCACTGGTTTACGACATGTAGGGCACAGGAAACTGGAGCTTTTCGTGTCCACTGTTTCGGAATTTTGGTCTGTTCCACTGCTGTCTTGTTCTTTCCCTTTGCATGTTGACTGCAAGTTAGGAGACAGAGAACTTTAACAGTATGACACTGACATTAGTGGAACATGCAGTAAAAGTATTTGATGTTGCACATTACATAAACTTTTAAGATGTACTGTCTGTCACAGTGTTTAACGATTCGAACCTCACCATTCCTGGAGTGACTGGACTTGAAAACAACAAACTTGTACAAGTTACAACAGTGACCACATCAACTGTACAGAGGGCAGGCATGCTTGTTCAGTTTGAGTTTCAAAGGTCAGACCCTTGTTGTCAGCCCACATGCATGTATGCATATATATATCGATAGCGGGAGGGAAGTTGCGTAACAACAACAACCCCAAAGAATACAAACAAAAAACTAATAATATGGGTCCGAAAACATTGGGGTTTGTTTAGCGCACTGTTCAAGCGAACTGTGGAACTCGTCATGGTCAGTCTCCACTCTGGCGACCGGTAAATTTCTTACTTCTTTGTCTGTTGCGCCAGTGACTACAGAATCTGCAAGCTCTTGAAGGCAGGGTGTACAAAAGGTATGGAAACATGGCAAGAGCCTGGGTTGCCTAAATGGTTCCAAACACACGCTACAAGTTAGTCTGTTCACTTCGGTTCCAGCGGTATTTTTACCTCCTGAAGCCATCTTGGTGAATGACGTCAGAGAAGTACTTTCGATTTACCGCAAGGGAAGCAACTTACCTACCACAGCGCCGATGGCGCATTGGAGATGGTTATGTGGCTGTCATTATTTTGGTTATCAGGCATGAGGACCGACTAACTATGTTGCAAGGACGAAAGCAAATTTCGCCTTCCAGTTGAGAATGATCACGCGACCAAGTTTTAACAAAAATGCGTACTCAGTCAGCATCGGCGGCGACCGTGACTCCGGCCGCCGAGTCCGCCAGTGACTCAGTGACGGGGCACTGACTATGTGTCAAACCAGAGACATACATGTCTCTGGTCAAACCGACCGACGGCGGCGGCGGCGGTGACGGACTGCCGGACTGGAGTCAGTTCCGGCCGCGCGGGTGGTGTGACATTACGTAAATCAGTCACTGACTGTCAGTGTCGGACTTTCATGTAATTAGTTTGTGCATCGGGAGTCATTCACTGGACCCCCCCCTCCCCCCCCCCCCCCCCACACACACACACCGGCACACACATCAGTACACACTAGCTCCGGTTAAAAATAAACGGACCCTTGTGGTCCCGCAGTTATTACTGATGACTGTGCCGACCGATCAGTCCGGCCTTGGGCGGAACTTGAAGGCACACAGTGGATGCAGTCCGCCCCTATGTCATTACTGCCGGCGTTGGCGTCTTTCATTTACTTGAACTGAATACTTTCGATTGCGTATAGCTACCCGCCAATGATCAGTCAGTTTCAATAATTCCGAATCCGACTATATATTTACAATTCATTTACACTTGAGTTGAAGCGGCACCAACCGCGGCCCAAACTGCCACTGAAACACATTTGACCATACCGGGCCAGCGTACTCATACGCGCATCCGGCAGTCACGGTAAACGGTTCAATTACACTTTTAATCAGCACTGATAAAACACGAATCAGTGACAAGGCTGACACATTTCTCCACTGACTCCCCGCAACACTGACCGACTGCTTTTTCGTCAGTCTTATAAAAGAAAGTAGGCAGCTCACGCGAAACGTTTCAGTTGAGGCTCAGTGATCAGTTTGGAAAGACAGCTGAACTGAAGAGACGAATAGTTTATCAGTAATGCCTTACATCGGATAACAGAGTGGTACAGTGTCCGCACTAAACTATACTCAAAGATTCAAAGATTTTATTATTTCCTTTGACCCCTACTGGGGTATGGAGGAACAATATAAATAAACAAGAGTGAAATGCAAACTGCTGACAAGGTAATAAGAGGTAAAAAGTAAATCCGGTTAGCAACAACAATCACTGTGAGGTCAATAAACAAGAGTGCTGATCAATATTGTTATCACAAACTACATGAAATAAAGCTATCATACACTTACAGCAATTACAGAGACTAGGAAAAAAAAGTGTTAAGCAATGAGAACTTTGTTCTACACAACTTTACATTCTTTCAGAAATTAGCAAAACTAAGTGCGACTTTTCTGCCAGGTAAGGATAGGAGATTACAAACATTACTCGTAGTACTGATTACTGACAGGTCCCTGTACCTGATCTAATAAGAATAAGAATAAGAAGCTCATTATATATCCCAAATATCTGGCGGCTCAAAGCGCCGCGAGCTAAACCCAACAAGCACGCTCACGTGAATCACACGCATTCTCTCACACAGTGGACATGAACACTTTACAGTGACGTGGTGCGAAGGGCAAGCTCAGTAACTGAAATTTCGGAATTGTTAGATGTGCATTTATTTTTGAATTTTGTGGGCTGAAACATTTCCAAAGCAGAGAGGAAGGACGCCGGAGTACCCGGAGAGAAACTCCAACGGTCAGTCCGAATGAGCGGCGCCACATACGAGAAAGAAAGATTCTTCGCCCGGAATGAAACTCGAACCTGACCTCTCGCAGAGGTGATTAAGTCTTAACCACTAGACCACCGACCGCCCCGACCATCTAGGCTAATGTTTTGGTCTCCGCCCCCCGACTGTCACTGATATGGTTATCAGACAATGGGACCGGCTAACTGTGTTGCAAGGAAAGAAAGAACACTCATTGTCACACTGACAATCTCTGTGCTAAATGGCTGACTGCATTACCCAATCAAGCATCTTTAAAAGTACACGGCGCCCTAACTTACCTAGCTACCATCGTCAATTTTGTAGCTGTTTCATTCCTGTTGCTTACGGAAGGTGTACCAGTATTAACTGGTCGCTGTTTGGGACTGCTGACAACTGAGAAATAGCGATCAAGTTTTCGGTTTCAGTGTTCGAAAAAAATGGAGTATGCTTTTGTGTTTTTGACCGCTCTCATAATTGCAGGTATGTGATAGAGAGAGAGAGAGAGAGAGAGAGAGAGAGAGAGAGAGAGAGAGAGAGAGAGAGAGAGAGGTGTTGATAGTGATTATGAAAAAAAAACCCAACCAAAAAAAAAAAAAAAAAACCCAAAAAAAAACAAAACAAAACCCCGCTTTGGAAATGTTCAGCCCTCAACGTTTTGAAAATAAATGCAACTCTAATTTCCGAATATTAAATTGCTGAGCTGACCCTTTGCACCACGTGATTGTAATGTGTTCATGTCCAGTGTCCAGTGTGTGAGAGAATGCGTGTGGTTCATGTGAGCGTGCGTGTTGGGTTCAGCTCGTGGCGCTTTGAGCCAGTTAAATAAATTGGGTAAAGCGCCTATACAATACTCAGTTATTATTATTATTATTATTCATAAATGTTGAAAAACCGTACAGTTTCTCCGTGTACTGTAAAAGCTTTAACATTACTTTTCACATTAGCCGGCGCCACACGAGTGCGTCGTCAAGAGTTTCCACCAGAGATGGTTGACATGATCGACCCTAACTTTGGAGAACCTGTGGACACATACGTCATGAACCCTGGCCCAGGACAGAACAACCAGGGCGGTATTCTGACGGACACCAAGGCCAGCGAGAGCGTCATGAAAACTGAGGAAGCTCTGAATGAAGCTTTGGTGAGTCGAGTGAAGCCAAATTATTTCCAGGGACGTGTGTGTGTGTGTGTGTGTGTGTGTGTGTGTGTGTGTGTGTGTGTGTGTGTGTATGTGTGTGTGTGTGGCAAGTTGCTAATAAGAGAGAGAGAGAGAGAGAGAGAGAGAGAGAGAGAGAGAGAGAGAGAGAGAGGTTTTACGCCTTTTGTCCACGGCACTGGGTCGGTGGGTGGGAGGGGGGGGGGGGGGGGGGGTTTTAAGGTCCTTTTCCACCATATACGGGTGATACCAAAGACGGGGCATCGTTGAAAAAGCCAGCACAAATATTTGGCCTCAGCGACCCGAGCATTGGAAGTCAACGCTCTACATTCGGCCACCCAGGCTCCAACGGCGGCACTGGGGAATGCTTAGACAAATGTACCTGGAAAAACAAACACAAACAAACAAACAAACAAACAAACAAACAAACAACAACAACAACAACAACAACAACAACAACAACAACAACAACAACAACAACAACCACCTATCGTTACTGTTGTTGTCTTTGTCTCAGGCGAAATGGAATAAGATGGCCGCGGGACAAGATCCATACGACAACGAAAACCAGCACGAAAATCCACGATCAGGAAATAATTACGTTCCTCACTACAATCCTGCACTGAATGCCAACGACGGGGCCCTATCCGGAGCCGGTTCCACTTTCCAGTCCATGTTTATTGTGTTTCTTGTGTGCGGTGTCACTAGAAGGTTTATTCTGTAACTGCACAACCGGTCAGGACTGGAGATGCGTCAGTGACTTAGCCTACAGCTGATATCGTAACAAGCAACCGATTAGAAGTTCCACAGAAGCAACAAAGGGCAAACACACGCACACGCTCAGACTGGATACTCAGTACACGTGCTTCAGTCAGTCAGTCACGGTCTTAGATCTGCCTTTGGCACAGGCCGCCTAGATGCTAACATGTCAAACAGCCTGTCAGGGAAATTCCATAGAACTGAAAACAACAACAACAACAACAACAACAACAGCAGCAGCAGCAGCAGCAGCAGCAGTAACAACAACAACAACAACGACAACCACCACCAAACTGGACTGAAACAGCAGGGCACACTCAAACCCCACGAACTGAGGTCTTCTGATATCTGTCAGTTACTTACACTTGCTACTGTATCAAAGACCCGATGAAAATTAAGTTCCGTCTATGTTACGTTTATCTTTGTTTTGTTTTGCTTTGTTTTGTTTTCTTGTTTAAAGCATTTTATAATCAACTCCGAAGTTCAGGTATTCATTAATAACAAAGATACTGACGGTTGTTACAGTCAGAAAATAAGGAAGACTGACGTGCAAATTATAGTCATTATGAAAATCAGTTTAAAAATCGATTTGATGCAAAGTCGCAATTTTTGCTCCATCTTTCAAAAATAAAAAAGAAGAAGAAAAGACTTATATTCAGTAACAGTTTAGACTGAAAAGCTCATGCAGACAAAATAATTTCCTGTCAAATTTAGGCAAAATTAAAAGGGACCGACTTTGAAATATAACTATACAAGAGAACTGCAACTGAAGTTTGTATTCGTGGCATTTTACATTTGACTTACTCTTAGTATTGAATTCGTGGAATGTTGGAGAAGAAAGCCGTGTCAGTATTGGCTAAACGATTCGACTGGATTTCTGTGTAAGGGGAAATAAAGCTTTTACACCATGCTCTTCGACTCAAGTTGTCTGTGCTGTAGTTGCTTCCCTCTATGCGTAGCTCCAGTGATGACTTGCACTGTAAGGTGCTCTAATAGGCTACACTGCTACAGCAGGATGGTTGCTAGCATCAGTGTAGATACTGTCAGTGAGATCGTATCGTTCACACCGTTTCAAACGATTAACGCAAAAACCAATTGCAAGGGGCTTACCACCACCACTATGAATAATTTACAACTGATGTGAAAAATCAAAGCGTGCTGTAGAGCGCTACACACACCCGACACACAAACACACACACGACAGACAGACAG
The DNA here is from genome assembly GCA_018292915.2 of Batillaria attramentaria. Taxonomy (NCBI): domain Eukaryota; kingdom Metazoa; phylum Mollusca; class Gastropoda; family Batillariidae; genus Batillaria; species Batillaria attramentaria. Next base: position 5,357,663 of record JACVVK020000004.1, read on the forward strand.
ACAGACAGACAGACACACACACACACACACACACACACACACACACACACGACTGGCGCACAGACAGACAGACAGACAGACACACACACGACTGGCGCACAGGCAGACGCACACGACTGGCGCACAGACAGACAGACAGACAGACAGACAGACACATGACTGGCGCGCGCGCGCGCGCACACACACACACACACACACACACACACACACACACACACACACACACACACACACACACACACACACACACACACACACACACACACACACGACTGGACGAACACACAGTAACTACTGACCCGAAAACTAGCATCTGGTACAATTTTTCCACAGATTTTTTACGAACATCATCAGAAAGTGTCAATGACATATTTTACCCCCTACGTGAACCATACCTGGAAGGGACACTTATGTCAGACTATCTTTTCCGGAATCTTCTCTGCGTCAGAGAAGAGGGGGGATTTCCCGCTGTCTCTTACACCATGAAGAACCTGCTAAGCCGATTGCATGCCAGCATTAAAGACTACTTGCGAAACTCAGTTGGCCTCGATGGCTCTAGGGCAGTGTGAGTGCCGCAGAGTGTCAGTTTTCTGAAGAGGTGCTTCCGAAATAAAAACGGTGTCACGTGCAAAGACTTGCACTGTACATGCTTAAGTCATTTCATTGGCTTTTGTTGATGGATCTTTTGTGACACCGTTTTTGGTTAGTCGGGTGGTTGAAGTATTTATTGAGATATGTGGAAGACCGATGGTCATGTACAGTCCTTCGTGAGAACCGCCACTGACAGACGACACGTTCTTGTCCACTGAAGACGTGCAATGTGAGGTCATCGGTCTGCCCGAGTTGTCGCCAATCCACCGCCAATGCCCCTACTCGCAGCTGCCTGGAATTTCCGGCATGCTGCATAACCTCATCGCCTTGTCTCCCTTGAAAAGTCCTTCGAAGTGTTCCCGCTTTGCCGATGTCTGCTCAAGTACAATTCGCGTGTACGCCATTCAGTTTCGCACGTGACAGCGATCGGTGCGTTGACGATTCTGGCTAGAACAGTGACTGATGGGTACAGAAAGTTTGTTTTTGTTGCTACTGTTGTTATGTTTAGGGAGTTATCTTTTGAAATGGTCAAGTTTAAGTCAGTCCTGGCGTAAAACTGTTTTTGACTGGGAGTATTGTTGGAAATGCGCTCACTGATTAAAACCTTAGCTGAAGTCTGTGTTACGACGACGGAAAACTTGCTCTTTAAAGCACCTGTGTAACTCTATGGTTTTGGCAGGACTGAAACATGTTCTTTAAAACCGCCCCGGTGTAAACGGCTCTTTGGTATTGCAGAAAAAAATCCATGCACTTTAACAGCTTGGGGCAAGAAAATATCCTGTTTTTTTGTTTTGTTTTGTTTTAAATCAGGAAGCGGGCCCATTCCAGGAAGGTGCCTGAGCAGTTATAAAAGGAATTTTTTCTTCCTTTCTTCGCTTCCTTTTTACTTTAATTTTGCTTTTATGTTTCTTTTGTCCTAGTCTGGGTTGGTCTGTAGCCATGGGTTAAATTAACCTCGACTTTTACATACGGTCCCTGAATTACCAGAGTGACGCTACCCTAGAGCCGCACAGACAGACGGAGCTACTAGCAGACACAATTACTGTTGCTATGCTCATACACCCTCAATAGTCACAGTGTAACATTGCGGCCCCAATGTAACTCTAAGATGCTCGTTAAAGGACCATGTGTAAATATGTAGGATTGTGATCAGTGCTCATTAACTCTGACGTATCATAGCTGGCCAAGCACATGTTCTTCCATGTTCTGCCTGAGAATCTGAAAAATGCGATAAAGATGTTATTTAAAAGCAGTTTTAAAACGCAGATTTCGCAAAGCCTTCCAGCAATTTCATGTGCAACTAGTCAGGTTTACCAGTGTACGTCTGTCCGTTAGTCTTTGTAAAATGTGCGTGAATGTCAGTGGGTGATAGTGCATTGAGTTGTGTTGTTAGGAAATGCGTCCTACAAATACCATTTATTTTTATTCAATGCCTCAGTGTGTACAACACAATGGCACTGATCAAAGGAAAGCCTTTCACTGTATCTATCAGCCAACAGCCGGAATAAACCAGACAACATCAGCAGAATGCGACCTCACAGGAACAGGCAACCCCGCCTAATTTGCACAGAAGGTCTCCGTTAACGCCATCAGATCTCGTTCACTCCATGTCGAGATATTTTAAGACAAAACACTCGTCGTCAGACGGTAATCAAATTTTGTCGGCTTGAAGCTGGGAAAGTAGTTGGTAACAAGTTGAACTGCCAGACAGTATCGACGAGAAGAGGTCAGTTTTGGGAGCACAACATCGGTGTCTCAGGTTGCCGGGTGAGATATAAGGGGCATATTGCCGATCAGACTGTTTGTCTTGACTGATGACAAACTCTGTGTGTGTGTGTGTGTGTGTGTGTGTGTTTATAAAATTTTCCAGGATATGAAATAGAATGCTTAGGCACGGTTGGTCAGAATGTTTTTGGCTATGGGAAACATGGCCGCTGATAATGAAGAGATCTTTGTGGGAAATGATATAACTGGATATATATCGTGATTTCAGACTGTGGGGCGACTTCACGTATAAAAAAAGAGCGGATGCAGTTTCATTCCTAACTTTTCTTATGTATAGAAAGATGAGAGAGAGAAAGAGAGAGAGAGAGAGAGAGAGCCGAGAGAGCCGGAGAGAGAGAGCGGAGGGGGGGGGGATGTCTGTGTCCATTGCTAATTTCCCTAACCGCCTGCAGCCTGAAAGCGTCTCCTGTTCTCTGAACAGTTCCAAAGGAGTATATTCTGATTTTAAAACGAACACCCAGAACCAAAATCACCAGCACATCCAGGGAAGTCGTGACATTCTACTCTCTCGCTAAACGTGGACCCGACCCTGGATTCGGACATACGTAATCGTCTTTGGCGTCAATTCTCATCAGACAGGGCGCGGCCTATGGTGTGAAAATGCTTCCTACAGGGGACTCCTAGCATGCTCGTGGCCGATTTTCGCTCTCGTCTTATCCCAACTTTTTTATTTTTTATTTTAAAATACGACTGTGTCCCTCAGTCTATGCATGCAGACCTACGAAAACTGCCTTTGAAGGTTGACATGAAGTAGACCTACGGAAAACTGCCTTTGTCGGTTCAGTAGTTGACAAGAAGTAGACCTGCGGAAAACTGCCTTTGTCGGTTCAGTATTTGACATGAAGTAGACCTACAAAAACCTTTGTCGGGTTGACATGAAGTAGACCTACGGAAACTGCCTTTGAAGGCTGACATGAAGTAGACCTACGAAAACTGCCTTTGTCAGTAGACATGCGGAAAACTGCTTTTTGCCGGTTGGCAGGAAAAGGCTGGACGTTATCAAGTTCTAATTAATGTCTCTTGGACTGATCCACTACATGCTCCACAGCGGTGGGTGCGGTCACAGGGGGGGGGGGAGGGGGGCGGGGGTAACGTCCTTTTCCACCACCAAAGACAGGGCAACGAGAAAAAGGCCAGCACAAATATTTGGCCCCAGCCGGGATTCGAACTTACGACCCGAGGGATGAAAGTCCAACGCTCTAACATTCGACTATCCCTGCTCCCCTAACAGCGGTTACGACGGTTAAAGAAACGCACCTGCTGAAGTCGGACACGCTGCCTTTGTGCCACTGCAACTCTGTGTGTGTGTGTGTGTGTGTGTGTGTGTGTGTGTGTGTGTGTGTGTGTGTGTGTGTGTGTGTGTGTGTGTGTGTGTGTGTGTGTGTTTTTCAACGTTTTTTTCCTGTTCGACTTTTACAAAGAAACTCGGCCACCTTGTTGCAATAAAAAAGAAAAGAAAAGGTCAACCAGACTCCACACTGCACTTAATTGTATCAGAAAAATGCGAGCATCTGGTGAGATGCGGGGGACAAAACTGCTGACGTGGGAATTTGCAAAGGGAGACAATCGCGGTGATTTCCTTAGGGTGCAGGCCCCTTGCACAGTGACATGACCCGTAAGTGGTTTCACAATAAAAAGGAAACCCTTCAAATGTCTCTCTTTCTTTCCGCTGCTTCGAACTCGGCCCCGAGAAAGAGCGTGAATTGTTTTTCAGTGCCGAGAGGAGGAAAAAAATTCTCAAAGCCGGAAAAACCTTGCCCTGAATTACGCCAGAATTATCGTCTTTGAGACTTTGACGTAATACCCCTACGAAACGAAACTGCACATAATTATAAGAGGGGGCCGCTTTCTCCGTTTGACAAAACGTCCCGAAGCGGTTGGGAAAAAAGCAAAACTGCAGTAGAACACATGGATCTGCACACAAAAAGCTGCATCCTGCAGCCGGTTAGGAAATATATTCAAGCAATGGACACAGACATTTTTGCCTGCCTCTCTCTCTCTTTCTCTCTCTCTCTCTTGTGATATAAAGCTTCTTGTTCTGGTCAGTTCCTCCTCCTTTTCTTCTTCTCGTTCTGTCTGTGTCCGACTGTCAGTGTCCCTATCTGTCTGTCGGTGTGTTCTTCTTCTCGTTCTGTGTGTGTGTGTGTGTGTGTGTGTGTGTGTGTGTGTGTGTGTGTGTGTGTGTGTGTGTGTGTGTGTGTGTGTGTGTGTGTGTGTGTGTGTGTGTGTGTGTGTGTGTCTGTCTGTCTGTCTGTCTGTCTCAGTGTGTCACTGACACAATGTCTGCCTGCTTGTCTCTGTCTCTGTGAGTCTGTCTCTGTGAGTCTGTCTCTGTGTCTGTCTGTCTCTGTCTCCGTGTGTGTGTGTGTGTGTGTGTGTGTGTGTGTGTGTGTGTGTGTGTGTGTGTGTGTGTGTGTGTGTGTGTGTGTCTGTTCAGTTCAAAACAAGAATGCACGACAACCAGTACAGACATCCCCCATATCCCACCCCATCAGACCCCCAAGGGTGACAGCGAATTAGGCGCGCCATGTTCATCAGACGAGAGGTTTCGACAAATGGCCAGTCAACTGCTCGCCCCTGCCTACTTTCTGATGGACAGTTAGACGCATGACGCATGCATGCTTCATTTTCTTACACTGGGTTTCTGCTCGCCTGTCTGCAGTGCCGCAGTGAAGGTCAGTTCTGAACTCAACACGGAAATTCATCCCCAGCAACACATACTAGAACCTTTCCGAAAAAAAATTATACTCACTAAGCAGAAGAAGTAGCGCATGAATACTGCTGGTAGTGATACCATAGCCTTTCCGTAACAGAGGGAAAGAATGAAAGAAAGTCATGTAAACCAAACCAAACCAAACTAAACCAAAACAAACACAACTTACGCAAACCAACCAAACCAAGAACAAAACCAAGCAAACCAAACCAACCTAGACGAAACCCAAAACAAGCAAACCAAGCCAAACCAAACAGAAACAAAAAACAAAAAACAAAAAAACAATCAAACCGAACCAAACCAAACAAGCATACAAGAACAAACCAAACCAAAGCAAGCCAAACAAAAGAATACAACACCAAACCAAACCAAACCGACCCGAACCGAACACAAAAATAAGCAAACAAAAACAAACCAAAACAACCCCAACCAACCCACACAAAAAAACCACACCTTTTTTGGGGATAACAAAATGCGCGTCAAAGATTACTACACTAATTTCCGCCTCTGTCAGCTGATAGCAGAAATTCCAAGACGTTGACAGAGTCTTTGCCCACCAAAGTCAATTACGGAGACTGATGGGGAGAGTGTAATGAGATTGAAGGCATACCTGCCGAGGGAGAGCGAGGCGCGTCAGGTGGGAGAACCGTTTGAAGGGGTGGAAAGGAGCGAGGGAGGGGGGCGGGGGCGGGGAGGCGGGGGGGGGGGGGGGCTTGAGGAGGAATGGGGGTGGGGGTTGAGGCAGGTAATTAAGGTAGTAGGTGGTCAGACGACAGGTGCGCTCGGGTCGTGTGTATTCCGAAAAGGTGAGAACTTGAAGTCAGTGGCAGTTTCGCTGGAACCCGGGAAATTTCGTTTAGTCAGTGCTGTTGCCAATAGAAGGCGAATAGTCAAAAGTGAAAATAGTGGGTAGGATAGTTCCCATACAAAACGGGCCTTTAACATGTTGAAGTTTACCTTACAAAGATGTGAAAGTACCCTTGGCCAGACTCAAGTGTAGTTCTGATATGTGAACTGCGAATCGGGTTTCTTAACTACCACAATTTGATTAAAGTTAAAGTCTGGCCAAACTATATTAGAATGCCAGTCTGTCCGCCGTGACATTAGAGTGTTAATCAGTCTGCACCAAGGTGATTTAGGATCAAAAACAAAACAAAACAAAACAAAACAAAACAAAACAAACACCAAAAGAACAAAAATGACAAAACAACATCAATAACCCCCCCACCCCCTAAAAAAACCCAAAACAAAAACAAACAAATACCCCCCCCCCAAAAAAAACAAAAAAACAAAACAACAACAAAAAACAAAAACACCCCCCCCAAAAAAAACAAACAAACAAACAAAAAAACCAAACAAACAAAAAAAACAAAACAAAAACAAAAACAACAACCACCAATCAGTAACAGTAACAACAACAACAAACAAACAACAACAACAACACCCCCCAAAAAAAAACCAAAAAACAAAACACACACACACAAAAAACAAAACAACAAAAAAACAAAACCATCCCCCCAAAACAAACAAAGGCCAACCAACCAACAAACCAACCAAACAAACAAAAAACCCAAAACAAAACAAAAACAAAAGCAAAACAACAAAAACAACCAAAACAACAAAAATAACAAAAAAACCAAACACCCAACCCCCCAAAACATCAACAACAAACAAACAAAACAAACAAAAACAAAATATAACCAAAGCGAAGCAAAGCAAAGCAGACCCACAAACTAACCAACCTTCAAACAAACTAACAAAAAACCGGAAAAAAACAAACAAAACATTAAACACAAAATTAAAACAACCACAACGACAAGAAAACACAAAACCAACCAAACAAAAAACCCAACAAAATCTAAATCCACCATAAAAACACCACCAAAGTCAGTGAGATCGGTTAACCCAAGTTTTTCACCCCCAACCCCCTCCCCCTGCCCCTAGCACCAGCACCAGCACTAACATTATACACTTGCCAGCAAAACCTTTCCAGCAGATCACCCATTGACCTGACGAGTGTGTCCGTTCGACTAATGAAGGGAACGCTTCTCACCTCCCTCCCCAGTCGCTGTTTCCCCCCTAGGGGGTTTGTCCGCGACTGCCCGCGGCTCCGGAACTCTTGCAGAGATGGAATGGTGCGCAGCCCTCCGGATGACAGGACAAGGCTGAGCGGGGGAAGAAGAATTGTTTTCTTTCCTGGGGACCTCGGAGACCTGGGCCGTTTTTCGCCACGTCTGGCACAACAGAACAGCGTGAGGCTGGCGCAATAGAAGGGCTCGTCTGACAGTCTTTTTCCTGTTGCTGAGTTTTTTTTTTCTTTCTTTCCAGAAGGCCTAGGAACGATTTGTGGTGTGGTGGCCAGTATGCTTGAAAGGAAGGATGTGGACAAAAAAACCTTCACGAGGAATGAATGTTTATTAAACAGCTGAGGAACTAGCGTACTTTGGAGGGGGGGGGGGACACAAATATGACAAAAACAAAGAAGAAGAAGAGAACAAAAAGCCTCTAACACATCACAAAACACAACACAACAAACAAACAAACAAACCAAACACACACACACACACACACACACACACACACACACACACACACACACACACACACACACACACACACACACACACACACACACAATACCAAGGAAGCATACACACAAACAAAACAAGAAAAATCAAGAATAACACAAAAATTAAAACAAACAAACAACAAAAATCAGCAATAAAACAAACAAATAAACAACAAAAATCAACAATGAAACAAAAATTAAACCAAAAACAAAATACAACATCAATAACTACAACAACGAACACCCTCCCCCCTCCCCTCCTAAACAAAATAAAACCCACAAAGAACAAGAGCAACAAACAAAACACCCTATCAAACTACAAGCTAACCAACCAGTTTACTAACCAAGAAACCAGCCGACCTGTAAATACAGTGAGTATCAACTGTCAAGATCCAGATTACTTCGAGAACGCTTTAAATACTTCAATCAGTTTATCCCTCTTTACCGGGAGTTTCGTTTAAAAAGAAGTTCCTGTTGTAACCTATTTCCGCTTTGTGGAAAAACGAAACACCAGAAAAAAATTGCCGATAGGTACTTCTCTCACTGTGGCCGCGCAGGCTGTTCAGTGTTTGTTCTGGTTAGGATGAATTGGATTTTGTCCACCGGGGACAGAATATTTGACTGCTTCATTTATAACTACTGAATGATGGGCAGATAGAATGGCGGGATGCAACACAAGCCGGCATGTTGCTTACCCGGAGTTGTGTCTAACGCTGGAATGGGAGCAGTTTTAGAGTTTCTGAAGTGTTTTATGTTTGCCTGGCTTAAAAGGGACTAATGCTGTGTCTGTGTGCGAGTGCATGTGTGTGAGGGTATGAGTATGCACTATGGGGCGGTTATCTTACTATAAATTACTTTTATACTGAAGGGTTGTAGTCCCGTCTTAATAGTGGCGTACTTAATGAGAGCATGGTCATTAGGATGTGTGTGTGTGTGTGTGTGTGTGTGTGTATGTGTGTGTGTGTGTGTGTGTGTGTGTGTGTGTGCGTGCGGGTGCGTGCGTGTGCGTTCGTGTGCTACTGTTTTAATATTACATATTCAATTATTGTGACATGTTACATTGTATATGTGGTTGTTGTCTGTTTTTACGCCGCAACTAAATTGCCTCCCCTTGAGGACAATAAAGAATTATTGAATTGAATTGAATTAATGCTACCGTTTTTTTTAGGCTCATACGTCGTTCTGAGCTGTTTGGGTGTTGTCTAGCATTACATCGCTAAGACACATCCACAAATACGTGCACATGCTGGGCGGTCGGTGGTCTAGTGGTTAAGACGTAGTGCGCCTGGTTCCTATTTGCTCCATGGCCTATGACTGTGATATGTCAAGTTAATTAGTGTATGACATGTATGTTTATAATACATGCACGGTGTTCTTGTCTTTGTCATTGTATAGTTTATATAGATATACACCAAAAACAGAATTAAAAAATACTCGCTCCAGATTTGCCGGAGGTTAGTATACAATGTAAAAAAAAAAAAAAGCCTTCTAGTCTATTCTATGAGTAGCCCAGAAATGTCGGACCGTGGCCCTGGACCTTGACTTCTACACGGGCTAATTCCATCTTTGCTAAGCCAACTCATTTTTTGGCAGAGTTTTGCTCAAGTGTGCGCCTGTACGCTCGAGGGTAAAGAGAAACTGTTTGTTCAGCTCAGAATCAGATGGGCAAACCGATGGATAGCAAAATGCTCCTTCTTAATACCTTCCCATCTTCCTGGGAACCGCTAAGCTACCGTGGCCCCCACACCCCATACTCCTTCCCCCATCGACCCAAACAAAGAGGAGATACCATGGGAGGACGAAAGCTCAGACAATCAAAATATTTGGATTGTTTTGGTCTCAGCCCTTTCTACTTCCTAGTTCGTAGTAGCCGTAATGGGCACTGGAGGAGCACTGTTTCTGTAACCTGCAATGGGTCCATGACCTCTTTAGTAGAACAACCAGGCGGATGCCGCGTCTGGTTTCTGTATCCGCCCCCCAGGGGTCTCATGGCAACAGTGATACCTGGACGAAACCCAGTCACCGTGATGAGGTCAATAAAGCTACGCAGTACTGGTAGTAGTTCACTTTGTTTCGCTCACAATGATAGTGTCAGTGAAATGAGGGCAACTACTTTGGTGGTCTTGTCTGGCGAAGATGGTTCTGGGCAAAATTTATATCAAATTGTGTCAACCTGCACGCGCCGATTTCACCTCTCATCCCCTCTCTGCTACAGTTGTTTATGAAGCATTGGAACTGCGTAGAGCCGGAGTATTAGCCTAGTGCTACGCGCAAGCAGTGATCTATGTCAACCTCGGTATGTTCCGGTTGTCAGTAGATGTTCATATAATTACTATGTAAGTGTGACTGTGTTGAGCTTGGTGCCAACAATGGCATGAGTGGAAAGTTGAGTGCTGTAGGGTTCTTGTAAAGTATGGTCTGTGCTGTTGTGTGTGAATGTCATGTACATGTATATGTACATGTATATTATTGTATACTGTCTATTGTATATTCATGTAGTATGATATTGTATTCTTGTGTTGCCTACCTCCCCCCTTTCAGTCGTGGGCCAAAAGCCTAACTGAAATAAACATTTTTTGTCATTGTCCTTGTCATTGTATGCTACAGTTGATAATCGCTACGCGAAAGTAGGTCGACCCGTCTCCCATTAGTGCACCGCGAGCGTGACTCGTAAGCAACCGAAACACGTGATTAAACAGCTGAATTGGAATCGAAGCACTACGTCAACAGTTGATCACATCCGCAAAGTAGTTCCCGGGAAACGTAAGCCTAGTCTGATTATCGTCGGTTTAGTTGTACATCTTTAGCGTGTTGTTAACAGATTTCACAGCAGCTTAGATATCTGTATTGCCAAAGGACACCGGGAGACAAATAACGCTTTCCCGCTTTTCCATACTGTGGCTGAGACTAGATGGTGGTGACGTCACAGTCGAAGGAGACTTTGTATGTACATGTATATTATACGTAAGGCACATCCACACCGCCACTCATACGGGGAGCCGGGGTGGCCGAATGGTAGAGCGTTGGACTTCTAATGCTCGGGTCGTGAGTTCGTATCCCGGCTGGGGCCAAATATTTGTGCTGGCTTTTTCATCGTTGCCCCGTTTTTGATATCACCCGTATGTGGTGGAAAAGGACGTTAACCTCCCAAACACCCACCCACTTACCCACCCCACCACTCATACACTACTGAAAGCTAAAGTACCTGCATCAGTATGATTTAAAAATATGTTTCTTAATTATCACAAAAAAGAATTAGTAAATTATTGGAGTATGGTACTGATACAGTTTTGTTAACACGATAAAAGGAATATTTCACCCTTTTATCTCAACGGGAGATACATTTATGAAAATGTCAGTTGTCACGGTTTCATGTTTGACGACACGAACAAAGGAATGCTGTCTTACAAAAATGGTTTCATGTGTTGACATGATACAGTTTTGATAACACGGCTTGTCAACGGGAGATACATTTATGAAAAAATAACATGTCAGTTGCCACACGGTTTCAATGGTCTCATGTGCTGACATGATGGAGCTTTTGATAACACGATGCTCGATGAAAGGAATACTGCACCGTCCCGGTATGACAATGAGATATCCATGAACAGAACTTGTAACAGTTGCCGCGTTTCACATCACTGATAGTACCTAGTCAGTACTTCTTCCCTTACGGGCTGTTCGAATCACAGCTGGGGCCAAATATTTCTGCTGGCCTTTTCTCGTTGCTCCATCTTTGATATCACCCATACGTGGTGGAACAGGACGTTAAACTCTCACCCCACCCCCCTTTCTTTTTTTTTACGTGAAACACATTTCCTTGTGTGGAACCGTCGAGTGCAAAATCAGTGAGTAAGCTTGCAATGAGCTGCTGCTATGAGTAAAAGATCAGCGTCCATACAGGCAGTTCTGCCCTTGTCATCTGATCTTACACAAATTCACTGAAACCAGCCAGTGAGAGGTTTATTTTTCTTCTCAGACCTCCGTCTTTGAACTCACTCGCGTGGTGGATGTCCATAAGACATTCGACCTCTGAACAACAAGAGAGAGAGAGAGAGAGAGGGAGAGAGAGAGAGAGAGAGAAACGAACAAAAACACGGCGACATAAAAATGATAGAATTAGCCCCTTAAACTCTCTCTGTGCGAAGGTCCCCAACTAGGGCCCTCCCGATCACAATGCTTGGCTGATGAGGTCCAGTTTACTGGATCGCCAACTTTATATCTTTATTCTCAGCCCGGCATGACATCATAAAGTGACATGAACGTTATCATGAACATTATTTATGTTTCTAGTGCCTCCATCTTTCAACACACTTTCATGGTGGATGTCTAAAAGACATCGGACCTCCTATCACCCCAAAAACACCCAATTCGGTGACATGAACTCTTATAATAAAATCGATGCCCATCATTTCTCCACTGCCAGTGCAGGGCGGAACCCACTCCTTCTTTAACCACCTCTAGTACCCATCTCGGACTACTCAAATAGGGCACTTGAACGAGGTCAAGCTCTAGCCCCTGATTTGAGGGGTAACCGCGTTAGGTCTGCTTCCCCGGCATCACCCGTGCCCCCTGGGCCCAGAGCTTGGCGTTTGACCTTTGCGGTAACACCGCTGTGACATGATTGCCGGGGGCGCCCCATCTGCGGCGCCCACAATGGTACCAGGGGGCAGACGGCGTCGGTAAATACTTCACTTTGTAAAGGACGTGTGAAGGCGAGCAGAGAGCCATTGCTTCCGTGATTTACCGAGACAGCTAGTTTAGCCTGAAGAAGCACGGATGAAGAATTATTGAGCTTCGTCCTGGGGACGAGAGGGCAAAAAACCTGTCTGATTATTGCGAAAATTGGCGGTGTTACCTCGGCGTCCAGAGTTTGCTTTTGTTATGAACGAAATAAACGGTAAGGTTGGTTAATTGGTTGGTTGGTTGATTGGCTTTCTCAGTGGCTGGTGAACTGGCTAGTTGGTCGGGTGGTTGGTAGGCTGGTTGGCTGACTGGGTGGTTAGTTGATTGCTTGGCGTAGTGGCTAGTTGATTGGCTAGTTGGGTGGTTGATTGGTTGGTTGACTGGCTGGTTGGGTCAGTAACTGGCTAGCCTGATCAGTGGTTGGCTGGGGAAAGGGGATAACATCCTTGAAACCAAAGACGAGTCAAAGTAACAAAGTAGGACAAAAAGCCAGCTAATCTGTTTGGATCCCTGCCGGGAACTGAACTCACGACCCAAGCATTGACGTCGACAGTCCAACGTTTTGCCAGATCGGCTGTCTCGGCTCCCCGAAATAAACGGGAACTTGAACAACGTAAATATAACACAAAAAGTATCCCTGGATCCTGTTCACCCCTCTCGTGCCATTTTTGCCCTTACACAATACTGTACCATCCATTCGTGCATCTTGGCCATGCGAAAAACGACTTCAATGTTACGACAAACTTATCCACGAAGGACTCTGACCATAATTTGCATGATGTGCTAAGAATTCAAGATGGACATCACTGACGTTTTATAAAATGAGGAAATAAACACAGCAGTAGAAAAACGGGTCAAAGGAGAGCAACCATCTTGTAGTACGCTACTGGGAACAACTCTCAGCATAAAGAGAGTTAATGCTATCATGCTTTATCATCGCAATGCTTTATCATCTTTGGAAATCTAACTCCAGTCCTCTTAAGATTTCCTGGACGGATGACTGAGGTACTACGTGTGCCACTTCAAGTTTCAGAATTTGCTTGCTTGCTTCCGTGTTCCTTTACGAGAATTCTGAAATTCCAGACTCTCTGCTGACGAAAGTGGTAAGAAGAGAAGATAGGCGAAATTGCTTTCTCTGGTGAAATTAAGTGGCAATGAATGCGCATTCCTCAGAACTCCGCTAATGAATTTGTTGGAATTAAGCGCTCGGCGCCGCAGCAGCCAAAATTCCTTGGGAGCAGTGTTTGTGGGTGCGATATGTGCTATCAGTGAAGGATTTGCGGATTGTTTCCAGGACGACAAAAATTAATGGCAGTTAGAAGGAAAGAACATGGTTTACACCGAGACCCTTGCCATGGATTTTTTAGTTGAGGGAGTGGCTGGTACATGGTGTGTGAAACATTTGGTCTCGTCATGCGAGTCGTATGTAGTGGATAATGCTGAAAGAAGACGCTTGTGTGTCTAAACTAAAGGGTAATTTAAGATGGAATATAGGTAGCTGTTCTCGGAGCAAACCAGTTTTCCGGCGATATGTGACTGAGTGTTTAAATTTACTTTTGTAGAAAAGGGCAAAGAAGAAAGAAGAAGAAGAAGAAGAAAAAAATGAAGAAGAAGAAGAAGAACAACAACAACAGCAACAAAAAGCACCTTTAAAAACCCCCAAAACAACAACAACAACAACAACAACAACAACAACAACAACAACAACGAAAATACAACCAACCCAAACAAAACCAAACAACAAACAATCATATAAACCAACAAACACCTCCGAAAACCAAAACCAAAACAAAACGAAACAAAACAAAACAAAACACCCAACCAACAAATTTAGTAACCAACCAACCAACCAACCAACCAAACACAACAAAAACACAACAAAAATAAACACAAAACACACACACACACACACACACACACACACACACACACACACACACACACACACACACACACACACACATACTACCTACAACTCTACCAGGTTCCTGACGCGTACCTTTCTATCCCGAGGAAAAAAACCGCAACTAATTGCAATTACTGAAACTTCTTTACCCGCATTTCTATTCCTATAAACCACCGGCCGTCAAGTGCTGGTCACTGGGTCGCTGGAAGTATCCCCCCCCCCCCCCACACACACAGGAAACTCTAACGAAATGCCTTCATTTGTGACCTACTGCGTTCATGGCGAGAGGAAACCAAACTAGTGCCGCAACGGATAATTGACGTTTGACTTGGTCCAATCAAGAGGGATTTCCATCCCCGCTCTATTGCGTATGCACGACGTCACAGCCCTTTGCTGTCGGCCTTATCCCACACCTGGCAAAGGCGCTGAGATTGACCAAGGTAACTGTACGTCGTCTCAGTTGGTGTTTCGTCTGCAGTGGACTGAGATCAGGCTGACTGGTTTGATTTACAGGATTCAGCTGCTCAGGCTTACACAGGGAGTGTACTGACGTAGAGACAAGCTACTTCTTTTGGATCAGTTTAGTATTGGTGTGTATCTTGTTGTTCTAATTCCGTGATTACGTCCCTGCCCTTTGTACACACCGCCCGTCGCTACTACCGATTGCGCGTCCAAGAGTGAAGGTACACGGGCCGGGTGGCGACACTCGAGCTCGGCAGCCTACGGTCCGGAGAAGCCGGCTGTTGTAAGGGAAATTGGGGCAGTGTGCGCGCGTGCGTGTGTGTGTGTGTGTGTGTGTGTGTGTGTGTGTGCGTGCGTGCGTGTGTGTGTGTGTGTGTGTGTGTGTGTGCGTGCGTGCGTGCGTGCGTGCGTGCGTGTGTGTGTGTGTGTGTGTGTGTGTGTGTGTGTGTGTGTGTGTGTTGCGTGTAGGCAGTTAACAGGTGTTGGCGTTTTCCTTTGTCCATACAGACTTCCAAGGATAATCAGTCAAGTTTAGCAGGGTTTACGAATACTGATCCGGGGTATTAATAGCTGTTTGATCTCATCAGTTAAAGAACTAAACAAGATGGCCACCAGCCCAATATGTTGTTTCCATTCAATGACCTGCTGTAGTCACAGTCGTAGTCGTTGTGTCATGTATGCAGCCCGCGCGCACACGCCGGAACGCAAGCTCTCTGACATCAAGCATGCTGATATAAAGAAAGTACTGAAAACCCTTATCGTGCCTCGATGCACTTGCAAAAACCCAAACACATGAGGTCGTGTGAGCTCGCCTAGCTGGTTGACGTCACAACTTGTTGGCGTATGCGAGGTTCTACATGGGTGAATGAATTCTTGTAATAAAGTCGTTCCCCTTTGACAGAGTTACTTCCCGCAGACCTGACTGACAGACGATTGCTTACTGGTATCGGAGAAGAGACCCTGTCTCTCTCTCTCTCGCCTTAGACGCGCGCTTGCGCGCGCACGCACGCACCCCCCCTCCCCCTACACACACACACACACACACACACACATTATGCAAAGACCTTGGAATCAGAAAGACGCGTCACTCCTGCCCTCGTAAGAGTAGACTCCAGAGTGCAATCCCTTTTCGGCGGGGCGTGAAAATGTGACTGCTTACACCCAGCGCCATTTTTAAAAATGGCGAATTTTTTTTTAGAAAAGCAGAGACTTGTGTGTCATATGATTCGATTTGAAACGAAGTCTTGAATATCCGACCACTTTTCGTTTGGGCAAAATCTTTGCCAGCGGACAATTATTGTTGCGCTTTGATGGCACTGTTTACGTGGTAGACTGATCCAACAGGATGTGAGTAAACGGCAAGGGGGTTGCACTCTGACAGGCAAGGGTGTTGCACTCTACAGGCAAGTATTATTGCACGGTGCAGACGATCACGTACCTGCCTTGTGGTGGAATAAGAGACGATTACAAAAGCATACACACCCGTGCTCTAGGACTGAATGTAATAATAGATCTGTCCATTCAGACAGAGACAGGTTATGTATGTCTCTGATTCAGAAACACGCCTACTTTCACTCTGAAGACAGCCTGCTAATCACTTGCGCCACTGAGGATCCCTCTGGGTTCAAAGCTGGTCAAGGATGACATAGTGCGCGACCTTGTGTTTGAGAGCACCGAGACAATTTAGGCCCGTCACGGTAGCGCAGTGAGCGCCATTTCCCCACTGTGCACAGAGGTACTTTCCACTGAAAGACTCTGTGCTCCAGAGAGTGTCGTAAGAGAGACATATAGCGGGACAACGCGAAGAGTTGTCTGCCCGCATTAGCGCGCATCCTAGATCTGGCCCCTATAGTGACAGCATGGCGGAAAGTGGAAAGCGATCACAAAAGCATGCAATTGTGTTCTGCGCCGAATTGTTCAAATAACAGACAAATATAAACGGGGAAATACTTCTTTTGGTATTCCTGTTGAAAAACAAACATTTTTTTTTCGCTTTCTTGTCCAAAAAAAAAAAAGAAAAAAAAAAAGACCTCAAGTGGTACGTGTGCATGCAGTGTAAACTAACAGTAAACACACGCGGCTGACGCAGATACAGCGTAATTTTTTTCCCTGACAACTTTACAAATCACGGTGACTTAAATTGTGCTAGCGTCTACCTGCATCTAAATTCAGAACACACACACACACACACACACACACACACACACACAGAACAAAATCATCCGGCTGAACTTCGTTCTAACCATTGTAAAACCATATCACAACATAGAATCTGCTGGATCGTCGGTCGCAGATATGATTAATGCTGAGTTAGCAGGAAGTATTCAGCGGATGCGTCCATCTTTGGATCTCTCGCACATTCGATCTTTCTGTGTTCCGTACTAGTTTTACTTGAACACATCGAACGAAATGCACTGCGTAGCCTACGTACAGCAGTGAAAGCCAAACTAGATCTTTCTTTCGTCCTCCGGAACTTTGAGAGTACTTATGTTTTCCATAGGCCTAAAACACATGCGAAATATATGGGGGGAGACCACCTGGCAGTCGCTGACATCTTCGTTTTTGTTTATTTTCGTATTAAAATGTTTTACGGCGGCTAGTGTAGGGTTGGGTCAAACAACTGCGTAGATCTGCGGGATGCGCGCTAATGCGCGCAGACAACTCTTACGCGTTGTCCCTCAAAGGGAGGTAAGTGAACTATCTTTATGTTTCCAAGATCTTTGCATTATGCTTCTGAGTGTGAGTCAGTGGCAAAAACGAAACCCACTGAAATTCCCGCTTTCCACATGTCAAGTTGTAGAGACTCTTGCGAAAAGATACTGCATTTCGATGCAAAATAATTTCTAGACCATCCCAGAACATGCTGGTGCAGTAACGTCAGTAGATTACGTCACCTTGGAGAGATTTCGAGCCTTCCAGTAAGTTGAGGAATGTTCTAGATCTGACGTAAGCAGCCCCCCTGCACAGCGTTCTGGATTCTTCTTCTTTCATGAATTTGTTCTCCGCGCATATTCTGTTCATAAAGTATTGGAGTTGTAGTCTGTTGTATCCCGTATCATCTCTGCGAGTGCACGATGATGGCGACATAGCATAAGTAAAATACAACACCACGTCTCCAAACAGAGGAATTCCGAAAGAAAGTGGCGAGACACCCCCAAGAAAAAACAGCATCACGTCAATCAAACATGACGCACTTACTTTATGTCAGTGCGCGTGCGTCTCTTCTTCGATGTTTGTGAGGCGTGTGGCTTGCAGAGGAAATGTGCTGTGAGTACAAATTTTCGAGTCAACTGACGATAACGGCTGCAGTGAATTTTTCTAATTTTTTTGTATATTTTTTATGGCACCCCAGGCTCATTATCTATGTATAGTAGGAGCGATTTTGAGATCTAAAGTGTGTTCACCAGCACTTTCATCAGGTACGGCTTACGCCAAAAGTATAAAAGCGACAACCTCCAAACTTCACTTAGTTGAGAGTCCGTATTCATGCTATCTATGTCCAAAAAATGGAGTGGTTTAGGTAAATATTACGCCTTTAAACGCCAGAAAGCCACTTATTCTGAAAAGGGCGATAACTCGCAAATCATGTGTGCAATCGTACCTGGATCGGGCCTTCTATTCAACAATCTTGATTCATTTAGAAACCCCAAATTTGAAATCGATCGGTTCAGTATTTTCGGAGAAATAGGCATCTGAACTGGGTTCACATGCAATGTCAACTCAGGCTCGGTTTACATGAAAACTATAAGAGCGACCATTTTCTAGTAGTGAGTCAATTCAGAGTCCGTATTCAAGCTATCTACTGCCAAAAAATTGAGTGATTTAAATAAATATTACGCCTGTACACGAAAGACAACCAACTTGTCTCAAAAGGGCGATAACTCCCAAATCACTTAAGCAATCATCACACGCTTGAATCGTCTAATGTAACATTTTGATAAATTTGGATACCCCAAATTTGAAGCCATTCGGTTGAGTATTTTCGAAGAAACGGGCCCGGACACAATTCACACACACACACACACACACACACACACACACACATCCATACAGACGGCACTCAGTGAGGAGAAGAAGCGCGTTCGGAACAGCATACATGCCAGCATCGATGACGCAGGTTTTCTTACGTCATTGTCAGAGTTACACTTGCATAATCGTCTCTGCGGGAGATCGGCAGTGACGTGCGTTTGTACCACAGATGCTTGCCTATGAACGTGGAAATTTTAGCCCGTCCTATTATGTTGTTTCCATTACTATGGAAACAACATAAAAAACAACAAACTTTTATTTAAAATGTATTTTAAATTCACACTTGCAGGCTAATGTGTCCTAGACCAGGCATTGCCCGGTTTTAATCGAAAGATAAGACGAAAACACCACCACACCACCACCACTACCAACAACAACAAAAACAAGAAATATTCAGCACACAAAAGCGTCATTTCTGTAATGATCCCAGTGATGACGTAACTGCGTCAGTAGCTCAACTCATCGTCTGCATGGTTTCATTGTCTCGTTTGCTTTGAAGAACCCTTGGGGTTTTTGGTCTAAACATTAGATGAAAAAACTAGCCTAACGTACAGCAAACTCTAACTCTTTAATAAAACAAACCTTACCCCCAAGTCACTAACTTCGTCAGTGGCTAAACTCACTGTCTCGTCTGGTGTCACGCGAGCGTCACGAGATTGATTGCTGGGAACTCAGGGAGGCGTTAAGGAGTATTTACCGGTTTTTAAGGACCTACGTTCACCGTAGGAATACAAATGGAGGTGTCAGTAAAGCGGGAGATGGGCAGCCGAAAACCATCTTTCGCCGGCACGAAAGCTTTTGCCGAGGCCGTTATTTGTTTAGACTGGTCTAAATTTGAAGTCCTCTAGCTTCTTCGGCCTGGGCGGAGTTTGTTCGGTGAGGTGCTCAGTGTTACCTTTTGTTCAAACAAAGCACACGCACCATGAACGTGATTTCAAACACAGGGGGTGCTGGAAAAAAAGGTCTGGGCAAGATCTAACCCTTTGTGGATCGGACTTGAACCGCAAACGCTCTGATAAAGAGCCTACAGCTCAGACATCTGGGCTAAACCGACCCCCGTATCACAGATAGGCGGAGAGAGTGGGTGGGCGTTTGAGGGTGTAACGTCCTTTTCCACCAAATAGGTGTGATATCAAAGACGGGACAACGAGAAAAATACCAGAACAAACACTTGGCCCGAACCGGGAATCGAACTCACCACCCGAGCATTGAAAGTCCAATGACCTACTGTTTGACTGTACGGGCTCAGGGAAAATAATCAAAGCCCGAGAGTTTCAACTTCTGTGCCAGTGACTTTTCATGGCCTTTTACAATTTTTTTTTTTAACTTTATTATTCCTTTCGGGAAATTCGGGCTGCCTCCCCCGGGAGAAGCGCGTCGCCGCGGTGCAGCGCCACCCAATACCTACCCTATGTATTTTATCAGAACACATTTCGTACCGCACACGAGTATCCCACGGTTTTTTTCAAAACTCTTTTTGGGTTTGTGCGTTATTGTACAGTGCTGATGTCCTATGTGTGAGTAAATGCAAGATTATTCGTATGAGCGTGCGTGCTGGGTTCAGCTCTAGCTCTAAGGGTGCTTAAATGTGCTCGTCACTGACCAGTTCTATTTATACAAACTTTCGGGACAAAATCTACGTACACTGAAATCGCTAATTAACACGAGCACCCTAATGAGCTTTTCTTGTTGAGCTCTACTGTTTAATTGTACGCCAGCGGTTGTCTGCCTTTGTCTTGACAAGAACAGAAAAAAAGTTCCAAAACCAGACCGTTAATTCTCTCAGCAAGGGTGCAGTATACATACATCACTGAGTGATTCCAAGCCGGGCTCAGAACTGACACGCCTAATACCCTGCTCTGATTGTACTTTATGAACAGATCATACACGAAGGCCTGGCACCCTACGTCTCTTGTTGATGAGAGTCTACCCTTTATAGCCAGAGGGCAAGCACCTACTGTGGAGGACACAGGTATGGAGCCCACGCCTGTTTTCTTTCCTTTTTCTTCTTTACCTGGACCCCTTTCATTTTTGGCATTAGCTATATGGCAGACTGTCAGTTGTGGCGTGGAAATTGGTAGACTGCGTTTAGTATTTCAGTCGCTTTTCGGGAAGATATTTCGCAGAGCTGTGATTTTGGCCATATAATTAGAGGTAGATGTTTGTAGACGTGACCTAACTTTTTATCAATCATGGATACGATGAAAATGGAAATAAATGACGACCTCGGCGTAAGTAACGATTTGGGGAAAATGCGAGCTGGACCAAAAAAAAAAAAGACGTCAGTGCGGAATGACGTGAAAGTGTTCTATTGAAATAGTTTCATTCCTTGAAAAGGGTTTGTTGGGTTTTCATAAAAGCAGCGAAAATATTAACGCGGGCGTCATTTACGCTGAAAAGAAACAGACAGAGAATACTGGTTATTACAAACTGTCAGGTCACAGCTTCCTGAATAACCTTTTCTCTTCAGTAGGTCTACAAAAGTGGCTCCATAAAAAGTTACCGACTGAGTTATAAAACGCACTATACGGCCTCAGCCCCTTCACAAGAATGACCCACAGCCCCTGGCCCTGGGAGCTGAAAGATCTGGACGGCTGCCCAGACATGGCTTTAGGATCCATACACCTGTGGTGCGTGTTGACATGTGCGCAGTGAGCACTGGTCGTAAGGGCATGCGCAGTCTTACTTTTACACGAGAACTAGCAACGGGTACATAGCGTTTTATGCTTAATGGCCATTTGTGCGCCTCCGATGGGTGTGAGAAGCTTGGAAGGCTGTCCCAGTTCTTCCATATGAACGCAGACCAAAGCAGACCAAACAAAACGAAAACAAACCAACAAATCGTATGGGCAGAATGCGCAGTGGTTTCAAGTGTAGTTTGATAAAATGGCCCATTTCAAATCATCAATGTCTAAAATATCTAAAAATGTCTAAAAGCTAATACGATTGAATTTGCTTGCTAGAATTGTGACGGTTGACAGACGCGTCTCAGTGTCCGCAAACAACCGAAGACAGAAGAAGAAGGAAGAAGGCAGGGTGGGGTGGGTGGGGTGGGTGGGTGTTTGGGGGTTTAACGTCCTTTTCCACTAAATACGGGTGATATCAAAGACGGGGCAACGATGAGAACCTAGCACAAATATTTGGCCCCAGCCGGGATACGAACTCACGACCCGAGCATTAGAAGTCCAACGCTTGGCCATTCGGCCACCCCGGCTCCCCTAAGAAGAGGGCAGAAAGAAGGAAGAAGTGTGTAGGTGTTTAGAAGTTAAATGTCTTCTGTCTACCGCAAGGTAAATTCCAAAACTGAACTAGGAAAACTCGCCAAGACAGAACACATCGAACGTACCAACAAAGAAATAAACAGTCAATATACAGGCTACGTGATACAGATGCAAATCTGAGGAAAACGCTATATATTCCTCTTACACATAACGCTGCAGATGACACCCTAGAAATGCTTTAAAATTCACCAAAAAATTCACAAAAATCAGGCAGCCATAGACTCATGCGTAGAGGAAATTTAAACAAATTCCAATATTCCGTTTTTTTGGCAATGTTGGCAGCGACCACATACCCCCTCATTCCACGGTCGTCTGCTGGCTCCTGTGCCAGCCGCGCATGAATACAAATAGTCCACAAGCCAGCCTCATTTTTCCCTAATTTTACTATTACCTGGCATGAAACTTGTTTACAAAGCCAACAAAAAGCACCAGATTGCCATATTTTACTATGCACACAAATTTTAAAAGGGGCAAAGATTTTATACTATATTTAGCCGAGTTGTTACTACATGCCCCGGAAGCTAATACTATCACGTAGCCAAACGAACGAGAAGGCGAGGGTAAAGCGCATTTTGTACAGCAAGCAGATATGCAAACAAACGGTCAATACATGTGCAATCCAGTGGTTTCTTGTGCTCCAAGACCCACTGGTTGCACGTGAAGGAAAACAACAAAACAACCGAAAAAACAGGAAAAGAACAAAAACACAACACCCTCCTCCCCCCTCCCCCATCCCCGAAACAACAACAGCCCAAAACAAACGCAAAGAAAACAAACGCAAAAACAAACCAAACAAACAAGCAAACAAAAAGCCCCTGATCAAACCAAAGAGCAAATTTATTCAGCTGAATTTAATCGCTTAGCAGCCAGTAACAAGGAAGCAATAGAAACGAAAGAAGGAATGAAAACATCAACAATAGAGATATTACTCTAAGAAAAGAAATCCCGTCATGACTAACGCTCACGTGCTTACGGGACGAGAAACTTTCCACAATAACATCCATTCATCAAATTTACACTGACACGCACTTGGAGGCATGGAAGAAATATGACATGGCGGAAAATGTAAACAGACGTTTTCCGTTCTGGGCATACATACAGTCGAGAGCCAACATGCAGATCTGATAACCGTCTTTCACAAAACTACGTCATTGCCCGAAGACTTAACGAGGCTATTCACCAACGAAGAAGAAGAAGAAGAAGAAGAAGCCGAGAGAGAGAGAGAGAGAGAGAGAGAGAGAGAGAGAGAGAGAGAGAGAGAGAGAGAGAGAGAGAGAGGAAAAAGACACAAAGCCGCTGTTTAATTCCAAATTGCATTCCAGCAGATTAGGCATCGCAAAATTGGATTCCACATTCATGCAGGACCCCCCTCCCAAGACGAAGACAACATCCTTACTATACGTATCTCTTTCATGCTGGATTCTTTGTATCTGCGGGCATGATGAAACCTTGTTTACCTTACCATTGAGAACCGGCGCAGTCGGACTGGGACTTGGATGAAAAAGAAAGAAGTCCATTGTCTGCGCCTGCGGGGCGAGGGGAAAGTGGGGCCAAGGGGGGGGGGGGGGGTAGAACTGAGACCGGTCTAGCTTGGAGGCTGTAGGTGCAGTTATGGTCAATGGAGAAGATCGATGCTCGTCAGTAACATAGGGTGGGTTTTATTTTGGGATGACGTTTATGTTGTATCGGTTTGCACCTGGTCACACCGACCCCCAGACGTC
The DNA here is from genome assembly GCA_018292915.2 of Batillaria attramentaria. Taxonomy (NCBI): domain Eukaryota; kingdom Metazoa; phylum Mollusca; class Gastropoda; family Batillariidae; genus Batillaria; species Batillaria attramentaria. The sequence continues at coordinate 5,381,406 of JACVVK020000004.1, forward strand.
GTTGCCACATTTGGTCTTTTGGTGCGTGTACCAAAGCGTAAGACTAGGTTGCACGTATTGACAAATGACTTTTGGGCTCTTCGGTAGCGTAAGTTCCCCCGCCCTTGACTCAGACTAAAAGAAAAGAAAAGAAAAGAAAAGAGGGTGAGTGGGTGGATGTTTGGGGTTTAACGTCCTCTTCCACCACATACGGGTGATATCAAAGACGGTGCAACGATGAAAAAGCCAGCACAAATATTTGGCCCCAGCCGGGATACAAACTCACGACCCGAGCATTAGAAGTCCAACGCTCTACCATTCGGCCACCCATGAGAAAAGAAAGCAAAATAACAATAAATAACAACAACAAAAACAAAACCCATATAAAACCAGAAACCCCAAACAAACAAACAAAAACACCGACAGCAACAACAACAAATCCAATAAAACCCCAAACAAAACAAACCCAAATAAACAAAACATACCCCTCCCCCCAGCAAAACAAAACAACAAAAAACAACAACACACAAACAACAATAACAACAACAACAATCCCACTCCTAATTTTGCATCTCATTAGAATCAATAAGTTTTCTTTAAGATTTCTATGTCTTTCTGGGCCATCAGGTCCGCGGAAGACAATCTACGGATTCCCGTGCTGGAGTCATCTACTGTTCAGACAGAACTACCGGCATCTGAAAAAAAGGCCTAATTGCCATGGACTTGATAGATACTTAGCCCCTTTTTTTCCCCAGAGGAAGGTGGAGTCCAGGATCTTCAGTGTTGCTGTGTGTATAGCATGCTGTGTGTATAGCACCACCCAGTGACGCGGGATGGGAGAACATCAAAGCCAATTACGAGGAGTTTCTCTCAATGGGATCTGGACGGTCGTTGACCTCGGAGACGTAAGTGCTCTGTGTGTGTGTGTGTGTGTGTGTGTGTGTGGTATAGGCTGACGCCTTTGTACTCCCACGAACGGCTAGGCAGGCTATCGTTAGTGTTGTATTTTAGACTTCCACCTTGTACTTACAGTGTGTTTAACCTTGGGATGCGCACAGCAGTATATATATACACTGACCCCCTCAAATGGCTTTCGCAGCGCTCATTCAGAGCCAG